>JAWQEG010001182.1:250000-380701 GCA_033782935.1 Petrolisthes cinctipes
GCAAGAGAACACAATGTAGGGGATTCACCATAAAGAAGAGGAAGGAAGACCCAAAAAGCAGGTATAAGCTATGGGACAAACAGCAGCACATGAGGCGAGAGAATATAGGGGGTTAGCTATAAAAAAAAAAAAAAAAGGAAAAAGGGAGGACAGTCTACCCAACAAACTGGGATCTGGGACTGGAGCACACAAGGCGAGAGAACGTATGAAATTAACTATATAAAAAAGGAAAAGGGGAGGACAGTCTACTAAACAAACTGAGGAAGAAAGAAGGGAGGACAGTCTACTCAACAAACTGAGGACAGGGACTTGACGTACGTGATGTGCTGTGACTTTGAGACCGATGGGGATGTGTCTCTCCAGGTACACCACTTCACCCATACTGGTTACCGTAGATACGTTCCCCTGCAACCAACCACAACACACCACACTGTTAGATCATCTTCTTAATTAAGGGGATACGTATATATAGGCCTACTGTCTTGATAAATTGAAGGGCTACTGATTCCTACCAATAAACTATGCCACGAAAAACAGATCCCCCATTGGAGAGTAACATTGATGTCGTCTGTTTCCTGCCATATAATATAGTTTGGAGGAATCAGTAACCTTTTCAAGTTTCCCACAGCAGGTGATCCCTTAATTCAAACGTTCTGCATGAGATATAATAGTGAAGACTCCATGGAGGACTTGACTATTGAAAAAAAAAAGCAAGATTTATGCATTCATCTACAGTGTACTCTGAAATCACAGAGAGACGGGAACAAGGAAAAAGTATGAGGTGTGATGAAACTACAAGTACAGTACAAGACTATATAGTGCAGTACTTGTATAGCTGGTGGGATGTAGCAGGTGTTGGTGGTTGACGTCAGATATCACCACCTGAATCTAAATAACATGGTAATATCGCAGTACCAGGCAAAATGTTTGGTCCATATGTACAGCCACAATCAAATATCCACCGACACTTTCCTTCCATCGTAGTAAATATCTTGGGAATAAAAAACAACACTTGTATGATTTTGCAGCACTACATAATAATAATAATAATAATTGAGGGGGTTGAGTTGACGTAAGGTGTTGTATGATTATTATATTTAGATATGATACTGATTTATTTGCCCGATGGAAGGAAAGTGTTGGTGGTTATTTGATTGTGGCTGTACTTTGCTGCTGTAAATGTAGAAATTGAAGATTCTGTAGTTTTGTTTTGTTCATTGATAAGACAGTTTGCAACTCGTTTTCAACATTCTTAGTGCATCAGCAACCTTTAAGGAGGTGTGGGAATAGGGGGACAGGCTTGGGGGGGGGGGGGTTTGGGGGGTGCGGGAGTAGGGGGACAGGCTTGGGGGGGTTTTGGGGGGTGTGGGAGTAGAGGGACAGGCTTGGGGGGGTTTTGGGGGGTGCGGGAGTAGAGGGACAGGCTTGGGGGGGTTAGGGGGGGGTGCGGGAATAGGGAACAGTCTTTCTACCCACCCCAAGCCTATCCCCCTATTCCCGCACAACCCAAACACCCCCGAAGCCTGTCCCGCATCCCCCAACCCCCCAACCTCCTCCCCCAAGCCTGTCCCCCTACTCCTGCACCCCTTTAAATGTAAATAAAAGACGAACAAATATCTAATAATTGTTGGTGTATGTGTGTTTGTTGTGTGTACACTCGTGATACGTAATTTCTGACCAGAGACGAACGGCAGGCACCAAACACACATACCCTGCATTCGAACTCAGCCCCTATAGGTGTACTGGGTGGGGAGATGAGCAATACCAGGCGATTCGAAGCTTTCTCCTACTCACACTCTGGTCAGAAATTATGTATCACGAGTGTACAGTATACTAACGTGTGTGAAGGTCCATTGCCAGAGCGTCAAAGTGGTTTCATCTACTGTGTTTGGTGGCCAGTCTGTCCTCTGTCCCCTCCACTCCTCACCAGTCAAACCTCGTATCACCCTGCATATACAGACAGAAAAAAAAAAAAAAACAATGATCGATACTCACTGGGTTTTTTTTTCTTCCTCACCAGTCAAACTTCGTATCAACCTGCATAATTATACAAATCAACAATCCCTGGGTTTTTTTCCTCACCAGTCAAACCTCGTATCACGCTGCATATACAGACAGAAAAAAAAAAAACAATGATCGACTCTCACTGGGTTTTTTTTTTTTTTACCAGTCAAACCTCGTATCAAACTACATATACAAACCAAATAATCATGACCAACAAACAATCCCTGGTTTTTTTTTCCTCACCAGTCAAAACCTCGTATCAACCTGCATAATTATACAAACCAAACAATCATGACCAACCAACAATCCCTGGGTTTTTTTCCTCACCAGTCAAACTTCGTATCACCCTGCATAATTATACAAACCAAACAATCATGACCAACAATCCCTGGGTTTTACCGTCACTGAGTCTAACTAAGGTCTATAGTGAGATGACCCTTCACAGAGAAAACTTTAATGTTACACAATTTAAAATATTAGCAAAAATTTAAAACAACGTTAGCACACACACACACACACACTGTATTTTGCTTCTATAGGACATCGTAAATAAAAACGGTGTTAAGTACTGTAACTATAAATAATACATGGTTAAAACTCGAGTATTTTTTTTAATTTGAGATATTGTACAGTACACCACACAAAAGGACCAAAGATGATGTTTTGAAATGTTTTGTGTCCCCCACGTTTTTGAGGATGTATGTATGTATGCCTGTGTATTGAGTGTAAAGCCTTCTTACTATTCACATCTCACTCCCCAACCTGAACTGTCTACTAATCAGTGTTGTATATCCACATCTCCTTCACTCTTACCACCTCACACTCACACTCAAACTTATTTCATTTAAAGTTGAAGATAATTTTTGTTTTTAAGTCGCGAGATAGGAAGATATTATTATTTCCATATGAGAGGATAGGATCATTGAATTAATAATAATTTTGGGTTCATTGTTGTTACTATTTTAATGCTAAAGTCGCACTGCACACAAGTACTGCTAAGACATTTTTGCATTGATAAATAGGAAAAAGTGCCAACCAGTTAACAACATCCACGTCACACATTCCTGACCATATAATTAGACACCCATACACCCACGAAGTAACCCAGCAGTACTCACCCGAGGCCGTAGTAAGTGTAGTTGGTTGTGTCGAGACCGAAGAAGGCGTTCGGGGAGTCTGCCCAGAGGTGTCCCAAGCCGGTAATGTCAGACCAATCCGTCCTCGTGTCGTTGATGAGACTCACCCAACACTCACCAGGACCAAAACCCCAAGGGATGGTAAACGACAGACCTGTGTTGTGTATTGGAAGATCAGAGAAACATGATAGAGGGAGACGGCCAGTACACTCGTGATACATAATTTCTGACCAGAGACGAAGGGCAGGCATCACACATACCCTATAGGTGCATTCGAACTGAGTGGGGAAATGAGCAATACCAGGCGATTCGAAGCTTTCTGCTCCTCACACTCTGGTCAGAAATTACGTATCACGAGTGTACTTTAGACATTGTAACAACTGAGATGTTTTTATGCCTTCGTAATCTATAGGTGGAGAAATCCCTGCCTCACCGTCATTGAAGTCCAGGATTTCAGAAGTGGTGATGGTCTCTCGAGGTGTGCTACTAACGTCATGATCAATACGGTACAGCTGTTTCTCAAAGTCATACCACCCCTGTATCAAAAACGAACAAGTTAATAAACACAATTAATGAAAAGACTTTGACTGGAACCTTACATTTGACATTCCCTCATAAAATTATAACCACAATGTTATCCTGTCGCTTCTTTTGCTTAAATATAGATGATCAATACCGTCATAATTATATCAGAAGGATAACCAATGCAAAGTCAATGACAACACTGTATAATTCTACTCACATCAGCCCAGGAGACAGCGTTGGTGTCTGGTAACTTTACTTCCAGGCTGAAGGTGAAAAGACGATCTTTGCTAAAATCTGGGAAGTCATGTCCACCCTCAGGAAGCATCCCAGGACAGTAAACTTCACTCGGCAACTGAAACATGATGATAATAATATGATGGTCACTCCCAAGGTCACCCGTTTTCACACACACACACACACAGCCATCATTCCGTACCTCCTTTCCTCCACCCCATATTCTTATCCTTGAAATACAGCAGGTACTCATATGTGTGTCATTGTAATATTATCATAGAATTTCACATAAAACAACATTCACTTTACACTAGAAGTTCTCAAGAGCGTAAATAATAATAAGAGAACGCATACACACACAGGAGGCCAAGGAGATATTATAACGTGGTTGTCATTATGATGTGATGAAGGTGCTGCTTGTCTTTCTGTCTGTCTGTCTGTCTGTCTGTCTGCTTCCCTCCCAGCCCACACCAGCCGAGTCAATGACCTATACCTCGCCCCCACACACACACACACACACTCACACGTCAACTCTCACACCACTATACCCACACCACATTATTATATACCATACTAAACCCAACCTTCACTTCATACTACTAATATTTTATAAGTATACAGTATCATTATCAGAGTTTCAGTAATATTTTAACAATCTTCTATGTGTGTGGGTGTGTGTGTGTGTGTGTGTGTGTGTGTGTGTGTGTGTGTGTGTGTGTGTGTGTGTGATACTCTGTCGTCAAGAAATCGGAAACTATTTAAACCTGTTGAAAGATGAAAGTTTAAGAAAGAAATCATCGGAACTTGATTCATGGTAAGGTCAGTATAGTTATGGGTTTTGATTTGTTATGATCCTCCCCAACCAACCACACTTGTCTTGTCTTAATTATATCCAACCAACTCAGTATCCATATCCACAAAAATATGTCAGGTATAGTTAGATCCATTATTACGATAGTTTCATAGTGGAGTCATCAAATTAATCAAATAATTTACTCATGAGTCATTTTACACAGTTCAGTTTCTTTCGTTATGGTGCTTGCAAACCAAATTAAACCACTGTGGAATCGGCACTATATGTCACTATCTGTTTAAAAGTACCTGTATAATATATTACGAATGTGAACACACACACACACACACACACACACACACACACACACACACACACATACACACACACACACACAAACACACACACACACAAACACACTCACCAGGAAGGCCTCAGCATCGACCTCATCCGGCCTGTAGTACATTATGTTGTGTACGAGAGGTTTGGTCATGTCTGGGGTTGGTGGGTCAGAAGCTTGTATTACCACCTCATAACCTAAGGGGAAGGACACGTGTATCTGCCACTCAGGGACGGGCATCTTCCAACTGCTTGCTGCGGAAGATCAGATTGAAGTCAACTGTTGAAGACATGTATGGCTCACCTTTTTACACACACACACACACACACACACACACACACACACACACACACACACACACATCAAGCATAGCTACATCCGCCTATACCTCACACACACACACACACACACACACACACACACACACTCACACACACACACACACACACACACACACACACACATCAAGCATAGCTACATTCGCCTATACCTCCACACACACACACACACACACACACACACACACACACACACACACACACACACATCAAGCATAGCTACATCCACCTATACCTCCACACACACACACACACACATCCGCCTATACCTCCACACACACACACACACACATACACACACACCAGGCATAATCACACCAATCTGCATTTGCCTATACCTCCACTCATACACAATCAACAAGTACACACACACACACACACACACACACACACACACACACACACACACACACACACACACATCCGCCTATACCTCACACACACACACACACACACACCAACTACATGCAGTACCTACCTGACCAGTAAGTAGCCATTGAGACATTAGGAGTAGCAGCATCCTGTTCATACTGTTTGAGACCACACCAGTCCCACCGTTCAGAAGGCATCCCACGCTGTCCATACTGACCCTGTAACATCGTGTATAGTTTTGTTGGGTTTGGTTGTTGGGAATTAACGCCTGGCAACTTTGTAATGGTCAATTATTAAGGGACCCTGTATTATGATGTAGTCAGAAAATTGGATGTAAAAGTCAGTCCTTCGAATATTGCCACGAAACACCACCTATATGGAAGGAGCTTGTTTCATGGCATAGTCAAGAGGAATCAGAAGCCACCAAGTCTCATACACGATCACAGGGTCCTTAAGGCAATTTAACTGTAGAGTAATGTGTACATGTGTGCGTGGGTGTGTGTATGTATGTACAGAGGTGCGTGTGCGTGTACGTGGTGTGGTGTTTGTGAGTGTCTTGTGTCTGAAGGCGTATACATTACATAGTACACTGAGCCTTGTAATGTACAGTACACAACCATACATGACGTTAACCTCCTCAGTTCTGTATGACTATCATAAATATTTTCATTCTGTCGTATAAAGGCGTTTAGATTCAGGAGAGTTTATGAATCAAAGCTACTTATGTGTATATTTCTTAAGAGGAGAGAATACTTTTGGTACATTGAAGTGCTATGATTCCTCCAAAGTATGCCAGAAAACAGGACCAGAAGAACAAAAATATTGGTGGCCTGTTGCTTGGAATAGTTTGGAGGAATATTATTTGCTCATGCAGGATTTACCAACACACATGTATCCTCCCAGTAACACCTTTTCACCTGCAGCAAAACATATGACCTGAACCTGACCTGACCTGACTTTCTCTTGCCCCACCTGACCCATACATCTTGACCTGCTGACCTTGTAGTGCGTGTCAGTCCAGTTGAGAACACCGAGTATGACACCAGGACTTGGGATGTGGTCAGAGGAGAGGTTACGACCGGAGCCAGACAGAACCGGGAATAATGTCACCCCTTCCTCGACAAACCTCACTAGACACTCTCTCTCACCCTCACCTGTAGTAAATGGAAAAGTGACGGTGGTGGGTAGTGAAGGGGAAAGTGACGGTGGTGGGTGGTGGGTTGTGGGTTGTGGTAAAAGTGATGGTGGTGGGTATTGAAAGGGATAGTGATGGTGGTGGGTAGTGAAAGGGAAAGTGATGGTGATGGGTAGTGAAAGGGAAAGTGTTGTGTGGTGGGTAGTGAAAGGGAAAGTGATGGTGGTGGGTAGTGAAAGGGAAAGTGATGGTGGTGGGTAGTGAAAGGGAAAGTGACGGTGGTGGGTAGTGAAGGGGAAAGTGATGGTGGTGGGTAGTGAAAGGGAAAGTGACGGTGGTGGTGGTGGGTAGTGAAAGGGAAAGTGACGGTGATGGGTAGTGAAAGGGAAAGTGACAGTGGTGGGTAGTGAAAGGAATAGTGACAGTGGCAGGGGGGGGGGGAGATTTGTTAACGGGAAAAATACGGTATTAATTCATTATTTATTTATTTATTTATTTATCTCACAATTACATGAAGGACATTTATATATATATCGATGCACTACAAGCAAAATGACATCATACAACATTATAGTTTAGAGTTGCATATAGATTTTTTTCACTAGTTGAAACTACGTAACCACTTCTAACTCATTTTACTCAGAAGAAGATGTTGAATAAATAATATCTGAAATCTGGGTATCCTACGTCTCCAGTAAAACATGACTTCCTCTCACCGTTTTTGGGCAGCTTAAACTTGAGCATCTGGCCTGTGTTCCAATTGAGGATGTATCGAGTGAATGTGTACTTTGAGGGAATCTTGATTGCCACTTTGTTCTCTGGTCCGTGGTAGTCGTACTGCATGTAGTCCACTGGAAAAGGCAGGTAGGTGGGTGGGCAGAGGTCAGATAGGTCAGGTGGAGGTCAGACAGGGAGAGAGAGAGAATATGAGATGTAAGTTAGATAGATAGGTTGATCGAGGAGGACCATATGGAGAGGGAGGTACAGTGGAGATCATATAAATACTGTTAATGAAGGATATAAGTAATGGATCTATCACACAAAAGATAAAGTGTAACACACTGATAAAATATATGAGCAAAAATATACATATAAAACAAACAAACAAACAAACGTCCTGATAGTGACGTGTAGAAATATGGTGTGGTCATCTAGTGTAGCAGAAGAGAAGCTACGGTACCAACATTACCACGAAGATCCACTGTCTCATCTACTGCGACACCCAATAATCTCTAGGGGCCTCGCAAGAGTCACGGGCTACTGACAGCTTACAGTCCCGAGGGAAAAAAAACACACACACATACACACACACAGAGACTCACCCAGCGTAATGTTTTGGTCTGTTATCCTGGTGACTTCCACTCGTGTTGTGTACAAGTTGGCCACCTCGGGCTGCGGCGGGGAGTCATCTGTATCAACACGGAGAAACTATTTGTTAAGGGGATAATATATTTTTTTTGGTTCGTTAGAGCACCTTGATTCCTCCAGAGTATGTCAGGAAACAGAACCAGATGAACTAAATTAATGGTGGTGATCTGTTGCTTGCTTGGAACAGTACTGAAAAATCATGCACTTGCTTTAGATTTACAACCATGCAACACTGTACTTTCCCCTTATACGACTTCAAGTTATGGATGTCTTACTGCTGACCTTCAAGTTGGTAATGGGTTTGGGTGAAGCTACTCTCCCTGTCAAGTCAAGATACGTTCTCAAGTAAAGGAAGTTAGTAAATGAATATAAACATGTGTGTGAAAGATGTGATTGGTATTGGTTATGTGTTTCGTTCAGGTGTACTGCATAATTCGTTTTAGAGTGTTCCTTTTATACATACGATATCTTAATGTTTTATTCTTTAATATGACTACTGATGGACGTATTTATTTCAGTTTTCCTAGGGAAGTATGAGATATAATTATGTTAAGAGATATTAACACATTCAAAAGTATTGAGTCTCCCTGTTTACATCCAGCAGACCTTGACCCTGTGCCTCGCCCCTAGTCACCAACACCACCACCACCACTACCACCACCACCAACCATGTCCTCCAGCTGGGTCCCATCGATGACATCTGCTATTGCTCTATAGATCTTGTTTTTTTATTCTGCCGATCGATAGCTATAGCATGTGTTTAGAGTGACGTCACGAATATGATAGATTCCGATGATTTCCACCACCGTACAGAGGGTTATTGCCTGCGCTGATGTATGTTATATTTTATGGGTTTGGGCGCCCCGTCGGACAAAAAACACTCTCTTTTTTTAACTTTTTCAATTGTCCCACCTTTCCTTCTATTAATATCCTTCGTGCTTGATGTCCCTTCCTTCCCTCTGTCTCCGTCTCCCTCTTACTACAGGGTCTTCGATAATATTAGTCACTTGATTACCATATTACTTTATACGGTATAGAAGGCTACATCTTAGTTCATCTTTACATCTGGCAAAAAAAAAAAAAAAAAATCAATATGCTGTATTCTTTGTTCTCCCCGTGTTTCTAAGTCACACAACGAGTGACCAAGATTCTTTTGTGTTACCCTCACAGAAAAACTCGTGACTGTAAACTGTAGACGACGATTAATTAATTATCTACACTCTGCACGGGTAATAAACAGTTCAGTTCTTCAGACTATACTGGACATTCAGCCAGACCGAGTTTGGGTGTGAGGAAGAGATGGTGTGATTGATGTTGATAGTGCAAGCCATATCTGAGGTTATAACAATAGAGATGTATCCGTATCTCTGTATATTGCCAACGCCTACCATTATTTGATTGTTTTATCCACTGACTGACTCATTCCAGCCAATATACAATTATCTGTTCTTATAACAGCTTTAAAATGGGCAACTTTTTACAGTCCTATAAATCTCATGGCTAAAACAAAATGACTAAACTTGACGCCCTTTGTGATTGAAATTAAAACTGATGCTTTTTGTTACGAGAAATGCGGTGGCCTGGGACAATAAATATGCTGTATGTTCACTATTTTGTAGCAGCAGGTTCAGGAGTATTTTTAAAGATTAATTTCGGCAACCTATCGCTGGGTACTTCCGCTTGTAACTTACAACTTATCTGGAGTAAAAATAAACCCGACAATCAATCTCTGGGAAAACTATGAACATTACCAGGGTGATAAATCTTGTAAAAACAAAAATTTGATGTAAATTAGATGTGTTTAGTTGTTATAATACATAATTCGGGAGTTTGGAATATGTGGATTGCAACAAAGCCTCTTAATAATAATCAGCCTCATCTGGGAACGCCAACTTCAACAATATGGGTTCGTTTCAGGATGAAGAGATGGGGAGACAGTACAGTAACCTCAACTATCATAGGTGAGGAAGATTGTGAGTAAGAGGGTGAAGGCAGGGATAACAATAACAAGGTAACACAATGATGTAATAACAGGGTGATGGTAAGGATGTGACTCATACACAGAATATATTAACTATAGAGTAGAGAGGAGGTTTTAACTATACTAACTGTACTATACTAATTATATTAACTATACGGTAGAGAGGGGGTTCTAAGCATCATCTTCACTGCAGACCTTCACCATATATTTAGGAGGTTCTAAGCATATATAGGAGGTTCTAAGCATATTTAGGAGGTTCTAAGCATATATAGGAGGTTCTAAGCATATATAGGAGGTTCTAAGCATCCTCTTCACTGCAGATCTTCTTCACCATACATATAGGAGGTTCTAAGCATATATAGGAGGTTCTAAGCATATTTAGGAGGTTCTAAGCATATATAGGAGGTTCTAAGCATCCTCTCCACTGTAGATCTTCACCTCTACATTTAGGATTTAGTTGCTTGCTTGGTAACAACGCTGCGCCAAGTATCTCTGGCAACAGTTGCATGTTTGGCGTGCAACCCCATGTGTACGGGTATGTATATACGCGTGACAACTGTAACCTATTAATGGCCCGCTGATGAAAAAGTGAAAGTTATGGATGATTAATAAATATCGTGAGTCAGAAATGCGAACTGTATGCAAAAATGGAAGAAATTGTAACGTTGTCAGTATATATATATATATATATATGAGTTCAGTCTATCATCACTACTCCACCAAGAAGATTATTGTGACTGACACATTTTATCCCATTATTTTTTCCACCATATTGGTACTTACCACAACACTGAGGGTCGGGGAATGATTGATTGATTGATTGATTGATTGATATTAGGCGCAGCAACAGCGAGGTCATATGGCGCCAGAGAGAGAGAGAGAGAGAGAGAGAGAGAGAGAGGCATGGAAGAGAGATGAGATGGAGAGAGATAATGCAAGGAATGTAGAGAAAGAGATCTGAGGGTCGGGGAGCTCTTGTTCTTGCAAATAATGAGAACTGTTAACTGGATACTGTTGACCACAAGAAACAACTGAGGAGGACAATCAGGACATCCAGTAGTGACTTGTAACATGGTGTGCTGCAGTGGTAACCCAAATGAACCAACTAGACCTGCTAAACAGAGAAGAGTGAAGCAGAGTTCGAATTGCAACTCTCATCCGAGGCTCTATGGGGGAACGTCAAGACCCTGATCAGTCTGATGAAGTTAGGTCAAGGGAAGACATGCCCAGCAATATGCAATGTACTGTAGGCTATTACAGAAGAAAATTACATGAATTATTACATTAATAATTGGAATTTAACTAAAACATTATTGTTGTTACTGTATGACCTAAGCCACTATAAATGTTATTTGTATAGCAAGCCACCTGTGGGACTCATCTTCCGTATCAGCATTATGACATCATCACGACGTGTGAAGGCATGTGCTCTCCCTCAGCTTATAAATAAAGAGAAGAACCTTCATGGCCCTTGTGGGTTATGTATAGCCTTTATTATTAGACTTTCCCAAGAAATTATTAATTAATGCTACAGTAGGAGTTTTGCTATGACATTCTTATTCATTTTTGAGGTGCAATAGGTGCGTCTGTGTGACGTCATTCATAAACATCTGTCTATGACGTCATATTGACTTTCTGATTTTGTCCGAATCATCTTTATTAAAACGTGGCACTCGTTTAACTTAGTTCATATCATCAGCTTCATAACATCACAGGTATATTAACAACTGAGAGTATCCTGGCTGTATGTATTTCAAATTTAATTATATACTGCATAATTAGTACATGTTTACCAATAATGGGAAGAGGAAGCCAGAGCCATGATGATTAGAAGGAAGTAAACAATCCAGCGTGGTGACATCATCTCTTCACAAGGCATGACCCCGCTAAGACTTACACACCTTATACACACCACCACCACAGCTCTCGCACACACACTCTCTCTTACTCGTACCATAGCAAGGACCATAATGCCATTTTATGCTGTTGCAAAGGGTAATGTTCCTGGCGTATATGAATCATGGTAAGTTTTTATTATTATTATGTTGTTGTCTGCTTGCTTGGTTTGATATAATACTAATATGTTGGTGCATTGCGTGTGTAAGTTATAAATGCACTTCCTGTCTGTCGGCAGGTGAAAGTTGTTGCGTATTATTCACTAGCCCCAGCCTTCAGTTTAGCCATATTATTGGTTTAAAACTTGGCTTTAATATACTAGAATCTCAATAATTGTAACTTTATGACTATTGCAAATCTGTCACAATTATGAATATGTTATGAGAACATGATGGACTGTATTTATGGTAAAACCTGTCAGAATTTGCACTTGTTCGTATGATACTGACCTCACCAAATACTTATCTTTGTGCACAAGGCATACAATTCAACCAATATTTCGGTATTTATCTAGACTATTGCCGTTTTGTAGCAGTGTTGCCAGATCTAGCTATGTCCCAGTATTTTGCCCCGGTCAGTTCCTGGTACTTTATCACGGTTATTTCCCGGTAGTTTGCCCAGGTTAGGTCCAGGTAGTCTACTGCGGTCTAGGTCAGGTTAGGTAAGTTCAGGCTAATTTCAAAATACCCCATTTGAATATGCCGTATCTTGGAAATGGGGCATTTCCAAAGAAAATGCCATAGAAGAAAAGTGTCTTAGAATGTTCTATATTAGTGGGTAAAGAGGGTAAAAACATCGTAATACCAACCAGCAATAGAATAGATATTTACCAATATTTTTTCTATTTTCAGGCCAGAATGCCAGAAGCAGATAGTTGGATTTGGTGGTGCTCGCTACAAGAAATTTGCTACCTTACCAGAAGCCGAGGAGTTTGTCCAGGAACACAGAGCCAACAATCCTGTTGTTGATCGTCGAGCAAAACCTGACAAGCCTGGAGGTGATGATGAAACAAAAACCAAATCAAAAGTTGAAGAACCAGTATCAAGTTGTGAGTAGACACCCCACAGGGTGTATAACCGTTTGGTTATACAGTACCGGTAGTCATGTAATTCATGAACCAACACCAGTAGTTTTACATTTAGACTTTAATAATATATAGCTACAGTTCCTTACAAGTGAAATTATCTAGTATATTGCCGTTTTCTATTACGATGTTTCTACCCTCTTTACCTTTCTTCGAAAATGCCCCATTTCCAAATGGGGCATTTTGAAATTAGCCTAACCTAACCAAGACCGCAGCAGACTACCGGGACTTAACCATGGTAAAGTACCAGGACCTGACCGGGGCTAAATACTGGAACCTAGCTGGAGCTGGCAACACTGCTACAAAATGGCAATATACTAGATAAATACCCTTACAAGTGCTCATTTTCTTCCAGTACTTCTTATATATACAGTATAGTGATCTTGCATATGTTAATGTTGCCTTCCTGAAATTGAAATGTTTTTTGTTACTGTAATTTCTTTAGTCACTGTTTAGTGTATTTGATTTTTATCCAAAGTATTACAGTATAGGCTACTGTACCAGTAGTTACTGTATGTTCTATTCATAGTCAAAAACATTTTCAGCTAACTTTGGCATAGAAAATAAGTTTATATTTGCAGGAACATGTGTTATTAATTCCACTAACATTTCCTCTTGGTGATATGATATTGTATAGTGTAGTCCATTTACACCAGCTCTTGCATGTTATTGTCTTGTGGTCACAGTATGTAGTGCAGATAGCCTCTAAGGTAGCTCATACCAAACTGGGTGGTGTGCCCCTGAAGGTTTTTTATATGGTCATGTAGGGGCATGGAGCCTTCTGTCAAAAGCTGTTATTTCAAGTGTACTTCTCTTAGCTTGAGTAATCTTCTTTCACTTCCAAAGGAAATATCCGTATTCTATACAGCACTGTAATTTCATCATATGCATCCCACACACATCTTTTACTACAATCCTTTTTTAACATCTGGGCCTCTCTTCAGTGATAGTTAACCTGATTTTCATGGCATATTTACAGCACATATGATTTTATGAAGAATATAACTGTAAATGAATATAGGCCTATATGAGAGGTCATTCATTTACATTTCACTTTTACTGTACCTTAAATGCATTTTAAAGTCTTGTAATTTCTCACATATTATTAATATTTTGGTCAAACTTGTTTTTACAGCCATCTTCAGCAATGGAAGAATGAGTCCTACACTTCTGAGTATGAAAATAGAAATGAAGGAGCTCCAGAAGCAGCTGTCTACCCTCAAAACTAAGTTTGACCTGTATGTATCACAGAAAATAAGTGGGTCGAATTCACATGGGTCTTTCTCCACAGCTGAGAAAAGGAAGCATGATGACGAGGATAGTGAGAATGAGGAGTCTGCTGGGGCATCCAAGAAGCTGCATACAGAGAAGTCTGGTAGTGGTGGCAGCGGCGACAAAACTAAGTTCGCAACAGACAGTGACGGCTACCTAATTGTTTATACAGATGGCTCTTGTGAATTTAATGGCAAGAATGGGGCCAGGGCTGGTGTTGGAGTTTACTTTGGACGTGATCATCCCTTGTAAGTTTACTTGAACTACTGAAGTATCTGTTGCAGTACAATTCTTATGGCATCACCATGATGACATGAAAAATTAAATGTTTTGAGTACAATAATTTTAATGTACAGATGAGTACTGTATTTCAGTAGCTAGGTAAGTTCAGTTATTAAAATATATAACTTTTCAATTATACCAGTGTCAAAGTAACGTAAATTCAACTATGGATAGGAAAAACCTCTAACAAAGTGGCTGTGGATACAGCTGGGGTTATTATGTTTGTGGTGAATCAGACGGGAAGTGTGTCGAGGTGGGGCTGGAGAAGATGAGTAGCTGTCTATGTATTGATGTATGAGTGTTATGTCATCTGCATTGGAAGCAATGTGTATTTGGGTGTGTGGGATGTTTCTATGTTATGCATGCATAGGTTGAAGAGAATAGATGACATCACAGACCCTGAGAGAAACACGGTTAGTAGAATTTCTGATGTTCAATGACGTTTGTGACATCTTTTGCAGAAATGTGTCTGAGCCAGTGAAAGGGAGAGCAACCAATAACACAGCTGAAATTCAAGCAGCCACATATGCCTTGGAGCTGGCTAAGGCCTCAGGTTAGTACTATTTGTGGATTTCCTAACAGGTGAAAAACTTGCACATTAACTCTGGAAAACATTACAGACAACCCTCTTTATACAAGCTCTTATCCATTTATCCTTAATGTGTGATCTTAATATTTTATTACACTTCACTATTCTGTATACAGTTTTTGTGTTTACGAGCCTTCGGTTTCCACGAAAGGGGGGGGAGCAGCTAGTAACAGTATTGTCTTGATCCAGATTTTGTTTACATCTTAAAAAAATTCAGTCTTTGACATGTTACTGTAAAGTGACAATGGTGAAGTGGTTGAATGTTTTCCTCCCAGGATTCAGTAAAGTGGCAGTGCATACAGACTCACAGTTCATGATTAACTGTATGACTTCCTGGCTGAAGAACTGGAAGAAGAAGAATTGGGTGAAGAGTGATGGGGAACCAGTCAAGAACAAAGAGGATCTCATCACCCTTGACAAAGCTTCAGAGGAATTGGCTGTCAAATGGGTGAGTCAAGAGAATACTAGTATATTGGTGACCTCGTGATATTTTCAGCTGTATGCTAATTACGGAAGTGTGATTTCATTTGCAGATTTGAGTTTGTGCAAGTACTTCCGCACATACAAGTATAATTATATCCCTTCCAGTACCATTGAAAATGTTCAAACTTCCTATAATTACCTACTATTAACCAGAGTAGAGACAAAAATTAGTACTGTAGATCAGTAATTAGAGATTATTTTTAATGCTTGATGAAAAAAATTATAATCCTAAACTTCAGATCTTGTACTCTTATTAGGGTATCCAGAAATTTAATGAGAATTAGATGAAACTGATGCTTTGATACCGAAAAAAATACGAAATTACACACATCATCAAATTATGTCACATCTGTCAATGTTTCCAATGCATTACATGACAGGGGATCAGGTCTGTTATTCATTGTCTTTACAATATTGAACTGAAGTTGCTATTGCATTAGTAGTTTGGTGCTCTATTTGAAATAAGTTTTGCATTATGAAGCTATTCTTTTGGGCGTGGATGAATTCTATGAATAACAGCATATTATTCCGATAATTCTCCTTCAGGTACATGTGAAGGGCCATAGCGGGCATGAGGGGAATGAGATGGCTGACAAGTTGGCAAGGACTGGAGCAAAACAGTACAAACCTGAAGTGTAGTTATCTTATCGTACCTCACCCAACTATAACATGGTGCATCTGAAGGCACCATGTACTTATTACTCTATAAGTACATTGTAAAGCTGCTAATACTATTTTGGTTACCTCTCCTCGAGTATAATTTAGTAAATCATAACTAGTGTATATTGATGAGGTTTAGTGAAAGGAGAATATAATTCATACTGACTTTCTCACAGATATGCACAATGCAGTTATTACCTTAATCACATTATCTGATTAATCAGCTTTAATTTAGTAACTGAATCAGAACATGTACATGTATCTGTGACTAAGCCTTCTTTTGCTTTTATCTTATCATTCCCATCCTTTCTATCCTTACCTGCTTCATGTTAGTTGTGTGTTATATTTACTTGGCTGGTTATTATTGGTCTGAAGTGGGTGACGGTGTAATACTGTAGTGTTTTCAACATATTTCAGTAGGAAGTAATCATTGAACATTTTGTTTATGCAAGTTATTATGTTGTGCTGCATCTTGAAATTTAAGTGACTTTTTTTAATAATTCAGACTGTATATTTATGAAAAACATCCTATACGTTTTGTCATCTTGCCTTGCTATCTATTGTGCCTTTTTTAGGTGGCCTCTCATTTCTTTGGATTTGGCCTTGCCTAATATAAATCAGTATCATGGATATAGAGCTAAGGATAAATAATTCATGAAGAAATAGCTATGAATACTTATGACATTCATGATTATGTGTGTCTTGGTGCATTAAATTGGATGGACATTGTTCAGTAATTTAGTGCAGCCTTAATATATACAGTACAATATTATGATTGTTTGGGACTCTGGTTATTTAATTGTTTAAAGAACTTAAATATTAAATTATAATATTGTTATATCACACACTGGTGTATCTATACATTTTGAATGGCTTAGCTGACTTAAAAATTATTCATCACTACAGTTTCTAACTGTATCAATAATGAAATATTAATTAGTTTGTGGTCTCTATAGTTTTTTCCGAATTATATAACAAGCTGGTTAAAGAAGTAAGATATGGTACCTTTTATAGTATGGTAATAAAAATAGATTACAACCACAGTCAATCTTTACACTGATAATTGCTGTGTCCAAAGCAGATAGAAATTCTGTATCAGTACAGGGAAAAGCATGTCATAAGTTATGTGGTGGTTTACTGATATGAGAAGCATGACTAAATTATATTGTTTAGCAATTTTCATCTTCATAGTAGGAGAAGGACTGATTTTGTCTTTAGCGTTTCTACATAATGGTGCTATTATTTCTTTATACCAATGATATCATCAGGACTACAAGAAAAGTTTTGTTTTTTCTGTACCTATACCAAATATTAATGTACCTCTGATTTCCATCTCCACAAATTAGTAAACTTTACTCACCTGCTAAATTTGTTGGATTGTTCCCTTGGTTGCACACTATGGTTCTCAATACACACCACTTGACATGACAGACAGCAGATTTGTTATAGTGGAATTCTTGCTGTGGATATCACAAACCTGGTGATCTTCATATTTATCCTCTTGTCCCTGTCTGTTACACAGCTTTGGTTATATAAGTGGGAAGTTTCAAGTACACAGTGTTTTGTTTGACTGTATTTTTTGCTGCTGGTCTTGTCTTTGTTATATAATTCACAGATGTGATGATGTTTCCTTACAGGTATTCTTGGTTGAGAAAACATTTATGTCTTTATAGCTTTAAGGAGTACAGTTGATGACATTTATATCATTTCTACAATGGAATGCAAAATTTTGATAATTAGGATGCATTGCTTTGCGTCATTTAGTTGAAGATTTGGATTACATTACGCTGTATTTTTGTATTATGTTTTCTTAAGTTATCAGTACAATGAACAAATAAACTCTCAAATCTTGCACTGTTGTATATCTGTTATTTAATCCTATAAAAATAATTGACAAAATTGTAGTATATGAGGAGTCTTGAGGTAGAATATGAATTTCATATAATCCTAATGTAGAAGGAGAGGTCCTCCCTTTACCATGAGGTCATAGTTCACCTGGCCAGGTAGCTTGAGGGATATATAAAACAACAAAAGGGTTCAGTACAGAGACTGCAAAAGGATTACAAGGAGTGTTAATATTCACACTGATATGGTTTTGAAATTTGGAGTGGTAACGCGTTAGCCTCGCATCCGTGAGGTCGGCAGATCGAGCCTCGCCCAGGTCCGAGAGTTTAAAACTGTTTACTGGGGGGTTACTGCCATGGCTGGGCACCATGGTGGGGAGTTGGGCTTGCCTGGCTGACGTTCGGGAGAGTATCTCATCAGAGATAGTGCCAGAACTGAAACCCTGCAACTTTAACTTTAACAAATTGAGAATGAGACCAGCAGTGATGGATATGCCGAGAAGTGTGTGTAAAGATCGAAGAATCGATAAGGTACAGATATTCAATATGGTACAGATATTTGTGGAGGGTGTGGAATAATGTAATCACTTAATCAAGGAGCAAAGAGAATGTGGCAAGAATAGATTAAATTTGATTGGTGATAAAGCTGCATGAGAGGAAAAGAAGATGGTAAGATATGGTGAATAACTATAAAAGCACAGATTTGGAATAGGTGAAACAAAAGAATTTGTGCATGCAAATGTTAAGGAAAGCAATCCAATTTTAACTTAAATTATAAAAGAAAGAATGAGAAATAAGAGAAAAAAAGAAAGCAATAAAAATCTAATGAATGAACACAAGAGAATTAACTGGCATCAGGTTAGGTTTATCAGTAAAGGCAAACACACTGAGTAAATTGGACTACCGTGAAAATTGAGACATTGAGTATCCTGAGACTCTCAATTACTGTACATGTTTTCAGTCTTATGAGGGTCAGTGCTCAGTAGGCTATAACCACTGCCATATTTTTTTCCTTTCTACACTCAAATAAAATGAGCCCTTGTGTCGATGTGAAGTAAAGGTTTATCTTCCAAAAGCTTGACCTGGTGTACTGTCCAAAAAAATTATATAGTATTGTGCAAATACTGTAGAACACTAGTAATCATAAGATACCAATACCTAGATAATCAAAATAACTTAATAAATTAACTAGTCATTTATTAGAACACATGAATGTTTTTAACATAACACTTACAATACCTGGATAATCAAAAGTCATCATCACTTCTATTGATGACCTTTGATGAAATTTTCAAGCGCTGAAGGATGAAACGAGTCTTGGTGTGGAGTACAGTCAGCTTCCTTTCTACCTCCTCCTCCCCAGCTGCTTCCCATTTAGATAAATCTCTAACTGTTTCAAGAAGCTTTGTGCACTGATTATGCAGTCGACAATCAATTTCAGGATTGCAGATCAACAGCAAACTGCTTAGAAGACCTGGCAAGATTTGTATAATATTAATAAGCTTAAAAATTATAGATTATATATAATTGTAAATGAATCCAACATGTGATAATAATACTGATAATATTGGGTAACATACAAGCGCTTGTAAATAATGTCTTCTCGACTCCCATGTACTACTCTCTTTCTGTCCTCCCCTTCAATCCTTTCATGCTTACATTAAACTGTTTCCAGATACTGTACTTGAATTCCCTCACTTCTTACATTCTTACACTTTTCAAGACTGTCTCACACACATTCCCAAAGGCATGGAATTTATAAGTTCTAAAAGCTACTATTTAATGTAAACCTACTTTTACCTTCAATGTATCCCAGCTCTTGAAGAACATGACAAGCTTGTTGCCAACCACGAACAAAACCTTCTTGATAGTACTTCAGTTGGCCATCCTGCTTGCCTTCAGTCTCACCTGCCTTGTAATGCTCCTCTTCCAGGGCAAGTACTGAATCAAATATGTCACCCTCATCTGTACAATACAAAATTTACCGTAAGGCATTAAATTATTATATACAGTAAATATAAAATAATTTAATGCCTTAATACACCACAGGTATATAAGCTTTCAGTTTGGCACAAGAAAAATCGGTAAATATTGAATGAATTACCGTTATTGCGTACGTTTTTTCTACCTTCATTACCCACTTATTTAGACCATTCTAAGACTATTTTCTTCTATGGCATTTCCTCCGCAAATGCCCCATTTCCAAGATAGGGCATATTCAAATGGGGCATTTTGAAATTAGCCTGACCTTACCTGACCTGACCTAACCTAACCTAGACCGCATCAGACTACCGGGACCTAACCTGGGCAAACTACCGTGACCTAACCTGGGCAAACTACCGGGAAATAATCGTGATAAAGTACAATAAATGACAGGGGTAAAATACTGGGACGCAGCCGGATCTGGCAACACTGCTACAAAACGGTAATTCTTTCAATAAATATCGAAAAATCCCTTACCCATAATAGTCAAGAATGTTGGTACAGTGAACTTCTTTGTGTCGTGAATCACTGCTTTAGACTATACTCCATTACCAGTACAGTAACGTTACCTCAATGATGTCAGTAACTCAGTCTGGCTACCTTGACGAATTAATTTCTCTTTAGCTTAGTTGTTTCGTTACTGATGATTGTGTTCAATAATTTGCGTCACGTTACTAATCTTCTTTATAAATTCTCTTCTTTCCTCCACCATGCCTTAATTAATTGCTTCGTTACTGTCAACATAAATAATCGTTCTTTTTCTTGACTAAAATCTAATCATGTTTACAAATTACAAGTGTTTATAAAAAATTCGCCTTTTTATCGGGGCGCTACAGATATTTATTAATTTTATGGTATTACCTCTTTATTTGTGTTCTCAGTCATTTCTTTCTTTATGGATCAGTCTTACCTCAGTGAAAAATTAAAATAAAGAGACATTTCAATAATAAATAATATTATAATAGGTCACAGTTCTTTTATTCCATGGCTCTTTCATTTCTCTCGGTGCCTGCATGTGTTCTCGGTTATTTCTTTCTTTATGGATTTGTCATACGTTTGTTTGACAGGTTTCCTAGGAGATGAGTCCTGCCATGGAAAGTGAACAATTCAAATACAAAGATACTTAAATAATACAGAATAGCTCATATTAGTTCTTTCCATGGTTCTTCATCTCTCTCTCTCTCTCTCTCTCTCTCTCTCTCTCTCTCTCATACAGTTTATTTTGTTTTCCATCAGCTTTCTTTCTTAAGCAACGGCTCTTATGGTTAAGGTTCTACATCCTTTATACACAAACTATCAGTACATACTGTCACGAGTCAGACATAATACTCGTGACGTAATTTGAATTACAGAGAGTTGGAAGATTCCATACTGGAGAATGTTCTAGAGTAGGGGAATATTCCCTGAGACAAAGGAGGCAGGAGTGGGTTCAGTTGGGGGTGCAGCTAGTCTTAATCTGCAGGTAGTATCAAAAATAGACCAGGTAGAAAAAGGGTAAGGAAGGTCAGATTTCAACTGAAATTGCCACATCCAGTCCTATAGGTGTTCGTACATTAAGTACATCTTGTATTGATAAATTATGCTACCAGGGTAACTTATGGTATTGCAAATGATCGTGAAGTGGAGGGAAATCATTGGGAATTATTAGCACGCCATAGGTAAATTGCAATTGCAGGTATAACTAAGGAATGAGAGGGTACCATGTAAATCGTAGCCAGTTAGGAAAAACGAACAAAAATAGGAGGAGGAGTCAGAGAAATTTTGAACCAGTTAAGGAGGAAGAATTGGGTCAGTTGGAACAGGACACTTGGAGAGACAACACTCGTAAACTAGCTTCCGCTTGCCTGAATTAATCCTCCACGTGTTGAGTGGGGAAGGATCAACGTAGACGCCGAATTCGTTGGATATTACCACGATTCCAAGGCTTTACAGTTGTATACTGGCCAGTTGCATCGACGGTGGTTCAGTAAGTGAATTAAGGTGAGGGGGAGCTGGATCTTTGAAAATTACGAGTGTGTTGTGAGACTCTAAATTATTCCCAAGTGTGAGACATTAAGAAATATTCCAACTCGCGTAACAATTGATAGAATTACTACAAGTGTTAACGTAACCTAGACTATCGTCACGTATCGAACGAGACGTAGCGAGAGCGAGTAGCTAGTTAGCGTGAGCGTGAGTTGTGTGTGTGTGTGTGAAATTTAATTTATTCATGTTGGCATACTGGAGTTGAATAAATATAGAAAATTTGCAATTGGTTGTTTAAATGCACCAGTAGATTTGTTATCTATATAAATACATATATATCGGGAAGAACCCTTAACATAAATTTATTATGTGCGTGGTGCTTGAGGCCTAAAAACGGGGAGTTAACCCTGAGTACTCTCTTCGCTGCAGCCAACCAACGAAGATCATAAATTAACCGGGCAAGGTAAGTTGTAATTGTCATATTATAAATTACATTATCTAATCATTCTCACATCACCGTCACATATTGGCGCCCGAACATAGGGGCCTGAGCGTTGTATTAACTCCAGTCACACACGCGCACACTTTCACGAGTAGATAGTCATAACTGTCCAGAAATTAAGGCAACCGAAACGATAGAAAATAAATTAAAAATGTCTACCGTACAAGAATTATTGGGAGAGGCTCAACTATTGGGAATTGAAGGTAAGGCCGAAATTCAAGGGTACGTGAAGGGCCGCCAAGAAGAAGAAAGGCTTGAAAGGGCAGCCATAAGAGAAAATGAAAGAGAACAGAGAGAGCAAGAACAATTGAAATGGGAACATGAAAAGGAAGTATTGGAACTGAAATTACGTGCGAGTGAAAGTCAAAGCTCGAGTGGAAGTGAGGGTGTAAGCTCAACCACCGTAACCCCAAGGTTACAGCTGTCAAAATACGTAGAGGGAGACGATATCGAGCCGTTTATTGAGCGATTCGAAATGGTTGCAGACACTTATAGATTAGATGATGATATAAAGAAGCTCGAGTTTATTAATTTATTCGATGGAAAAGCACTTAGTATTCTCCACCGACTCGACAGTACCGCCAGAGATTATGAGAACATGAAAAAGGCTTTGTTACAGGCGTATGGGTTGACGGTCGATGACGCTAGGAATCAGTTCTGGCGTGCATCCTTACAGGATAAGGAGACTGTTGCACAGTTTAGTGCACGTCTGACCAGTTACCTGGATCAGTGGTTAGAGAAGGCCGAAACACCTAAGACGTTGGAGGGGGTAAAAGACTTGTTGCTTCGTACACAACTGGAGAAGTCTTGCCCTCCTGAATTGTCGGCTCAGCTGAAAACCAACAAGGTGAAAATGTTGCAAACGATGGTAGATATGTCCGACGCACATTTCACCGCGTATGGTTACCACACGCGGATTCAGCCTAATAAGAAAATTAATCAGTCGGATAAGCCTTCTCAGAACTCTGCTGTTTCATATAACCAGTCGAGTAAAAATCAGTCACAGCAGCAGAGTCAAATTGTTCGTCTGCAACCTAAACCTCATTTTAATCATACCCAGAAACAAGGTAATAATCATTATTCGCAGCAGTCCAATCAGTACCGTTACCAAGGAAAAAGTAACTGGAAAAATAGTAATAACCATAGTGGAAATAAGGGTTATTATCAGCGATCGGCAGCTGCAACACATGGTGAACCACAGTATTCACCTGTGGCGGTTCAACCTAGTGTAGAACCACGAGTGCCTCAGTCGGTTCACGAACCTCATCAATTGTGACTAAACGCGACAGGAGTCTCGAAAGGTAAGTCTGGTTTTCATATTTGTCCGGGAATTGTTAACGGGATATCTGTTGAAGTCTTTCGAGATAATGGGTCATCGGGGTGTTGTGTCGCTGATGGTTTAGTTGCTTCTAATGATTTTACAGGGGAGCAGGTAACTATCACTATGATTGATGGTACCAGGAGGCTCTATCCTCTTGCTAAAGTTGCAGTGGAGAGTCCATTCTATACAGGCCAGGTAATTGCAGCAGTCATGCAAAATCCTGTGTCAGATTTGGTAATAGGGAATATACCAGGGGTTAAGAATGCGTGTTCAGTGGAAGTTTCCACACAGACTGGTGCAGCTGCTGTAACCAGGGGTATGGCGCAGGCAAAGAAAACAGTTGTTCCACTTCAAGTGACAACTGCCGCCGACCTCGTCAATTGCGAGGATGTAGTTGCAGAGCAAGCAAGTGACCCTTCATTGGCACTTGTTCGCAAGCAGGCACTTGAGGGTGACAGTAGAGATAGACATGGTATTGTAACCAGTTACGTCAGGAGGAGAAACAGGTTTTACCGACGTACAGTAAACCCCGATGGGGAAGAGAGGGTTCAGTTTCTCGTACCAGAGAAATACCGACAGGCTGTGTTCAACCTGGGTCATCATGCTATATTAGGGGGTCATATGGGGATGAGGAAAACAATTGATAGGATTCAGTCTCATTTCTATTGGCCAGGTATGGGGAGAGAGATAGGGAGATTGTTGAGGTCATGTGACGTTTGTCAGAAAACGTGTGACAGGGGTCGGGTGAAGCCCGCACCTCTTAAACCTCTACCGCTAATCTCAGAATCATTTGAGAGAGTAGCGGTTGATATTGTTGGACCGATTATTCCGAGGGCTACGGACGGTGCCAAGTACATTCTTACCTGTGTTGATTTCGCGACCAGATGGCCTGAAGCAGTGCCTCTGCGTGATATTGAAGCCACTACAGTGGCTGAAGCCTTGTTGGATATATTCTGTCGTGTCGGCATACCAAAGCAGGTATTGTCCGACCGAGGCAGTCAATTTACCTCCGCGATGATGGAGGAATTGTGGAGATTACTCTCAGTTAAAGGGTTGAGGACAACACCTTATCATCCAATGTGTAATGGGTTGTGTGAGAGGTTTAATGGTACTCTCAAGAAAATGTTGAGGAGGATGGCAGTAGAACAACCTAGGGAGTGGTCCAGGTATATCTCGCCACTACTGTTCGCGTATCGCGAAGCACCTCAGGCATCGTTGCAATTTAGTCCATTCGAGTTAGTGTATGGTAAACCTGCTCGAGGACCACTTCAGGTTCTACGTGAACTTTGGGACGATGAGGAATCGGATCCCGTGGTGAAAACCACTTATTCTTATGTAATTGATTTGGCAGAACGATTACAGCAGACCTGCGAGATTGCAAAGCAGGAGTTAGCTAAAGCAAAGGAGGTTCAGAAGTCCTACTATGATAGGAAAACTAAGCTCCGAACGCTACAGGTAGGGGGGAAGTGTCTCGTTCTGTTACCAACAGCTCATAATAAGTTGTTGGCTCAGTGGAAGGGTCCCTTTGAAGTAGTCAAGAAGGTGAATGACCTTAACTACATAGTTAAAATCAAAGGTGAAGCCAAGCGGTTCCATATTAATATGCTTAAGGAATATTACACCACCCAACAGGGGTGTACTTCCATTGTTACCACATTTGGGGCAGGCTGTTATAACATCACCTCAGAACAGAGTGAAGTGTTAAGTCTAGTCCGTGGTCATTTTTCCCCAGCAGTAGACATGGTTAGCGCTGCTGTGGTAATTCCCGAGGGTGACGAGGGATATACTCCCCAGACGGCTGAAGCTCGTCAAGGTGAGACAGTGGCTGAGGTCTCCGTTTCGGAGAATTTAAGACCAGACCAGATTGCAAGAGTCAATGCGGTACTGGCAAAATATTCACGTGTGTTCTCTGACAGGCCTGCTGTTGCTAACGTAGCCTGTCATGAGATACAGCTTACGAGCGACACACCAGTGAGGGTGAAACCATATCCTATTCCTGTACGGCTGATTGATACAGTACGTAAGGAAATTAATGACATGGAAGCAGCTGGTATTATTGAAAGGTCGGACTCGTCTTATTCCAGCCCTATTGTTGTGGTTCGGAAGAAGGACGGTGGGGTACGCATTTGTGGGGATTACCGGCGTGTCAACGCTGTCACTAGGGTCGATGCAGAACCCATGTGTGATCAGCAAGAGATTTTTGCTAGGATTAGCAATTCTCAGGTGTTCTCTAAGATGGATTTGGCTAAGGGTTTCTTTCAGATACCACTGGAGAAACGAAGCCGTCTCCTCACGGCTATATCCACACCAAATGGGCTGTATCATTTCAAGGTACTACCTTTTGGTCTCACTAATTCTCCCGCCGTGTTTAATCGTGTCATGCGTCAAGTATTACATGGCATTAAAGGGGTGGAAGCTTTTGTTGACGATGTTCTCGTGCACTCAACCACGTTTGAGGAGCACATTGCGATATTGCAAGCTGTCTTGCAACGACTGCAGGAATATAACATGACAGTCAAACCATCTAAGTGTGAATTGTTTCAGAAGGAGGTACAATTTTTGGGTCACACTGTAGGTGGGGGACGTTGTGGGTGCCAGAATGACAAGATAAAGAAAATTAAGGATGCGTCACGACCCGTTACAAAGAAACAGGTGCGTTCATTCTTGGGTCTTACAGGTTATTACCGTAAGTTTATCCCAAACTTTTCTGTCATTGCACATCCACTTAGTGAGCTCTTAAGGAAGAATGCTCCTAATAAAGTCTCATGGGGGTCAGAACAAGAAGAAGCATTCGTTTCACTTAAGAATCTTCTTTGCAAGGAACCAATCTTGCAGTTGCCTGACAACCAACGGCCATTTATACTTAGGACTGATGCTTCTCAGTATGGTCTTGGTGCAGTCCTATTCCAGGAGAAGGATGGGGAATTATTCCCTGTTGCATATCACAGTCGTAAACTGAAGTCTGCTGAAGAAAATTACAGTACAGTGGAAAAGGAACTTCTGGCAGTAGTAGAAGGTATTAAGAAATACTACTACTATCTGTATGGTGATAATTTTGTGTTAGAAACTGATCATATGCCTCTGGAGAGTTTGCGTACATCAAAGAACGCCAACACACGACTTATGCGCTGGGCCCTCTATCTGCAACAGTTCAACTTCACTGTGCGATACATAAAGGGAAGTGCTAATGTCGGGGCAGACCTTATGTCACGATTGCTCGTTAATTAGTGTTAACCGAGTAAATATTCATGCGAAGATCGACCGGCAGAAGTATCCTCCGGGTCGAATTGCTCGTAATTGTTACCTCTCCGAGCGCAACGAGCACGAGTCTTATGCGACTCAGATCAAGGGGGTTCCTAGAATTGGGGAAAAATCCGATGTTATATGTATTGTATTTTGTGCAACTTATCCAAGACACGGATTCTAGCGGTTTACTCTGATCCATGGCTCGGATAATTTACTAATATATATATTGCCTTCCAGAATTATTATTGCAGTATTTTGTGTAACCTTATCCAAGACACAGATTCTAGCGGTTTACTCTGATCCCAGGCTCGGATAATTACTAATATATGTATTGCCTTCCAGAGATATTGTTGCATTTCCTACATATTATGTAACAAATACACAATGCATTACATACACCACACTTATATATTGCTTAAATGTGTACAAATTGTACTGAGCAGAAATTACCAGGTACATTCATTCTTGTCTCGGAGTTTCTTCCTAAGATTGAAAAGCTAAAGTAACTGTTGGGAGTTTTCCACTCATTGGCAAAAATGAACACGTAACTGGTGATAGTAATTGACACATACAAGAATAAGTGAAGTGTGGATGAATTGTTATTGTAATAGTTATACATGCAAAGGCGTTGTTACCACTTCACGAATCTATTAAACATTGCATAGAGCAATGTCTCTTTGTGTGGGCGAATGTCACGAGTCAGACATAATACTCGTGACGTAATTTGAATTACAGAGAGTTGGAAGATTCCATACTGGAGAATGTTCTAGAGTAGGGGAATATTCCCTGAGACAAAGGAGGCAGGAGTGGGTTCAGTTGGGGGTGCAGCTAGTCTTAATCTGCAGGTAGTATCAAAAATAGACCAGGTAGAAAAAGGGTAAGGAAGGTCAGATTTCAACTGAAATTGCCACATCCAGTCCTATAGGTGTTCGTACATTAAGTACATCTTGTATTGATAAATTATGCTACCAGGGTAACTTATGGTATTGCAAATGATCGTGAAGTGGAGGGAAATCATTGGGAATTATTAGCACGCCATAGGTAAATTGCAATTGCAGGTATAACTAAGGAATGAGAGGGTACCATGTAAATCGTAGCCAGTTAGGAAAAACGAACAAAAATAGGAGGAGGAGTCAGAGAAATTTTGAACCAGTTAAGGAGGAAGAATTGGGTCAGTTGGAACAGGACACTTGGAGAGACAACACTCGTAAACTAGCTTCCGCTTGCCTGAATTAATCCTCCACGTGTTGAGTGGGGAAGGATCAACGTAGACGCCGAATTCGTTGGATATTACCACGATTCCAAGGCTTTACAGTTGTATACTGGCCAGTTGCATCGACGGTGGTTCAGTAAGTGAATTAAGGTGAGGGGGAGCTGGATCTTTGAAAATTACGAGTGTGTTGTGAGACTCTAAATTATTCCCAAGTGTGAGACATTAAGAAATATTCCAACTCGCGTAACAATTGATAGAATTACTACAAGTGTTAACGTAACCTAGACTATCGTCACGTATCGAACGAGACGTAGCGAGAGCGAGTAGCTAGTTAGCGTGAGCGTGAGTTGTGTGTGTGTGTGTGAAATTTAATTTATTCATGTTGGCATACTGGAGTTGAATAAATATAGAAAATTTGCAATTGGTTGTTTAAATGCACCAGTAGATTTGTTATCTATATAAATACATATATATCGGGAAGAACCCTTAACATAAATTTATTATGTGCGTGGTGCTTGAGGCCTAAAAACGGGGAGTTAACCCTGAGTACTCTCTTCGCTGCAGCCAACCAACGAAGATCATAAATTAACCGGGCAAGGTAAGTTGTAATTGTCATATTATAAATTACATTATCTAATCATTCTCACATCACCGTCACACATACAGAATATTAAAGTAATAATTGATTGACAAATAGTTGTGACGTCTGGGCCAGCAGTATTACCAAGTGTTTGCACCTTCATATTCCTCTTATCAAACTAAAAAACAAATGATAAAGTTTACGATATTATTAGGGATATATGTTTCATCTAGCACCATCCATATGCATTAAATGATGCTATAATATTTTATACCATACGAAAAATAATCCTGCTGGTTGTCTAGAGGTTGTTGTAATGAGTGTGTACCTGTGTATT
This sequence comes from Petrolisthes cinctipes, assembly GCA_033782935.1. Classification (NCBI taxonomy): domain Eukaryota; kingdom Metazoa; phylum Arthropoda; class Malacostraca; order Decapoda; family Porcellanidae; genus Petrolisthes; species Petrolisthes cinctipes. Next base: position 279,484 of record JAWQEG010001182.1, read on the forward strand.
GAGTGTGTAGCCTACCTGTTTGCACCCACATATTCCTCTTAATTAAACTACAAAAAGCAAATGATGAAGTTTACGATATTATTTTGGATATATATATGTTTCATCTAGCTAGACCATCTATACACATTAAATAAATGACACTATATTTTATACCATATGAAAAATAATCCTGTAGTTGTCTCGAGGTTGTTGTGTCAAAGGGTGTTGGTAATACTGGCTAGAGGAGTGTGGTGGTAACAGGGAGCGACAGTATTTAATTTTGATATTTTTACAATGGTATGGATACTATGGATAATTTTTCTTACATTTGGAGCAACTGATTCCTCCAAACTATTCCAAGCAACAGGCCAGCATTATACTTTTGGTCAATCTGGGTCTGTTTCGTGGTATATTAAGGAGGAATCTGTAGCCTCCAATTAATGTATAGGATAGATATTGGAAAGTATGGTAAATATTGAAAGAATTACCGTTATTGCGTACGGTTTTTCTACCTTCATTACCCACTGATTTAGTCCATTCTAAGACTATTTTCATCTATGGCATTTCCTCCATAAATGCCCCATTTCCAAGATAGGGCATATTCAAATGGGGCATTTTGAAATTAGCCTGACCTAACCTAACCTAGACCGCATCAGACTACCGGGACTTAACCTGGGCAAACTACCGGGAAATAACCGTGGTAAAGTACAGGAAATGACCGGGGCAAAATACTGGGACCTAGCCGGATCTGGCAACACTGCTACAAAACGGTAATTCTTTCAATAAATACCAAGGATAGTACACCTCTCTAAAGGTTTTTTTTTTTATTGTTATTGTCAATTAGTATATTAATGAGTTTCGGTAATTATCTATTCTTTTGCCGAGCGATGAAGAGAACATTTCCTCGGAGAAATAGTTAAATAACACTATATATACCACCTCTTCATTTTTTTCAGGGTCTTCTGTCAATAATCAAGAAATAGTTTAATAATAATAATACTATACCACCTTCATTTTTTTCAGGGTCTTCTGTCAATAATCAAGAAATAGTTTAATAATAATAATACTATACCACTTCTTCATTTTTTTCAGGGTCTTCTATCACTACTCAGAAAATTAAAGTCTGCTCCTGACCAAGAGTTACGGATACTACTCTTGGGCCTGGATAACGCCGGCAAGACAACGTTACTCAAGAAACTCGCTTCAGAGGACATAACCCAGACCACACCTACACAAGGCTTTAATATCAAATCTGTCCAGTCTGATGGCTTCAAACTCAATGTGTGGGATATTGGTGGACAGAGAAAAATACGACCGTACTGGAGAAACTACTTTGAGAACACGGATGTCTTGGTGAGCTGACTCTTACAGCAGGCCATCGTTATTAGATTAAGTGCCAGCCATCCTCTTTAACGCAGGCTCAGTAGATCACTTAGGGTTGTTACAGAATTATTAAAATTTTTCTTTGCTAAATCCGCATTGCAAAATAATCGGAATTGAGCAACAAAGATAACTTTTCCTCAAAGAAGTACTGTACTGTAGTTTAATAATACCACCCTTAGTCATAATGATTGTATAGCAACCTTTCAAATTGAGAAGTCCTTGGGTTTGTGTCCCAGGTGGGGATGGAGATGGATGGGTAGTACCGGTACCCTCAGCACCCATTACCCATGTGACCAGCAGTAAAAACTAAAAACGTGTGGATTGTGAAGGCCTTCTGATCTGAAGTAATGGTGAAGATGTATGGGTTGTAATGGTTGTTAACAGATGTAAATCTGTTGTTGAGAAAAGATAACTCATGTGATATAGCCCCTATTGTGCTTACCTTAGAAAACATAGTAGGGAGACCTAAGAAAACACAGTGAGACAAAATTTAAGGAATTATGCATCTATGGGAAACTTCCTTAGCATACAGGTAAGTTTGACTGGATATTTACGTAGCAATTTTCCTTTCAGATATACGTCATTGATAGTGGTGACAGAAAGCGCTTTGAGGAGACAGGTCAAGAACTTGGGGAGATTCTCAGTGAAGAAAAGCTTGCAGGTTAGGCATATGATTCTCTGTGAAGAGTCTTGATTAAATTGTATTCTTCATACATTACCAGTTGGAGAATCAGCTCAGGCATAGGAGGACTATCCATGAGAAGGATGCTGTTTTCTCTTATTTGTTATACTGTACCTTCTTTACATGAGCATGTCTATATACTGCATGAAAGTACAATGAGTCAGGTAGGTACAATGTCATTACCTGGATTCTATGTACAAGCATGATATCCTTCAATGTGAAAGCACAACTGCTTTGGGTAAATCTACAATACATCAGGAAAGCTTGCCACTGTGTTATTATGTTGTACACTAATGTATTTTCATTCTTAATTAATGTTGACTGCTATGAAACAGAATTTGGTAGATTTTCCGGCTGGAGAGAGATATTCATTGGAGTTTCACAGAGATCAGTACTGGCACCTGTCCTATTCTATCAATGACATAATTACTTGCAATACCCAACCACAAGGAGAGGAGCATAAGTGGAAGACTGTAGCCCCAGCTGGCAGCAAGAGTTGCAAAGTTTCAGGATATAGCTATGCCTTATAATTGACAAATTCAAAGTTATAGTTAAAATGTGTGTGTGTGTGTATTACTTTGGGAACCACTTTACTTACCCATGTACAGTAATGTGATGAAGCAGCAGGTCGTCAGGTTGTGGGCAGGAATTCCTTTGTCCACTCCAAAAAAAATTTAACACAGTGTTCCCTCATATCTAAAACAATGCATTAGATGTAAGGGCATGGCTACAAAGTATTAACAGCAAGGTAGTCTATTATTTTTTATATTCTTGAACTGTATAAAGCTATTTGCAAGCATGACCAATGTTTATATCATCTACTGTATGATTACCTGAACAAAATGATTTACACTAAAATATATCATGAATTATATTATAGAAAAAATATTAGTATATATCCATACATCATATTATGAGTGTTTTTATGAATTACAGGTGTGCCAGTTTTAATATTTGCAAATAAGCAAGATTTATTCAATGCTGCCCCTGCATCAGAAATAGCTGAAGGTCTTCAACTTCACACCATCCGTGACCGTACATGGCAGATCCAGGCATGCTCAGCTACAAGTGGAGAAGGAGTCAAGGTGAAGTGTACAAGCTCAAGTACTGTAAATATTATCTATTCAAAAGACATGTTTTCTATTCATTGTGACATACTGTATACTCAAGGATACTGGTGTTTTGAAGCGCATTATTTGCTGCATGCCATACCAATTTCTTACACAGGTATCATATATATATGAAACTACAATACAATAAAATTATGCAAAAAATATGATGATGCTAACATACATATTATCCAACAGGATGGCTTAGACTGGGTTTGCAAGAATCTGAAAAAAAAGTAAAGATGTGAGAGACATTCACCACCATCGTCCATCAACTCTTAGTTTAAGTAGACACTATTACAGAAATAATAGGTTACTATGAGTAATTTAATTTAAATGGCATTTTCAGTATTCTTTAAGTGTGCACAAGCAAGGAAAACCTAAAGAATTGACGTTTCACTCCAGTACACCAGTAACGGGTATTTTTCTTGATTAATTGCCCAGTAGGGATAAAAACAAACCCAGGGGCATTATAAATATAAAAATATTCAAAGTATCCCATATTTTTATGAATATTTAAAATTAGCATAGGGAAGTGGCGACCTCATTGCCCATCATTCTTGCAACGGTGCAGTCAGTCTCGTATCCCCAACTGCACAAGCGTGGGAGTGAGGATTGGGGACCCCCCTCTCTAACATTACCCAACCAAAGGTTCAAATATGCCTCAGAGCTGGACCCATTACCTATCAGTGGGCCTGCATTTTCCACCCCTGGCTCTTGAGCCCCTCCATTCTTTGAAAAAAGGTAAATGGGATATTGACAATGACGATCATATTGCATCTTTTTCATTAGATTGGATTTAACCTCACTGGTTCTCAAAGATGTTATGCTAAACTTCAATATTTTTGACAAAGTTAACTGACATAACTAGCATGACTGTCTCCATAATAGGCTTTTTTTACATCCTTAATAAATGTTGTGTTAAGATGGGGACCAGGGTATATACGGTCATATGATGGTCAGCTGACAAGTGGAAGAGTATGTAAAGGAGAGAAACATGAGGGGCAGAGGAGGGCTTGAACAAGTAAGGAGGGAGTGTTGGAACAGGGAGAACTGGAGACACTTCTGCCGTGGCCACCCCCTTGAGGGGAGTTCCCGGAGGGAACGAGGCGTCGGAGCTATAGATAGCTGACAAGTTCATTTTCTTTGGGCATGCACAAGAGATATATAGAATGTAAGATAGTAGCCCACCTTATAGTAAACCAACAATGTATCCAGTCCACAGATTCCTATAATGTTGTCATGTGACATAGAACACAACTCATATCTGTGGATACATTGAACAATTTCAGGAACCTCAAAACAACTCTGGAAAGCAGAATAAAGTTGTGTCTCAGCTTAAAAACTAATTTATAAAAATATAGCATATCTTCATTGCTCAAAACCTGTTGTCATGTAAATAAAATTAATACCTGTACCATTAATTATTGGGATGGAACCATTTAATATTTACAAGAATCACAGTACAGTACAGTACAAGTACTTCCTCAATAACCTTTTTAACACAGTTTTTGTCCCTAGCAAAAGGCTTAAGTTCAGGTACCTAATCCAGTTTAATCTTAAACTACTGTACATGTAGAAGGAAATGTGCTTAAAAAGTCAACCTCACATGATTTCATGTTTGAATACATGTGTTAAAATTCAGTGATATTAATACTGGTTACATAACTGTTCCAATAATTAATTTTGTTATCTTTGCAATTTCAATTAGTGACTTCATTGGCAAAGAAAATATAGTACATGAGGAGAATACACTTACTTATATTGTGTTGGCATTCACAAATTTGCATAATCAGAAAAAAGTTAATTCCACCATTTACTGTAGTAAATTTTTTTTCATTGCCTCAAAATACACTGAAACATTGCTGGAAATATCAACATACAAAAGGAGAAGTAAGTGCAGAAATTATAATCTATAGTGATGAGCTAACAAATACACCCCATGGAAGAAAAACAATTCATGCAAGATACTTGCTGTACATCAACAACAACAACTCCATACTATCAACATACAGAGTTCCTTCCATGGTGGACTTGACCCAGTATAATCTCTAACTTATATATTAATTTAACACTCCTGTAATGTAAGGTATATGTATCACTAAAGCACTGATTCTTAAAATTAACATAAAATCCCAAAGATAGCATGTAAGCTAACGTTTTATGCAAGGTACTGTAATTACTGTGTTGTAGTGTGCATTGTAATTTATTGTATAAACAGTTCCCTGCAGTTTTGCATCTGCCATTTACCTATTGATATATTTTGAAGCAATCGTTGCTTCAATGTGACTTTCTGAGTGTGCTTCTGTAGTAAATCTTTACTGTTTTCTCTTATTGTGGGTTATTGTAATGCAGTACTGCAGGGGAAAATACAATGTGCAGATATTACATAGGAAGGGACCAGAAGAAACAAATAACCATGTGATCATATAATCCGTCCATAATAGCTTTACAGTACTTACATAAGGTATATTTATTGATTTCCATTGTAGACATTTGATGTGGAGTTTAGTTTTACCTCATTTTCAAATTTAAGGCTGTGCTTGTATCGTTCAAATTGTATTATGGAACGTGGAAACTACAAGTTCATAACTTGTGGAGTTTTAGTTTTATCTCATTTTCAAATTTAAGGCTGTGCTTGTATTGTGCAAATTGTATTATGGAAAGTGGATACTACAAGTTCAAAACTTGTACTTTTTGTAATTTTATTGTGCCATATGTTCCTGCCATTGCTGAATCTAGTCATTGCTCCTGCCCTTACTGAATCTAGTCATTATGTTCAAAAATTTGTATGTTATGTAATAGACTGCATTAAAATTCATATACGTACAGTAGTGAGTATTCATTTACCACATTAGTTGTTAGGTATAAAATTTAGTTTTATGTAATATTTGCATTGCTCTCTGACTGGTTTGTAAATTGCCTCCCTCACTTCCATGGATGACATAAGACAATGTGCTTGTTTTCCCTTTCAGCCTTAGGGTCCTGCTTAATCACTGTAACTGGATGAAGGGGCCTGTACCACACAAGGTTTCCCATGATCCATGGAAGTCTATGATGGGAACCATTTCCTACACCTGTCCCTCCTCTCCTTACCTTCAATACAGTTTAGAGTAGGGATTGTTGGAGGGAGCCACAATGTTGCTTTTCTTCCTTCCTAAACCCATGGGTTACATTGTGTCTCTGTGACTGGAAGTGGACCCCACCACCCCTGCCACTTTCCCCATCAGGTTGGGGTTGAAATTCTTGGTGCCATTGACTCTGATATTGGTTATGGCCTTATTGATGCCCTACCTGGCTTACAGGGCTGACCCAGCTCTGGCTTTAGCTATGGATGGGGTCCCAGCCTACTTTTTGCTTGTAGTTATGACTCTGCCTACGATATGTTTATAGTCCTGGCTATGTACAGTCGGCAAAAAAAGTTTCGTTACCACCCCTACGTTAATTTTAACATGGGTAAGCCCGGTAGGGTTGGTACTCCACCAACATGCAGCTGTGACTCGTGTCATCCGGGACATGCTGGATGGGAATCATCATTACCCCGGCAGTGTCAACTTTTTTATATCAAAAGTTTAGCTGATTTTAAATTAAATTTTGAGTGTTGAAGAACTCTTACTATTTAACTATTCATTAATGAACATAAGGAAATGCATTCGAGTATTTTACAACAAGAATAACCGTGAAATACCCAGAAAAAATAGCACTGGGTGAAAGAACGTCATTCCTACTTGGCTGCCCATGACACACTGAAGGGCAGTGGCCAGGGGCACGATATTATGGAGGCCGGAGGGTGGCGGAGGTACCACACTCACCAGTCAGGCATACCAACATTACATCACACTGTTTTAGGGATGGTAACGAAACTTTTTTTTGCCGACTGTACCCTGACCAGGGCCCCAGCTTCCAGTGCAGGCTATGACTGTCTACAGCCAGCTCAACACTGTAGGCTGATCTACCATTAGTACAGGTCACCCTCTGGCTCTCCTCCTTGTCATCAATTAGGGGTGGGAACCGTGGGATTCATTTTTATGTGTCCCCACCACAATTCAATGTTTTCTTCATTCATACCCTTCAAGATCCTCTGATTCCCCCCGTGATTGAAGAGGCTATTCTTCCCCAGCTTTCTCCTCTATTGGGACAATATGAGGGTTCTGCCTACCTATGGCCTTCACTTCCTCACCTGCCTATTGTACTGTACAGTGGGAGCCAAGGATTACTAAACTTTATTCCTGGTTAAATTCTGTCCTGTTTTGCCAGTGGATTCATTACCAGCATGGCAGAGGCAAGTTTAGTCCAACAGGGGTTCTTTGGCATGCTGCTCATGCCTGAACTGGACTACCTGTACTGTATATTTTTAAGTTCCCTGGAGCAGTTCCTGCCTTTTATAAAAGACTCACTTTCAGGGCTATTATTGGAATCACCTGAGATTCTTCCTTCCTTTGTTCTGGCCCTCTCATGTTCCTCTATCCTCAGTTGTGCCATGGTACCATCCTCGTCCTACCTCTGGCTCCATTGCATGCCCCTCCCTGCATCTTCATCCCTTAATAATAATTAATCATGGCTGTCAATTTTGCAGGTTTAGCAGTGAACCATCATGGGAGGCAATGTGGTTGTTCTAAAGCCAATTCCTGCTGTCCCTTCCATCTACATATATCTACAGACTCATTTCATTAGATTTACTCATTACTTCTCTGAATTTTTCTTTTGATGTTCAGATTCTGAACATGAGCATTATGTTGTACAGTATCAGTAATTAGATCCAGGTCATCACTTACACACATACTTCTTACCATACTTCTCTCTTCCTCTTACCTTATTACTCTCTCCTCCCTTCTTTAACCGTAGGTAGCTTGTCTCCTTTCATGCTCACCCTCCTTCGTTCCCTGTCTTCCTTCCTTTCTTGGATAGAGAGGAGGCCTGACAAGAAGATAATTGCTACAAGTTTAGATACAATTTTTAAAGAGAAAATGGATGATAAAGGAACAGGATGCTTTAAAGAAGAATGAACTGAAGAAATATAGTAAAGTAAATGCAGGCAGGCAAAAAAGGACAACATATGAACAAAATAAAATAGGAAAAAGAGCAAAAACGTAAAATTTGTGAAAACTTATGAACATTTTGGTAAAATTTGCATGTCAGGAGTCATGAAAATTTTGGTAAAATTAGCAAGTTCAGGGTAATGCAAATTTTGAAAAAAACTATTACAGGTCCAGGTGTCAGGAAATAAATATAAAATGCAAAAAACTGTAAGAAGAAATAAAAATTCTGACAAGTTATGAAAAGTTAAATTTCCTTTTAGTTTCTACTTTTGTCATACATAGCCATTACATACTACACTGTAACATTACTGTATAATAACACAAAGAAAGTATCAAGTTTAATATATATTTGTATTCTATTTCATTTGTCAATTTCTTTCATAGGACATTTATCATGTAATTCATTCATTAACTATTCTTGTTAACAATCAGGTACAAACAGGAAAAATGTAACAAACATATATAAAGATTATTTTGTTGTAGATATTATGTAGCAGGAGATTATGATACAATACACATCCTGAATGGTGAGGTTATCAAGGTACAGTACTATCATGAAAAACTAGTGAGGAATAAGCACTGGTGACAGAGCTGGGATTTCAACACACATTATGGTGCTATACTGTACAGTCATATACATGAATTCTTGGTACAGTATACTGTATTTCTGCCCTTTACTGGATCAGATGTTTCCAAACTGGTGGTTCATTAGAGGATTTAAGATGAATTCGAACATTATCTTTAATGAACAGAAATTATATCTTCATACGGAAAGTATGGTATGTACAGATAAAATTGTTTTCCTCTCATTAACAGTTATCTGTTGGTCACAAACTAGACATTAAGATATTTTTTATTACTAAAATTCTAAAACTCCCCGATGTGGGCCACATAGGATAGGTTATGTCATTGTATGTATGTATGTATGTGTGTGTGTGTGTGTGTGTTGGAGTGGGCATGTTTGTGAATGTGAGACAAGTGTCTTTTGTCAGTTATGAAGCAAAGCTACGAGTCAAGAAGAAATTACCCACCACAAGTACAGAAACATCCTTTGGTATTAACCAGATAATAATACAGTACAGTATAGTATTCATCAGCTATATAGTACATTTTAAAAGCTAATGTTTAAAGATTGTTATTTGCCTTTCAATAAAGGGCAATTGGTTGACCATCTTGTACTAGGGTTATTCATGGGTGTCACTGTGTACACTTCAAATCATTTACAACTCTGGTGGTCTTGTTGTTGACAAAGCTTTCAAGGTAAGGGTTTGAATCCCAGCAATATTCACTCAAGTTGATATTTCATTATACCCTGTTACCCTGTGTTTAGTTCAGTCACAATACATAATATAGTCCATCCAGGACAGAAGAAGTTGAGGATCACAAGCTACCCTTTCTGTATGGTGGCTTAATGCCTGGACTGATGAACACACACATAAGGCAACTACAGTACAAGGGCAATTTTGCCCACTCATCACTATGCCAAGACAACTGAATAGCCAATCCATATCCAACCAACCTGAAGAAAGGAAGGTCATAAAATTGAGGGAAGAGAGATGATGGCAGGTCATTCCATTATTTAAAATTTGAAATAAAGAATGAATTATCAAAACTTATCACTTTTAGTAGTCTGGGGTAGGATAAGAGTGACACAGGGGGTGTTGGAGGATATTGCTATTCTAGTACAGTACTATAAGCTAAAGGTAGTAGAGATGGGTCAGAAATGGCAAGTTCTGTGGAATGGTAGTAGTGGAAATAACATGAGAACAGGGAAAGGGAAGCAATGTTACTATGGAGAGATAAGGAGATCAATGGCAGAAAACAACTTGGGGTCATTGATGAACTTACAACTCATTAGTATATAAACAACAGCAAACTGCTGTACAGAAGACATTTCTTGGAGATACAGTACCTTTCTTCATTTACACTGGATGGGCCAAAAATTACATGCTATGACTGTAATGTACAAATGATGATGACACATTACAAACAGAAATTTTATTTAACTGCTATCCACAGCCATGTGAAGTAACATTAGTTAAGATAACAATGACCTTAAGTTTATAATAATGATTTCATTAACAATTATAAAAATATTTTATGAACTACTGTATATACTTAGAATTTTATAAAATGATAATCTTACTTTGATAATTATGTCAACAAAGGAAAATCAGTATGTATACAGGACTGTAAAACAAGTTAAGGCAATGTACATATCACAATATATTTGATTTGTTAATCACATGATTGTTTTATTTTACTTTAAACTCTACCAATCACATAAAGCAGAATAATAATAATATATATACGGTTTACAGTATATAATAAATTCCATTAATATTTTTTTCTCTGTACAGTAATTTACTAACTTTAATAGTAACTATAATAGTTAACTAATGAAGTTCTACAAAGTACTGTATTTGGATGACCATAACATGCTAAACCCACAACAAGATACTGATTTTACCAACTACAGTAGGCTACAGTAAAAAACAAATACAGTAGGTATTTCATTAGTTTTTAGTATCCATACAATGTAATGATATCCAAGATTAACTTAGCATACTTATCAGGGATTGTAAAATTATGTTAGTTACTTAACTACGGTTATCTGACTGTATAACAAATCTAGCAACTAAATTATCTTAAAGAGGTATTTATTATTATTGCATCTACAGTAATTCTAAGTAACAGAAATAATTGCTAAGGAAACTACCCATCTGGTTTTAGCAATCTATCACTTTCTAATTGTGCAGACATGAAATCTAATTCTGGTATCACTTCCAACTCACTTTCAGAAATAAGTCTCTTCCTAGAGCCGGGTGTATCCTCCCTGTAGAGCATTGCCCCTTCCAAAGTCCCTTCTCGGGGTCCTTCTATTATTGTTTCCAGTGTGTCTTTTGGAGCTAAATGCTGTTCTGTACTACTATAAAAAGGAAAACTTGGTTCAGAAATCTTTTTCTCGGGCAAGGGAGCTTTTGATTGTGTGATCTCAGGGTAAACAAAGATATCCTCTCTAGGCTGCTTTGACTCTTCTGAATCAAAGGGAGAGAGGGATATGTTGGCTTGAACCTTGTCTGGCTTGGCTGACATGCTGTCATAAGTCATTCTGGGTGTTCTCCAATAACTCCCTGGTGATGCATTGTCAGGCCCAGGTAGGTCATGTTCTGATGCTCTCTCACCGTCAAGATTTTCATTACTCCTGCAAAGCAACACTCAATTACTCATCTTTCCTGGTTTTGATAAGAGGCCATTACAAAAAAAAATGAAGGGGTTAATCTTACACCCTGTGTTTCCATCTGTTACTTCAGGTTCTGCAGCTGATAAGTCATGAAGAGTATATTTGGGTCAATTGTGGACATATTTCAATAAATTTTCAACAAAACATCCGTCATCACAACCTCTACATTTTCAGATTAAATAATACAGCATGCCCCTCTACAGGGAAACATGGTTCTTAGAATGTGGGGCGAGTAATGTAACTTTAGTAAGCATAAAACTTTTAAGTTCAGTTTATTATAAAACTGTTTATTCTTGATTGTGTTAACTTTACAGCATATATCTTTGTACAGGATGGAAGTGGCTCTTTCCTTAGAGTTGCAGTTCAGTGGATAAAAAGAAATGATTCAAATAAGATCAAATATACAGGCACTCCTAAAAATAATCATCCTTACAATACAGTAGACTTGGTGTAACAAGAATGAATACAGTACAGTACTTGCATTCACTACTTCAGTTTACATCCCAATATATTGGGAAGGGTAAGAAGTTGTATGCTGCCTTCATGGACTTGGAGAAGGCATACGATAGAGTTGATAGGAAAGCTATGACAGAGGTGTTGAGAATTTATGGTGTTGGGGGGGCCTTTGCTGAAAGGCATTGAGGCTTTTTATGCAGATGCAAAAGCATGTGTACGGGTAGAGGGTGATCTAAGTGAGAGTTTTAATATTAGTGTAGGGCTGAGACAGGGGTGTGTTATGTCACCATGGTTGTTCAATGTGTATATGGATGGTTGTATGAGAGAAGTGAAAGCCAAAGTGAATGGTCTGGGGGTGAAGTTGAGGTTGAATGAAGCAAATTGGTCCCTGGTGGCAAGTTTGTTTGCGGATGACACTGTGCTGATGGCTGAGAATGAAAGGAATTTACAGAGAGTGGTGGACGAATTTCAGTCTGTGTGTAAACGAAGGAAACTGAAGGTGAATGTGGGTAAAAGTAAAGTGATGGTATTTGAAAGAGCAGAAACTGAAGTGATTGACTTTGCTACACCTTACAGAGTGGCTGTACCAACTGGGACGAAGTGTGAGATAACTCTGAGGGGTGAGAGGATGGAGGAAGTGAAGGAGTTTAAGTACCTTGGTACAGTTATGTGTAAACATGGAAGTATGGAAGGAGAAATTAGGGAGAGAGCAGTGAAGGGTAGACAGGTCATAGGATCACTGGGGAGGATTATGAAGGGTAGAAGTGTGAGTATGGAAGTGAAAAGGGGACTACGAAATAGTATAATCCTGCCAACACTGACATATGTTGGAGACATGGACATGGAGTAGGGCGCATCAGTCTAGAATAGGTGCTGTGGAAATGAGTTACTTGAGAGGAGCATGTGGACTTACTAGATGGGATGGAGAAAGTAATGAGAGTGTGTATGAGAGATGTGGTATGAGTGAGAAGGCAATTGGCATTGAGTGTGGAGTGGTTGAGAGAGTGAAACGTGATACATTGAGGTGGTTTGGACATGTGGAGAGAATGCAAGGCAAGGAATTTGTAAAGAAGGTGTATGGAAGTGAAGTTGTTGTTGTTGAAGTTCCTCAAGCTGTCTGGCCGAACAGCCCCGAGTTCTTGAGGAAGGCTATGGCTTGAACCGGGCTTTCCCACAGTGCCCTCAGTGAGTGTATCTTGTGTTGTTGGCGAGTGTCGTTGTGTTCATTGCAGTCTTCCATGATGTGTTTAATAGAATGGGGTGCTGTGTTGCATCCTGGGCAGGTATCTGTGATGGCTCTGTCTAGTTTCTTTTGATATGTTAGAAGAGCCGGATGGTGGCCGCTTCTCAACCTGGCCAGGTGGACTCTGTCTTCGCGGGGTAGGGAGGATTCTGATGGGTGAATGTCAGGGTGTTGTTTTTAAGTTTTTTGATGGAATGGTGGGTGATTTGAGTGTGGATGTGTTTTTGGAGGCTGGTTTGGGGTGGGCAGGGTGTAAGAGATGATAATATTTGTGTATGGTATCGTGTACTGGGGGTTGTTTTGATGTTTCTTGGCATCTCTGGGTGTTTTACCATGTAGTGTAGTGGGTGGTGTAGATTTCTGGAGGCTGCGGCGAATGTTTGTGTGCCTCTCATGTCAAGGTGGTCCTTAATCTTGAGGATTTTGGTTTCATGGTGTAAGTGATCTGTAGGTGTGGTAGCTGTGCAGCCTGTGATTATTCTTAGGGCTCTGTTTTGTATGGTCTGTAGGGTGTTGAGATGAGTCTCAGTGAGGTTTGAGGCCCAGGCGGGGCTTGCGTAATCCATCACTGATCGGATATATTGTTTGTACACTGTGGTTGTGGTTTCTTTGGTGTGTCCAAATGTTGTGCTGGTAAGTGATCTGAGGGCCTTGAGTCTTTGCATGCATTTGTTTTTGATGGTTGTGATGTGTTGTTTGAATGTCGTGGATGTGTTGTATGTTATGCCAAGTATTTTGGGTGTGTGTGTGTGTGTGGTATAGGTGTGTTGTTTATGGTGAGGTGTGGTGTGTAGCGGTGTTCTGCATTCCAGTTGGTGAGAAGGGTGGCTGTTGACTTGGTGGGTGCTATTTTAAGTCTATTTGTGATGAACCAGGCATTGAGTGTGTTGTGGGACCTGGTGTGAGAGGCAGACCTCCGGTTAGATGGCAGAACAGAGTGAAAGAGTATGTAAAGGAGAGAAACGTGAGGGGTAGAGGAGGGCTTGAACAAGTAAGGAGGGAGTGTTGGAACAGGGAGAACTGGAGACACTTCTGCCGTGGCCACCCCCTTGGGGGGAATTCCCGGAGGGAACGAGGCGTCGGAGCTATAGATAGATCATCACTGAAGACCACCAAGAGTTTTCCCAAGCTTCTGCCATTCATTATTATACAAGCTCTATATTTTCCTACTCACCCTCTCCACATCTTTGTGCAAAACCACAAATGGTGCTCTAAATAACATCAATGACTACAGAATGAGTGATGATAAGAAGCAAGTCCTATAGTGCCTGCTTATTTCCACATCATTAGATCTAATCAATAGTTGATATATGTGTGTGTGGTTTAAAACTTTCTTATGTAGTTCAATACTTCTGTGAAAATTTGACCACAAAGAAGTGCCTGTATAGTGAAATATTAAAAAGGGTGTAAAAAGAGGTGAACTCATGTGCATTGCATTGTTCACAGAGTATACTGTGCATAGTGGTATACTCAACATACCTTGGATGGTATAACTTGCCAAGAATACAACTTGGCAGGCTTTCACAGAAATGGTTCTCATGTCCCCGACAGCAATTGAAAAGTCAGAATATGTGTTGTGCATTAGTTTCAGCTTTTCAGGCTCAAGAGCCTTGCATCTGCACAAGTTCTGCCTATAGCCTCAATATATTTACCATAACATCATGTAAAGTCTTTTACAAACCTGTACACATATTTTTACCTTTATTATTTTGTTCACCTTTCCACAAGGATTATTAGTTATATTAATATTCCCTTACTCTTAATAAACCTTAGTAGGACTTTGATGGCAAGATAATGGAAAGATTAAGAGTTTCATATCCAACAGGACAGAAAGACCAAACTTTACCATTCAGTCACTTTCTTGGTGGAAAACTGATATAATTCAGGGCCTTCTCTCTTGACAGCACCTGGTTCTATCTCTGTACACTGTCAGTTCTATGTCATGACATTCAATATACATGACATTCAATTAGTCATTCCATATACAATTTGCATTCCAAAATATGGCATTAACAAATGTAGCCTACTGTGCAACATTAAAAGGTAACATGATAATTATGTTAGTGCATTTGTCGCGGCTTTAGCCGCTTAAATTGTATCTATTGGTTGTGGAACCAGCACAGCTGGATTGCTATAGAACATACCTCAGCATAGGTATCATGCAAATTAACTGCATAATACAATAAGCTACTGTAGATGAATAAAATGGATTCTATGATGATACAAATTTCAGTTGAGTTGAGTAAAAACTGCCTGTGACCAAAAAGAAGTAAGCATCAATTCTAAAAGCTCCTGGTTGGGTCCCTGTTCCCTGTACCGTACCACTGTTCTCTTCTATTTGTCACCTCTTTACCATAATCACACTCTGTACCTTGTTCATCTTCATTTTCATCAAAGCACTGCAGATTTCATCCGACCCAATCTCTCCCTGTTTTACATCACCTTAGCCACTCCACATCATGATACAGTGGCAGACCATGCAACACCTACATTCTTATCATTCTTCTACAACCTCTTCTCTCTCCTCCTAACTCAAGTGGACCAATAAGCTTACTACAGTTTTCTCAATTCTTATGTTCTTAAGTCAATCTTCAAAATACTCCTATCAAAGTTATGCTATTGTAAAGCAACTATGAGTCTCCTTGCAATACTAATCTTTCATCTCTTGGTCATTATTATTAACATTGTCAGATATGACAAATACATCATACCTTGATTTCGGCTGAGATGTAGATGACTCCTCATGTTGGGAAGATGTTGAAGGAAGAAGTTTGGATAATCCTTTGAGGTTTAAGCTTGGCAAGCCTTTTTTCTTCTTTTGATGAGAGAGATCTAGAACAGAAAAACTCACTAAGACTTAACTATGTACAGTAGCCTACATACAATTGTAACAGAACAGTATCTATAAATAATATACAGGAATTATTTTAGATGGTTAGATCCAATTCTCCGAGTAGATATATGCTATGGATGTCAAGAAAATATGAGTATTAATTAGAAAGCACCTTCTTAGGAAGTATTCTGGTCTTTTCAAACATGACCCTTAAAATACATATCACTATCCACATTAATATCTACAGTTCCTGTCACAAAAATATATCAATAAACAAAACCTGATACAGAACCTGTGCTCTCTTCATCATGGGAATCATCCTCATCAGCAAACTCTATAGGGGAGACAGAATTTAAATTTTCATCATCAAACAATATAGGTCTTCCATCATCACTATACTGCTGATCAACACCTGTGGCAATCTGGAAGAAAGAGAACAAAACATATCATACATAAAATACTAAATATGCCTATCAGCAAAGTATGATACAGCCATATATAAATACAAACACTACTGTATAATTCATCTCTTTCAGTATAGTACATAATGTGTCCAGAAATTATCAATCACAGAACAAGAATAAAACATTTTCTGTATTATAAATTTATCTAACCTCTGCAGCTGTACTTGACCTAGGCCTCTTAGCTTTAGGTTGATGGTGAGTCCGACTTGATGAACGACCACTCTCAACTTCTTCTGATGATCCCATTATTATTACATTACCTAAAGAAAAAATATATATACAAAATTCCAGTACAGGCACTCAACAAAAATTACTAAATATTAAGGTACAGTTGAGCAAGTAGAAAGTGCAAGAAAAATATGAGTGTATATGGCAATATCAGTCAGCTCTTTATAGTAAACCCTGGTATTTTTATCAATGAATCACTAAGCCTCCAGTGCCAATGTAAAGTGGTACGTGACTGGCTGAAATTTTGCATGGTAGCCAGATGTGGCCATATATACTTATATTTTACTTGCACTTTCTACTTGCTCAACTGTACCACTAAGTACTGTACAGTACCTTCTTCTTTTAGGGTTTCCATGTCTCTTTTGGCTCCTTCTCTTACATCATTTTCACCACTCTCACCCATCCTTTCCAGACAACCATACCATCTTACAGTAGAACACTTTACTCTACTCTTTGATCAAGTGGTTTTAT
Source organism: Petrolisthes cinctipes (assembly GCA_033782935.1). Lineage (NCBI taxonomy): Eukaryota > Metazoa > Arthropoda > Malacostraca > Decapoda > Porcellanidae > Petrolisthes > Petrolisthes cinctipes. The sequence goes on from JAWQEG010001182.1 coordinate 296,615, forward strand.
GCACACCACACATTTCACGGATCTCAGAATCTATTATCTTCTTAATATTTCAGACTTTAGACACATTTCTCAGCATATCCATTTCTACTGTTCTCAATCCTGATTTTTCATATTCATGCCACACCAAAGTTTCACAACTACTGTACATATATGATAAGTGTGATGATGGTTAAAAGTCAAAATAATTTTTAAACAATGCTTCTCCGAAATCAAGGTGAATCTTAAGACGATGCAACATCCTACAAGTTGCAAAATATGATAATATTGTACAAGTACAGTAACGTAATGAATACAGTGAACTACTGTACATACTTCTATATACAGTAGTACTTCATATAAACATACGGTATACAACACGAGGGTTAATAAAGTAGATTTACGTTTGATAAAAGGGCTAAAAGTATAATAGATTTGTAGTTGGCAAATTTGGTGAGCTGGAAAAAAAAAGACACACAAATAAAACTGTAGAAATAGTGAGAGAAACAAAGATTTGCATGGTCCAGAACACACCCAGTAACAAGAATGCCACCTCACAATAATTTATCATGCACATCTAAATACCAAGTTTACATCACTCATGGAGGTTACTTTTAATACTAAACACAGCAGCATCATTAAACGTGTGTTAGTGCATAGCAACATAAATACAGTAATAAATAATAATAAGGTGCTAAAGTGACAACACTGCATTGGGTGACTGCCACTCTCTCTCAGAGGAGAGTACAGGTTCCTTCTATTGGTAAGTGTGGGATCAATTATCCTTAGAATAAAGTACAAGTACTGTACTGTATTTTTTGGTTTTATAAGTCACAATACACATTTTATGCAGAAAGCAGCAAATTAATTTACATTTTTAATGACCCCTGGACAAACAAGAATAGCTGACCCTTTATACAGTAGGTACAGTACAGTATTTGAAATGTGTGCATTGTTTTTTAACTGCATCCAGCAAAACAAAATACTGTATGGCTGATGAACTTACAACTCATTAGGACAACTGTAGGCTACCTTTATTTCCTTGAAATTATTTTCTATACTGAGTAAGGTGAGAGCTAAGAGCAAGAAGCTCCCTTACTGTTGTCGTCTGTGAAATAAAAAGAGAGAGAGAGAGGTCCAAAATCAGGTCCAGTTTCATTCAAGATGCCTATATACATTGCATTTGAAGGAGCATACTGTAATGAGGGGAAAAGATGGATAAAGGTAGAATGTTCCAGAGTTGACCAGTTGTGCATTGTCTATGAATTACTGAGAGTACCTGTTAAGTCTTAAAGAGTTGAAAAGAAAGAGTAAACTGAGTGTTTGATGAGTGTTGTTTGCTCTTCTATGAGTAGTGACCCTACACTGAGAGAGTTCAGAAGAGCAATGTCCAGTAAAAAAAACAATGAAAGAGAGTGATGCAACTTTGTGGTGGAGATATACCAGTGGGTGTCTCATTCATACTACAGTATTTATATAAATGGTTGTACTACAATAAAATACTGCACAGTCTCCACGATATTTATAATGGAGCATCGTGTGTGTGTGGAGGGGGATATGGCTTTATACACATACACACACACCACACTTGCTGAAAGATAAAAACCTTGCATAACAGATTAGTAGACAGGTAGCAAGTTTATGGAGGGTACTGTACTGAGAAATCTACCAAAGCACTGGTTCTGAAATGAGGCAGGCAAACTACAGCTACAATACAGTTTTGAACAATGAGTTTCATGTACAGTTGCGGGCAGATGACTCGAGGCCACCTTGTCCACCAACATGCTGATGCTGTATCTGGTAACAGTGGCAGTGTATCTTGGACCGAAATTCAGTCATCTGGTTGGGCGAAACTAACCCAATGAAAATTTGTCACTATAGTATTCAGATTTAACTATTCTTAATTGTTTTAGAAACTAAATCATGCATGTTGGTGGATGAGGTGGCCTTGAGTCATCTGCTCGCAACTGTACATATTTTACACACGCTGGAGGTAGCCCCCGTCAAGTCGCACACCTTCCAAAACACAATTGTCCAAACGTAGAACATCCCCCCCCCCCCCCACACACACATCCCGTATCTCAACCCCCCAACCCCTGTTGGAGGAGGGAGCAACCTCCACAGCACAACTACATCTCTTTGTGGGACTACAAGGGGTACAGCTATGTTTGCATCCATAGCAAGGCCCGACAGCAAAATTAAGCTGGTTTACCCCTGCCACTTCACTACAGGGCAGACTCCCCCTCCTGCATCCAACCGGTCCATGGGCCACACTCAATGCAGGCCCCTCCCCTAAGGACCGTGAAGCCGCATCCACTCTTCAAGCATTCACCACCCTCCTCCACTTGTTTCTGTCACGTGCAATCACTCTGCCTTGCTCCACAGATATACCTCTTCCACTCAGAGCTCCTTTCACAGTGTCCATCCATCTCTTCTGTGGCCTTCCTCTCCTCCTTACACTTCCCACTTCTAAGCCCCCTATCCTCTTTACCATTCTATTTTTCTCCATTCTCTCCACATGTCCAAACCATCTTAACACACTGTTCTGCACAGCCTGCTAACTCTCTCATGACACCTGTCCTTCTCCTCACTTCCTCATTCCTTACTCTGTCCATTCGAGTCACACCACACATGATCCTCAGACATCTCATCTCTACTACATTCAACCTTCTCTTCTCATTTTCTCCCATATTCCATGTTTCCGCTCCATACAGTGCATTGACCCCAAATACTTAAAGCACTCCACCTCCTCCAATATTTCACCATTTAGCATTATATTCATCCTTCTATCCTCTGCTCCCCTCCTACATCTCATTACTTTGCTCTTTGCCGCGTTCACTCGCAGCTTCCTCCTGCTTTCTCGAGATCCATAAATGCCCATACTACTTCTTTACTTTTCTCTAAATACTATTCACACACCTGCCTTACTGCAAATATTTGGTCCACATAACCTCTACCTCTCGTAAAGCCACCTTGTTCTTCACCAATCACAGCCTTTTATCTTATGATTACTGTATACTCAGAAATGATTACCAAGAATTGTATACTGTATATTCTTCAAACGCACATAAAACTAACGTTGTAATGAGACCTTTTGTCATGGATGCCAGAACTTGTGGGGGGTTACTGAGATTTTCATGGGCTTGAAAGGGAGAGTACAGGAAATGGGAGCATGACCCATTTCCCTGGCTACTCTGTCCCTTTCATATTTCCATACCTGCTGACCAAAGATATGGGAAAATGAAAATAGAGTATTATGATGATGATGAAGTCCATCACACAGGTGAGATGACTTTCATCATTCATGCTGCAATCTAAAGGTTACAATAATTCTATACAGTATTATGATAAAGTTTACATACTGAAATTATTCCATAAATTACAATCCCTCACCATCTGAGTCTCTCTGTTTTATCTTGATTTGGATTGGCTCATCATCTTCACCAGAGTTTTTTCTAGATTTAGAAATTGGACTGAGTAAGTCATCCATTGCATTTGCATTGAGAGATACATCTGACATACGGAAGATGGCACTATCCTGAAAAGATAAAAAGATCAGTTAATCATTATTTGTGGCACCTTCTGTAAGGCGTCATACATGACCATGGTGTGATGAATATCTTTAATAAGGTACAGTATGTTCAATGAGTTATTCTATTAAATTTTACAGTACTGTATGCTATAATGTTGTTATATAGAATATCTATATAGAATATCTTTCAAGAGGTGGAATCACTACTGCTTCATTTTGTCAAAAGAAAGTATCAATCACCATATAAAAAAAGGTGTAACTAACTGGATCCACCAGAAAAAAAAAATGAAAACAAGCCTGAACAGATATTTCATTACTGCATCATTTATTTAACATAACTTTTCCATCTTTTCTCCCCATTGCCCATTATTCTTGTGATGGTGCAGTCAGCCTTGTATACCCTACAATACAGGGGGGTAGTGAAGGTTGGGACACCTCACTCTCTAAAAATACCCCCACTAAAGATTTTTATAGCCTTAGAGCTGGACCCTTGCCTGTCAGGGGTCCTGCACTGGCATTTATAGTCTCCCCACCCATTGAGAAAAGGGAAATGGGGTATTGATAATGATGATGCTAACATTACTACAATAACAATTCTCCATCAAACTCCCTACATTACCTGAGTGGCATTAGGGTTACGTGCCGTGGACTCTGGACTGTGGCAGGTTGTCTGGGATCCAGTAGACATTCGAGATACTGATCTCATGAGTCCCCTTGGACGTCCCCTTGGACGCATCGAAGCGGAGCTTGCTGTAATCATTAATATACTGCTTAACTTTGGAGTTTAATCTTAAATTAAAAATGTTCATTTTCTCAGCTGATATAAAGAATGCTCCACAGATTACATTCTAAAATTAATCTTAATCCTTTAGTTGTGGGATCAGCCCACAGCTTTCAGACTGGCCACACTTAGTGTTGGTGACTGTACTTGCCCAACTTGTCCAAAGCAGCTCAGGGGGACTTGCAACAGACCAAGTTAACTGTAGTCTGTTTACCATGCTGATTCTGGTTAATGGCATCCAATCTACACCTATCACTCATCAACTTGTGTGGTGCATAATCATTAACTGTATCTAACTTGACTTTACTCCAACCTCTTGTCAAACTCCATCATCTCCAGCATCCTCTTCCTAACAAACCCTTCATCACTCCTCTGTACAATCCCTCATTATCTTAACCTCATTTCCCTCACTTTGTCTCCAAACCATCTTACCTGAGCTGTTACTCTAATATACACGTTCCTTTTTCAGTCAATCTTCATCACTCCCAATGAAAATCCCAGCATTCTCAACCCAACCACCACCTGTCATTTTAGTCAGCACCACCACCTCCAACACATACAACATAGCTGGTCTCACTACAGTACTGTCTTGTAAACTCTCCCTTCTACTTTTGCAGATACCCTTCAATAACAAATCACTAACACTTACCTCCACTCACTTCACCCTACCTGCACTCACTTCTTCTCTGACCTCTCATACTCTCTATTACAGGCAGTCCACAACTTATGTAAAATAATTGGTTCCTGAAGGTTTTTCATAATTGGACTTTATCACAAGTCCAACTTTAATTTTGTAGACAATTTTTGTTGAACGTTTCACATGAAACTGCTGTCAATCTCAGTAGCTCCTATTTTCAAGCATGTTTGGTTAATATAAACAAGCACAAATTCAAAGACTGACATATATTTACATATATTGTACTGTATAGTACTATACAGTACAGTATGGGACAAGTACAATAACATGAATTGTAAGCCATTATTATTATGTTGCCTGGAACCTGTGCTGTGTCATCAACATAGTCTCCAGTATTTACTCTGTCTTCTCCTCCCAGCAGTGCGCAGTGTTGCCCCGATCATCAGGCTCTCCAACTTTTCAAAACAATTTAAAATATCTTCATTAATTCACGAGTCTTGAAAGCTTGCTTTACATGCTCAAGGATATATTCCCTGTCTTTTAAAACTATTCCTACAGTCGAGGGATTCAGTGCAAACACACATTCAATATGACTCATGCAGCTTCTCTCCTCTCTCCATTCTCTTAATTATATTCACTTTGGTTCAATAGTAACTGTCCACTGATATCTGGTGGAGAAATATCAAGTCTAACTGATGAGAATCACTGTAGATGTTATTGTCTCTTGTGTTAATTGTTGATAACAACAGTGCTGGGTATGGCATGGTACGTTGCTGCTACAGTGTTACAAGCTACTGTCAACCCCAGATTTGTACAGGACTTGGCACGAGATTTGAATTGGTTAATTATGTTTTTAAATTTTGTAATCCTAAAATTATTTTATCATATCTGCAGATTATGGTAAACTGAATCGTAATAAAGGATTACTTGTACTTTGAATAGGTACAGGTAGCTGAAAATATTAAAACTCCTCCACCCTCACAACCTCTACTCTTTGCAGCCGCATTATTCTGCTAATTTCCCTCATTCCTGCATACGTCCTCGTCTTGCTCCTACAGACTCTCATTCCTCTTCTCTCCAGTCTATACCTTCACTTTTCCAGGCTCACCTCAACCTGCTCTCTACTTTCACCACTGATTACAATGACATCCATAGAAAACATAGTCCACGGTGATTCCTCTCTGATCTTGTCTATTAACCTGGCCATCACTATTGCAAATATGTAAGGGTTCTGAGCTGATTCTTGATGTAATCCCACCTTTACCTTTACATCGGTCATTCCCACCATATACTGTACCCCACTGATGTTATGCTGTCCTCTTACCTATCCTGCACCATCCTCACATAAGTCGATGCCAAACTCGAATCTCTTATACAGTACTACAACTTCTCTTTTGGCACCCTGCTGTAGGCTTTTTCTAGATCCACAAACACATAATGCAACTCCTTCTAGCCTTCTCTACATTTAACTATCAACACTCTGAAAGCAAACGTTGCATCTGTGGTGCTCTTTCCTGGCATAAAACCATACTGGTGTTCATAAATCATCATCTCTCTTTTCATCCAAGCCTCCACTACTCTCTTCTCATAACTTCATATTGTGGCTGATCAATTTTATGCACATCACTCAGTATCAGTACACTTCCCCCATTCCTCAGGTATCTTCTCTTTTTCCAAGATTTTGTTAAATGCTGTACAGTAATATAGAGAAAAACTTCACTTCTATCTCTTCTGATCATCCCATGCCTTCATTGGTATGTTATCTGGTCTGATCTCTTTTTCTTACTTGTCTTCTCTTCCACCTAGCCAATCTTGCACACCTCCTTATTTTATATGAATTTTTATTAATATCTTCAGTATGGATACTGTACTGGTCTAAACCCTTAATGACCAAATAGAAGTGTATGAAATTAGCCATCACCTTTTGGAGTACCTATAACTGTACCCAGTATTGTTATGACGATATCAAAGCCATGGCTTTAATAATATCACACATGACAAGCTATACAACAAGGATACAATTTCTGTCTATATAGCCTATGTGTGTATGGGTGCATGAGTGGGCAAACTGCTTGGTTAACCTGAAATAACAAATATGGTCCATCGTACTGCAATGCTTCTTAAGAGCAAGGTACTGTATTATTAAAATTTTCTAACTTAAAATGTAAGAAAGTTCTAGTCCATTCCAGCCATTGGCTTAAGAGTTATGGCTCATTTCTTGCCTGTGAGCAATAAACTCAATGGGATTTTACCCAGAGATGATGATGAAGCCGTTCGAAAAGGTGTGAAAGTCTCAACTCAGAACCATCCATATTTCACCCTTATCTGGTAAATGTACAAGTGTGGCCTGGTGTATATATCCATCCACCCCTAGCCAACCCTGACATAAGGCACCATTGTAGCCATGGATATGAAGGGTGAAGCAGGGCAAGACACATCAACCTGAGTCAAACCAGTTACTTGGGGTAGGAAGAGGATGAGGGAAGGCAGTGATTCACTGATTCGACTCAGATTGATGTGTGATGTCCTGCTTCACCACTCGAATCCATGGTTGTGACAGTATCACATGTCATGGTTGGCTGGGAGAGAATGCATACATACACCTGCCCACAACTGTACATTGAAGAATTTCTTTTATATGGACTTCGAGATACAGCGAAGGCGGCGGCCCTTCCACGAGTTAAGCTAAAGCACCTTTATACAAGACTTAGGAATAGAATATCATATCTACAGTCAAGCTTTCAATTCAGCTCCATTCCATATTACAAATACTGTACTAGCATCAGGCCACACAAGGGGAATTGTTACTAATATGGTACTCTACAAGAAAACAGACAAACAAAAGCAAAACAGACACATCAAACTAAAGAAAAGCATCATACAGGAGTGAGTATCTACACATACACCCACTGACTAAGGTATTAACGCCTCACCAACCTCACTGTGAACCATGAACTCGTGATATGTGAAACTGAAGAACTAAGTAAACTGTTCCATGTATTGTGTGAACTTTGTTAAGTGATTCAGTTTCACACGTCATGGGTTCATAGGTCACAGTGAGGATGGTGAGGTGTCAATACCTTTGTCTATGGGTGTACATACAGCTGATACTGTCAACAAGGAAAACAGGGGTTAAGCTCATCAAATTTAACATGAATTCTAAGGGTTAAAATACTCCAACTGAAACTTAGGATAATATTAATAATATTAAATTCATTCAACCCAAAGGAAAAGTGAACTAACAGAATTCCCTGAGATGTGTTTTGGAAATATATATACAGTATTTTAGACTGTGTTTCCTTCACTTTTCATGTGGGTTATGTCATTGTTAGAACATTAGGGTACCACAGAGGATTTCTAGACAGTACTCTGTAAAGGGAATAAGAACATGCCCCCATACCATTAGGCCTGACTCCTGACTGGCTTAGATTGTCATCATTGCTGTTTGATATTCCCCTATTGAAGATCATTGACAGCAAGGAAGGTTTGCGCGTAGTAAATTGTTGAGAGGTTCCAAGGCCTGAGGTCGAGGACTTTGCACTGTTCCTACTCCTCGCTATACTGATGGCTTTGGTTGACCCTTTTTCTGCATCCTATTGAAAGAGAAAAAAATAAAAAAACAAAAATGTCAGTATTTGTATAATATAACATCCAACAGAATTGTGTGTAACAGTACTCACCCTTTCTCCAATCCTAGGCAACTCCTTACTCATTTCATTCCATTCTAATTGTCCAAGGACTAGTCTATCAATTCCTACAAATTTTATTGTGATAGTGATTTTCTTTCTTAAACTGCCACCAGTAAACATCATAAATTATGTGTGACCAGATATGGGACCATGACTTGTAGGTACCACTGGTGATATTCATTCTTGTGTACTCACAGCACAGTGTACAGTAAAAATGTACATTATCAAATAATTATGGAAATTTTTGAGAAATTTCAAATAAATATTAAGAACATAACGAAATGTGCCAAAATTGTGGCAATACACAAATTGAGTCGGCGGCTGAAGTCCTGTCACCACATCTGCCAAGGTATGAAGTAAAGTATGGTAGTACAGTACTGTACTGTATAAGCTTCACTACCTCATTAACTGAAAAACAGTGAGGTTTATTAATTTTCCCTCTGGATATTGTAATTCTGTATGATGAATGTGTTTGTTCAATTATTATACTTTATGTTATCCATCAAGAAAAGCAGAGTAAGGCAACAGGACTTTTGCTGCCAACTGTACATGTACTTTTGCATTTACTGTACTGTTCTTACATGACACTATAGGCTATACAGTATACCTTGCTGTTTGGGATCCTATATGTTTCATACAGAACATGTTGGATCTCAATCTTTATACCACATCCATAGGATCTGGTAATATATTAAAACTGCTTCAGGCTGTCTCTGTCTGTCTCTCTCTGCTACACCATCTGAATTCTTCAACCACTCATTTTCTCGTTTTTCTCACAAAAGTAATATTACTAAGAGCATACTGTACCTGTTGGATTTCAGGGTAAGCATTTACAGTATGCTTTGATAAATGGCATTGTAATTTTTCCTCTATTGTTGTAGACAAAGACAAAGTATCAGATAATTTCTATGTTATAAAAGCTCACCATCTGACAGAAACTAAGATACCAATCAGAACAGAGTACAGTACAGTACCATTATTATAAAAAGGCAATATAGTAATCCTACTGGTGTATGTCTGGTTTACAGTATCAAACAATAACATGATAACCTATACTAAACTCCTCAAACAATAATGAATAAATAAGATCAGCTACCACACTTGGGGATCAAACCCAGACACTCATAAAAAACATGATATCTTGATCACGGCCATCTTCTAAAAGAGGTAGAAAACCTCACACTCACCTGATGAAGGAAACCTTACACTGACAAGATTATTAACAGGTTATAGGATATTTTCCATTTCTCTCCTTGGTGAGTGGAAATGGCAACACTAGATTCTTACTCCAGTGTGTCAGTGTGGTACAGTATATGAAATCTTAACAGGTATACACACACAATAACATGTAAATAAGTAGCCTATAGTACTCTATTTGTTATATCAAATGTCTCCTATACTGTAATGTAAAATATTCTGTATCACATTCATCAAGTATGGATTATAAAAACTATATACAGTACACTATTATACAATGATAAAGCAGTGTAGACAGCGAGGGATGGCTGTAATATTAGGAGAACACAGGTAACACAAGTAAATATAACTCCAATATAGTTCAGATCATAAAGAACAATACAGCAAGCAATTGAGATATATTTGTGGAAAATGCTGTTATAAAGCTTGTCATCATAAATATTACTGTAACACATGTACAGTATAGTATGTTAAAATGTTAAGATCATCATAAAAAACACATAAAATACAAATTATTTGGAATAACAATACTGTACTGTGCTTGAAATTGTTCATCATCATGTATCATATAATGTACTAATTTAGATGCAAATTATATAAGCAAGCTTTGTCAATTGCCATTTGTGATGGATAGACATGCTAATGGATAAACATCAACATGCAAACAATCTATCAATTAATTGGTGATCCCTTGCTAACTCTTGGCAACACCTAAACTGTGGATGGTCATACTGTACTAGAAGAACCTGTACAGTAGGTTACTTTATCTATAGACTTCTCAGCCATGGACATCCTGTGTCAGAAGGTTCCCATTAGGTAGCAATGCATCAGCAATTATGTCAGACTGTATGGATATATAATTAATGGATATGTAGAAACATCAAAAGTGTAAGAAAAATATGAAAGTATTATTCTATATAATAAAGTGAGATTTTCTGTAAAATCAACTAATCCTCAGAAAACCTGTATACATTTACACTAATGAACTATAACTTAAAGGCATGAATTACAGTAGAAGCATGATCCTATCTAACTCTAAGTAAGTGGCTAAGCAGATGTGTTGATGATGAAGATCACCTTCTTGCAGCTGTTGAACAGTACATAATTATATAAACAAACAAAAATGGTGGTCTTTGGTACTTCAGGTTTTCTTTTCTGTCCCTGACACAGATTTCCTGATACATGTACTGTACTGTACTGTACATATGTAAATGCTGGCATTTTCTTCTACCAAAGCTCTTTCCATTACAGATAATATTTATGTACTGTAACTTTAACTCACGATGTTTCTCTCAAAATATCTGGATATTTTTGTGTCTGCTGTCAGCTATTCACCATCAAGTACTGGCAGATTTCTTCAACGAAAATCTGAAAACCCTCCTTACCAGAGGTCAGCACTTTTTTGTTTTTTTGCATTGTGTAACTAGCAATATTAACTCTGACATTTTTCATTACTGTAGGAGTATGTTGATAAAATAAATTTTGCCTAACTTACTCCTGAAAGCCTTAATGCATGACTGAATATGCTCCCACTGAGAAACATTGAGCTACTGTACAATTTTTCTCAGTTCCTCCCTCCTAATCATGCCTCTACTGTTTTTTTTTTTTTTCAAATTGGATAATAAATTAATAATAAAATAATTGAAAAGACCAAATCATCCTTACAACCTACTGCCAGTACATGCAAATCAGATATAATTTTTCCAGCAGCAGTAAAGATAGGGAGGGTATTTAAGACAGCTTACTTACCCAGGCCCCAAAGTTGATCTGCAGGAACATTTCAAGATATGTTAGAACTATGAAGAGTTATCTTTTCATAATCTGAGGATAGAATTCAGACACCCAAACCCCTTAGCAAAATCAGTAGTTCTACTATACTACTGTAGGGGATCATTTACCTGTATTAATCAACACTATCCATTATACTACAGTACTGTACTGTATACATAAACTGTGTGAGCTACAGTTATATCAAATGATGGCGAATTATTGCCTCAAACCCAAGAGAACTTACTCCATTTAATATATAAACACAATGCCATTCATATGAGTTTTCACTTACGCTATAAAATCCTGTGCTAAAATTTCATTTAGACAAAAAGTTGAATGTACTGCAGGATGTTGTGTCAATCATAGACAATACAGAGCAAATTATTTGTGAAAATCTGTCAGCAACATTCTTGAATAAATGCAATGGAATTAAAGTACAGTACTTGAAAGAAGCATGTGACCTGATGAGGTGGGATGGGGAAAGCACTGAGATGTGGTTTGGGTGTGAAGGAAACTGGTTGAGGTAGATTACCAGTCAAATTAATAAATAGGGTGGAAGAGTAAGTATGGGAGAGAAACAAGAGTAGAAAAGGAGGGCTTAACTGAACAAAGAGGGAGTGTTGAAACAGAGAAAACTAGATAGACTTTTGTCATGGCCACCCTCTTGAAGGGAGTTCCTGGGAAGAGTAAGGCATCAAACTATAAATAAATAATATATAACAAGTTCCTTCACTTTATAAATGAAACATATAGTGTAGTGGTCAGGAGGCTCAGCACAAATACTCTACAGACAATGTCATTACAGCCATATGATTCTTTTTATTAATGGTATGAATAGCATTCTAAATATTATATTATTGATACTATGAGTAATTCATTTACTACAATAATGAAAAACTCATTTCATACACTCATGCAAGTATAGGGTATACAGTACTGTATATATAAAATTAAATTAAATTCCCTTAACTAACTTCTATGACTAACACTATAAATACATTAATAAATACAGAACCTAATCATAGACAATATAGATTACTCACATTGATTCCAGACGTTGATTCATGTATGCCTTCATCTTCTTCCTCCTCCACCACAGGTAAAAACTCTTGCTCTTGCTCCGGCACCTCTAGGTTAGCAGTGGAACCTTGTGGAGGTTCTCGTCTGAACTGCTCTGCTGCTATGGTGTATGGCAGCTCTTGAGGGAACACTTCCTCCCAATAAATATCTTGAATGAGTTCTGGGTGCTCATTGTGCATTTCATCAACAATGAGATAGGAAACCTGAAAAATATTATTGAATAAAAACAATACTAAAAAGACAATTAATATCTATCATAAAATCATTATATAATAAAGAACTTATACTGAGATATATCATGCAACTGGTACATTAACATACAGATTATTCTTATTGAATAATAATAATAAAAAAGGCCTCTACTTAAGAATCATCCTAAATGTTTCTGGCAAAAACAGAACAATCCAGTGTTCTAAGGACAACTTCTATGTGAAAATATTAACTGTTTCTTAATGTTATTATGATATATAGGCTAAATCCCTTCAATATGTTAACAATTATCATAAAAGGACAAACCCAACTCATGTGACATTATCATGGCCATTTTCCTCATTATCATAAATGGTGCAGCATTGGAAATTAATTTCATTGGGCTATATAATATATAGCACACTAAGGTAGGCTAGAACCAGACTAAGAAAAGGAAACAAATCAAGAAGACAAACATAAATACTTTGTCTAGTGAAGTAGGCTACACTCACTTTCACTTTTCCATTCAAGCACTCAGGATCCTTACAATCTGTATACAAGTTCACTCCTTAACAAGAATCTCATTCATTCTTGGCAAGAGGTGTTCTATGAAGTTTGTCAGGATAAAACTAGGTTGCCAACTGTTAACATGCACTATACTCCTTGCCAACCAATTACATGTGTTTCTACAATACACAAATTCTTTTGCTTCATCCAAAACTCATAGTAATATGACTCCCTAACCTGTAGGTTTCTATCCACAAGCCAGTTAACTTCAAAATCATCATCATCTTCTCCAAAAGGATTCACCAGTGACTCTGCAACCTTTAGCCACCCCATGAAGAAGAAAAATTGAAGAAGAGTGAAGAGAGGGACATAAAAATCCACTTGATGTTTAGGAATGTTCTGGGTAGGCTCAAGAAACTGCCTTCCCATCAGAGTAGCCATGAAAAATGAGTAGACGGCGAGTGTCACCACCTGAGGAAGATAAGATACATTATGATTCGTAGGCTACTCTATAAAGTACAGTACAGTACAGTATTTTGTATACAGTACCCTGTCTGCAATAATATAATAATCTTTTACTCTACATTGAGGTAAAATGCCACATTATAAGAGCCATATACACATACAGTTGTGACCAGATATTTATGACCATCCTATTATCTGTGGAACTATTAGGAAGACTTTCTTTTTAGCCAATTTGAACCATCTGGCATTAGTCCATGCACTTTATCTTACAAGAAAACTTGCCTGATAGGTATTCAGGGAAACTACTACTGTACTGTACATGCAAATATTTAAAAAAAGTAATTATAATGAAAATAATAATAAAAAAAAAAGTCAGCACATAGAGTATGCAAGAAGGCATCCAAGCCTCTGGGTGAGTGTGGTATTATTAAACTACTTCTTCACCTAAGAGCCTGTTCCTCAAAGATGCTTAATAATATGACCCAGAGTGTGTAAGAAGGGAGTACCTGAGTATAAACAAGAGGTATACTAATCCAGTCATAGCTCAGTAGTCCCCCACACAGACCCCTGATGCGGTTGATCTCGTCTAAAATGGTCTTGACAGCAAAGTCATCCCTAATGCGTCCCTCCTTCCTGGCACGGGCAATAATGCTGCCTGCCCACACTAGAGGCATCCAGTATTTGGGGTGAGGCGTTTTGGCGTCCAGATCATCAAAAATCTTCTGTTCATTTGATGTCATCAACCCTGTTATAGTTAGGTTTGGTTGGTTAGTGTATTGGACAGTATGCAAGAACATTCATGGTATATACGAAGGTGTTGCACTACAGCCATTGTACCGGTAACATGCCACCGTATGTACCTTGAAGGTTCTTGAATATGGTCCTATATAAAAATATCCTGTAAATCCAGTAACGTTACAAATATCCTATAAAAATGCAGTAACGTTACAAATACCTTATAAAAATGCAGTAACTTTACAATACTATATCGTACAGTACATTACAATATTTGGAATAACTATATATAGTCAACAAAGTAACTTTAATTAAGGGGGAAGTACAGTGTTGGCAAATCTGGAGTGACTAATTCCTCCAAACTATTCCCAGAAACAGAACACCATTATTTTTGTTTGTTCATCAGCTGGTCCTGTTTCCTGACATATATAATAGTTTGGAGGAATCATGGTACTCCAATGTAACCAAAGTGAATTACCCCCTTAATCTATCTAACAATTAAGTCACAATAAATATGTAAAAAGAATAATTATAAGTGTATATAAAAAAAAATAATGTCTTCATCCATTCAATTATTACTATGGAATATTGCATACAACAACAGTAACACTAAGGGCCGTATTCAAGAACATTAATTTGTGGTGTATACGATGGTGTGGTACCGGCATGATGGCTGTATTATTTATTTGTCTAAGGAGTCATCGTACCGGCACGTACACCACCCCATCGTATACACCACGGATGGATGTTCTTGAATATGGCCCTTCTTTCGTCAACTTATAGGAGTAATTACTGTACAGTTGGCAAAAAAAATATAGCAAGTCCTCATATGGATAATTATTATAGTTAATTTTAATGTACGGGTGCATGGGTGGTTCGAATATATACGTCTTTTGCCGACTATACATGTTTAATTATATGATATAAATTAATATATGTTAATTAAAGTTAATATCCTTACCGGATTCTACCAGATGTTCTAAAGTAGGGAATCGTTTCTTGACTTTTGGACTAATCATACAAAGTGTAATGGTTTGTGACAAGTTAACATAACGCATTACAGTACGACGCATTAGACGTGATCTCTGGTCCTAAAAATAATAATACAAGAAAAGTATTAGTTATATTATTACACCCTTAGGTACCCCTCCAATATGACCACTTCTTTAGTGGACGGTGGCCAGGCCAGATGCCGCCACAAAACAGTGGCAGCATGGCAGCCACCGATCCACTGAAAAGTGGCCCGAGTGAGGGGAGCCTTTTACTGCCAACTCAGACAGTCGGATATTATTTTCTTTGACATAATACAGCTTACTACCATTCTGTACCATTCTAAGACACTATTCTTTGTAATTTCCTTAGCAAACGCCGCGTTTCTGAGATATTCCACCACCGTCACGAGGATTCCCAGAATTACCCGTCGCATACATTATTATTATAATTAACATCAAATTCTAACATTATGAACCATTCTAGGCCACTTTTCTACTATTGTATTTGCGTAAAAATGTGGCGTTTCCAAGATAATATTATTTGAACACTACTTTAATCGTTTTCGAGATACGCTCGTAACTCCCGGGCCGAGGTGCCTAATGGGCAGTGATGCCAGTGCTTGGAATTATTCCCAAGATCTTGGAATTTTAGACTCAACCTTGGCATCTTGGTATTTACAGTACAAAATCAAGTAAATCTTGGAATTTTTAAGTTCACATAAATATTAACTCAATTTGTTAATTAAATTCACCTCTTCGCACTTATCCTTCACCTATCCTACCCTTACTATCTTCCCCTTCACTTATATTCATATTCGATTAGATTTCGTGGCTACTGAGAGACGAAATTAGACAGGTTTTTTTTTGGTGACCACGGGATGGACAGGAACTGGACGCGTGAAAGGTAGGATGTATAGATGTACTTATGTAGTGCTATGAGTGGATTGAGATTGAGTTCATTCCGGACAGTTGTTCCATGCCATAACTGGGAACCGTCAAATACTTTCATAAAGGATGTCAGAGGTGGTCATTGTTATCAAAGGCAGAAAGAGTAGGAATCCCGGGCCGACAACTCTGTATGTGGGGGAAGATGAAGATGCTTCTGAAGATCAGTCAGACAGCATTGTTTTACTTTAGTCTTAACTTCAAAAGTGAGTGTCATGTTTTTTTAAGCATATTTTTAAATGTATACTATTATAATTTTGCATTACACATTATGTTATGTTGATCTTGGAATTTTTGGCGCGGCAATCTTGGGTATTCTGTAAAATTCCACTTGCAACAATGCTAATGGGTAGTTTGATTCGTGAACTGTGAAGGATTGTTGTTTTATAGTGGAAGGAGCTATTATTTCCTTTATCAGTACTAATAAGTCGGACATCTTTCTGCAAGAGTAGTTTATAGTGCACGACGTGTTAAAACTCTTATTATTATATCCAGACAAGACGATGACCAGTCATACCCATCCATCATATCGTCAGTACAGAAGAGAGAACATAATTAATTATCTCCACCAATATGGACGTCAGCCATAATGATGAACCAGCCACCACAGCAGCTCCTCAGTATGTATGTATAAACAGCAGCTCAGTATGTATATGTATGTATGTATGAACAGCACCTCAGTATGTAAATGTATGTAGGCCTATGTATGAACAGCAGCTCAGTATGTAAGTTATGTATGAACGGCAGCTAAGTGTGTAAGTTACGTATGAACGGCAGCTCAGTATGTATGTATGAACAACAGCTCAGTATGTAGGCCTATGTATGAACAGCAGCTAAGTATGTAAGTTACGTATGAACGGCAGCTCAGTATGTATGTATAATCAACAGCTCAGTATGTAAGTTACGTATGAACGGCAGCTCAGTATGTATGTATAATCAACAGCTCAGTATTTATATATCAACAGCAGCTCAGTATTAAAACCACTTCGCAGCACTGTATGAATGGGGGAGGGAAGTGGGGGCGGGAATTATGTCACGGTAATGCCATAGATTTGCATTGTTACATTAGTGTAGTACTGGAAATTTACAGAAAAATTATCATGCTACCACTTCATTCTAGTAGGTAGGGGATAGTTTACTTTTGATACACTGGAATGCATTAATTGATTCCTCCAAAGTATGCCAGGATATGGACCAAATTAATGAAAATAATGGTACCTGTTGCCTGGAATAGTTGGGAGAAATAATTGCTTCGGAAATATCAACACCATACTACCCCCTTTATTATTAATGTCGGTCCTTACTCATAGGTCAGTAAAATTACCTTACGAAACACCGTTCTTTTCAGAAATTCGTTTAGGTCTATTCATAAGTTAATTGAGGAGGGTGGAAATTTTCCATTTGAAAAAATTCCTGTAACACTGTCCGCTGCAGAGGGTTGCAAGTCAGTTGCTATGTTGGTCCTCATCACCTACTAGCCTAGGCTAGTCGAGAAACCTGCAAAAGGCGCGGAAATTCAAAGCACCTCCCTAACTCAATCCCAGACTGAATCCGAGACTGAATTTAAATATTAGGTTGACTTACTTATAAGTATTTAGTGTGTTTGCCATACAATACTAACATTAATTAAACATAACATTGGTGGCACAAATTGTTTGTAATACAGCAATTTATTATATTTCTCTTAATTATTTATAATGATAAACTGATATTGTAGTATCGATGATATTTTTAATATAAAAGGAGTAGCTAAAAGTTAATTTGGCTTCCAGTTGAGTGTATAGATAAATACATTTTCCCCAACTGTGGTGGTAGCCTACTCTAAAACCGATGTTCAACTAACCAGACCGTGAATTGAAGTGGAGACAAACAATGCTAGCGAGTCAGGCCAAGGAAGTGACATGTACTGCTCCCACCACCTCTGCACAACTATTGTGACATAAAACCCAAGGACGAATGACAGTGGAATTAACTCGCTGAATTGTTGACAGAAGAGAGATACTTTCTCAAATAACCTGAAAAAAAGAAGCAATAATTATTAACACATGAACATAATACTGTACAATAATATTATATAAAGCACATTAGTCACTTTCATAATTATACTCGTAGGTAAATTACAGTAGGTATTGTATTTCTCATATTCATTTGTGTACCATATGTGTGGTGAGTAATTAAGATGTGTTGTAATATGTGATGAGTAGTGAGGATGTGTTGTGGGTTGTGATGATGTGTTGTGTTGTCTGGTGAGTAATAACGATGAGTGGTGAGTAGTGGAGATGTACAGTCGTGGCATATAGTCCTTGACCAGGGTGTAAAGGGAAGTCTGTTCAAGGACTATGTGCCGCGACTGTACTTGTGTTTAGTAGTGAAGATGTGTTGTGATGTGTTGGTTAGTGAAGATGTATGGTTAGTAGTGAAGATGTGTTGTGATTTCTGATAAGTAGTGGAGATGTGTGTTTAGTAGTAAAGATGTCTGCTGGGTAGTATAGATGTGGTTGTGTGTGGGCAGAGGTGTAGCCTAATAACTACTGTTGGTGGAAACGTAGTCATGAGATACCGTTTCGTGACAGTCCTCCAGATTTAGCAAGTAGCCTTTATGAAAAATCTAGTAGTAGTAAACTCATGCCAACTAAATTAATTAACATACCAGTACTCCTGACTAGTGTTGGTAAATCTGGAGCAAATGATACCTCCAAACCGTTCCAAGCAACAAAACACCATTATTTTTGTTCATCTGGCCCTGTTTCCTGGCATACTTTGGAGGAATCGAGACACTCCAATGTAACAATAGTTAATTAACCCCCTTAAAAGAAATGAACGGAACTCGATCAGTTCATACGGTACGTATGCCAAAGAAAGTCAAATGCCAACGAAAGTCTACGAACAAACAACCCATTATTCACCCTCATTCTTCCGATTACGTACTATATCCTCGCATAATATATCCATTCTTAACCTTCATTTTTTATTTACAGCCACGAAATGCCTAATCAAACTAAGAGGTTGGTTTGATTAGGCATTATGGTTGAACAAAATCCGTACAGTATTCTATTATTAAAACATATATTTCTCTACAGTCTACAACATAAAAAGTAACGTTACTTAAAACACTAACAACATATCAGATTCCGATACTATTGAGGCAGGGTTAATATCAGAGTGTTAGTGCGTGTGTAGAGTGTGTTGACCTTGATAATTTGAGCGTACTGTGCCTCCCTCCAGGCAGAAAGAACCCGGATCTTGTCTCCAAGTCGGGCGGTGTTGGGAAAGATTTGAAGGACCCTGTGATCGTGTATGAGAACGGGAGGCTTCAGCAGTTCCTCCTGACTATGCCACGAAACACGCTCCTTCCCTATAGGCTAGGTGGTGTTTCGTGGCAATATCTGAAGGAATCATTTACCTCCGATTTTCTAACTACTGTACATCACAGGGTCCCTTAATTAAGGTCTCCGAGTGTGTGCGGAGTTAGGTAGCCTATTTGTAGGTAATGTCATAAATTATTTTAATGGACTAATTTGACACTAGCCGTTATTACACACATACACAAAAATAGTTTGCTCTTAGAAAAAGAGATTTTCGTTAAAAACGACAATAGACATTCGGCTCTATAGAAGTTTATAACACGTAGTAAGACTGGTACAAAAATGAGTTAACCCTGTGAAATTTTACTGAATAAAATGACTCGCCTAGGTTGATCAATACAACCGTCCAACAGGTGCCTCTCAACAATGGTGGCGAGAGAACAAGGTGGCCAGTCAAGTTCCTGGGGCAGTGGGCGTAGCCCACGTAGCCTGTACTACAACCTGCACTTACTGGTAGGATAGTCTTGTTAATCCCAAGGATTATAGAGACCAACTGTATATATAATACATACGTGTGATGATCTGGACCATGCAGTGACCATGTAATGACAGTAGGTCATTATAACCCACCACAGGCTCAAAAAACGATGTAGGGGAGATGAACCCCCAGCAACAGAGCTGAGTCCCCCGCTCAAGTTTTTGTAACTTACAGAATATATACAGGTAGTCGCTGTAGTGTTCAGTACAAATCTCAATTCATTACTTGGCGGTTGCGAGGCAACTGAACGTTTCAAATTAGATTATAATAGGGAAGGAGAAGGCTGCTAGGCCAGAAGACCTTGTATGTATCACCATGGGAGTAGACGAAGAAACAGAAAGGAAAAATGAGGAAATGAAGGAAAGATCAAGAGAGGAAAGAAATTGTCTAGAGTTCGAAGGGGCACACAAACTCTTAGACGTATTTGTACTGTCTTTTAGGACCTTGCTTAGGTTTCCTGTGTTTATCATTTACCGTAAAAACTCATTATAATTACGATTACAACCCGAAAGCGAGGTTCTGTGAATCCTTATGTGTCTCTCCACCTGTCAGTCCTGGTGGCTAAGCCTTAAAACAAAAGCCTATTAGCCAGGAAGCAAAGCAGACAGCGATTTCCGACAAGTTGGAGCTTCTATTTTTAGATATATAAAAATAATATTCAACCCCTAACATTTACCATTCATCAAAAATGTCATGTGAATTAATGTTACCGGTAATTCAATTTCACCACAAGACCCTTCGTACCTTTCAGTTAATGCAATGTCATACTACGCAGTGGTACCCTAGAATACACAGTACGGTACTGTAGGGGAGGGAGGGAGTGAAATACTACAAAGGCACCTTCAGGCCAGAATATCCGGTACCAACCAGTTCACACTCTGCTTGCCAGGGTCATGTCCCAAGCTGCTCCCTCCACCATCATGAGGATCAATAATCAGAAGGTCGACAGACAGAAAGGAAAACAAATCAGCATTACTTTCTATGGTAGACTTTTCAACTTCTATAACAAACTGGGAAATCTTGTCCAGAATAATATGACCTTTAGCTAGAGTAAATATTTGTGTAGCTTAAGGACCCTGTGATCGTGTATGAGACTTGGTGGCTTCTGATTCCTCCTGACTAGGCTAGCCTATACCTCGAAACAAGTTCCTTCAATATACCACGAAACACTATAGTGTTTCGTGGCAATGTTTGAAGAACTCACTAATCTCCAATTTTCTGACTACATCACGGGGTCCCCCTTAACAAAACATCGTGACCAATGTAGATTTTTCATTTATTTTTTAACTCGCACAAATAGCACAGATTAGATAAACGTTGTAGTGGCCTCAGTCTTTGTTGTTGTGAGGGACTGTGGTGGAACATAATACTGTACCGTACACCCACCTACAAAAGCGCTGTCGCCTCACCAAACGGCTCTTGAAGTTTGAGGTTTAATGACTCGTGAATCGAAACACCGTACACAACAACATTTTCCAATTGTGAAGCTTGTGGGGTTCATGACTGCGGATAAGGCGACAGCGCTTTTGTAGGTGGGTGTACATTAGAGCACCGTGATTCCTCCAGAGTAGACTATGTCAGGAAACAGGACCATATCAACAAAAGTAATGGTGGCTTGTATTTTTATTATTATTATTATTTTTTTTTTTATAGTAATCAGTTGCTTAAGATTTACCAACACTCCATACAGTCAGAAAACTAGGCTACCCCTTATTATAGGACTTTCCCTTGCTATTTACCACCCATTTAAGTTATCGGGCAAAATCTAACCCTACTCCTCTACAGTCCAACCTGAAAATAAGGAAAGCAACAAAATATATTCAATTTATTATAAGGTCGATCGAAATTTTTTTTTTTTTACAATAATTATAACTCGATATTTGACCTTCCCAAAACATGGAGGAAACTCACTAATGGATAGGCCCGTAAGTATCATACCTGCTTAATTAAGGACCCTGTGATCGTGTTTGAGACTTGTTGGAGGCTTCTGATTCCTCCTGACTATACCACGATACAAGCTCCTTCTGTGTAAGTGGTGTTTCGTGGCAATTACTGAAGGACTCGTTTACCTCCAATTTTCTGACTACATCACAGGGTCCCTTAAACCCGATACGTATCATTCATTCCAACCAAGAATCTGTTTGTTGTTGTTGTTGGGTTTAATATTAACACGAACAAACGATTACTGGGTGAGGAAAAAACAAAAACAAAATAAAAGTGAAGTGGAAGAGTTCGTTCATGTGTGTGTGTGTGTGTTTTGATCAGTGCAGGGGGTAGGCTATAATTTATACAGTATACTTAATTAGGTGGAAGTAAAGTGTTTGACAAATTCCTCCAAACTATTCCAAGCAACAACAGAACACCATTATTTTTGTTCATTTGGTCCTGTTTCCTGGCTGGCATACTTTGGAGGAATCGTGGCACTCCAATGTAACAAAAGTGAATTATATACCCCCATAAATCTTATTCTTAAGAGGGTCATATAATTTTGATACCATTGGAGTGAGTTCATTCGTCAAAATTTTACCAGGAAACAGGACCAGATTTACAATAATAATAATAGTACTGACGTGTTGGTTGGTTGGAATAGCTTGGAGGAATAAGTTGCTCCAGATTTATCAACACTACAAAGCCCTTGACAATGCAAGAGAATTATATAAAGTTATAAACCACATGTTTTTTTTTTTTAGAGAGAGAGAGAGGCATAATAATAATACGAGAGGGTCCGTTTTAAACTCGAGTCAGATTAACTCGACAACATCAAAGTAAACATAGTCATGAAACACAAACTTACTATAGTTGTCGCGTGAATAAATTGTGAAATAATTTTGGCTTAAGGGGTAAATTTTGTGTTGGTAAATCTGGAGCAACTGAATCCTCCAAACTATTCCAAGCAACAGAACACCATTATTTTTGCTCTTCTGGATCTGTTTCCTGGCATACTCTGGAGGAATCAAGTCACTCCAATGTAACATAAGTGAATTACCCCCTTAATATTATTTGAAAATGTACTATACTCACCTCCTTTGTTCCTCATAGAGAAGGAACCTGTAGAGAAGACTGAGAAGGTAGTAAATGATAGTGTAGGCGAGTAACTCTGGCCACATCAATTTATAGATGCTTCCTCTCCACCTGTAACATCACCGATACACACACACACACACCACAAAGAAAATATGGTATATAAAATGTTCTTAATAGTAAAAGAAAAAAAAAATGTAGTACAGAATATTTCAATGTTACTGAAAGTATTTGTAAACTTTGTCATTTGGATTATCACACAGGGATTATTGTAATGGACACGAGTCAGAATTTATTGCCCATCCATATCAAGCGTCAAATTAGGCTGGTCTCACTATGTTTGGGTAACGGCAATCTATTAAATTACTCTCACTGGTAGGCTACTTGGAAACTGTTTGCTTATGATCATTCAGTCAATCCATTATTATCCGTTTTTCCCATCTCAGGGTTACATTATTTTCATATAGATAAGCCATAGTTTTACTATATTGTAGTCAACCATGCGAGGCTTATTATTATTATTATTATTATTATTACGGTATTTAAATTAATCTACACACCACAATGATGCAAAATTACTAACTCCTACTCACCTAAAAAGTAGTCTCCAGAAGCACCCGAATCCTTTGCAGGTTGCCACTTGGCTGGTGTAAGTGACTGTCATAGTTGTGGTTGGTGTGGGATGTCACCTATTATACACAAAACTTTCCCCTTGATTAAACTTTGATATTGACTTGTACACACTCGGCTCACCACCAGTATAGACATTAAATATACAAACAATGAAAACTAACAACGAAGATACTCTCACCATACAGATCAAACACTCGTATTTATACAGTTATGAGTAAACTGATAAAATAATACTTGTATTTTTTATCACACCCGTGCCGCAAAACGAACTTAGCGCCAAGGAATCCCGAGAGGATTGAACAGGATCGATATATGGGTGATGACGTATTGCAGAATGTGGTTTTGCGCAGTCAAGTAACCTATGCGTCTCAGTATAGCCTACACGAAGCGATTCCTTAGTAGTTTATACTATCCCTGTCAATTTATTAGGAAAGTTAACTTAAACAGGAATGACTGACTGGGCCAGCAATCACCACCACGGATGGAGGAAACTAAAGTAGTCTGAAACACTAAAATAATTCTTTTCCTATAGATTACTGCTTAACGTCATGAACCGCATACCAACGCAGACAACTGAAAAATAATTACTAACCTAAGAAGTGGTTCTAATAAATACCCAAGTATCATGAGCCATTAATGTTCAACAAATCCCACGAACACAGCTGTGGGTAGATGAGTACATTTAAAAACATGTATTGATGTTAAAGGATAAAATCTTATATGGTGGTGGGTTTGTTATCAAGATACAGGAACTGATCAAAGAGACAACGGCACGTGGGTTTGGGTGTGGGTGTGGCTGTGTACGGCTGGTTGGCTGGTAGGCGGAGTTTTGCTCAGCTAGTGAGTGCACGGAATCCGTAATGATTGGACTCGGTGCATGACGTCGACAGATCTGCGAGAGAAAGAACCATGAATTATTACTATACCCACGTGGATCAATTTTTAGCTCCCTGGGTTCGGCATTTTAGCAGAACATTGACGGACAAACACACAACACAAGCTCTGGATATATATACGGTAATATACAATATATTATCACCATTAAGATCTAAGATACAAATCAACTACAGGTGGTTAGTATATATATATATATATATATATATATATATATATATATATATATATATATATATATATATATATATGCAAATAAATCACTTGGGGCACGTGATCCAGGAATATGCGTAAATCCACAAGGAAGGAAAAATAAACACGGAGTCCCAAGAGCTTTCGTGTATTCACATCTTCAGGGGAAATACAGAATGTAGAAGAATGGTTGCCGAGACACCTTATATACAGATACACTTAATAACTAACTGGCAACCTGAAGGTGTTGCCACTGCGAGTTCAAAGCAATATATATATATATATATATATATATATATATATATATATATATATATACCTAAAAATACTCCACATGAGAGAGAAAGATTGCAGTGACTTTGTGGCCTTGATAAACCACTGTATATCCGGCCAATTCGAACATAAAATCCACCTACAGTACATTAATTCTGAGAAACTCGCCTCACGCACGTTATCCAGTCATCGTACACAGATCGAGACGATGACTTGTGTTCTGTTCAAAATATGTTCCTGTCATGTTGGTAAATTGGAAGGCTACTGATTTCTCCAAATTATCCTAGGCCAGAAAACAGACGCCCTCAATGGTACTAACACGGGATCTCTGTTTCGTGGCATAATTTGGGGGGAATCGGAGGCCTTACTAAATTCACCAACAAAGGAATCTCTCCTTAATTAAGGGGGAAATTTTGTGTTGGTAAATCTGGAGCAACTGAATCCTCCAAACTATTCCAAGCAACAGAACACCATTATTTTTACTCTTCTGGTTCTGTTTCCTTGCATACTTTGGAAGAAACAAGGCACTCCAATGTAACAAAAGTGAATTACCCCCTTAAACACATTACCATTTGGAGACAGCAGCTTTAGTTTTATCATTCACCACATAGTCGAATATGGTCGGGTGTGTTCTATAAGGCTATCATTTGGTTACGATATAGTTGGGATTTTCATACGATATAGTTGGTACTTTCACAACGTGTCGGTGTAGCCATGTAGGATACTTCTGAGAAACAAACAGATCACTAGAGATAAAAAGTGTGTGTGTGTGTTTATAGAACCCTACCTCACTCACCCCAACTCCCAGACGTCTGGCGTGGACTCAATCTGACTATACAGTATTAGGTTTGTTTCGCAGGCTACCCAGGTCCCTATCCACTGTGCCATCCTCTCGTACCTATCTACCTATATACTTATCCCATGCTAATGATTAAACAAAACAATCATACATGTGCAGCAGCGACTCGTTTATGTCGAATTACGTGTGTGCTAAATATTTTTAAACCATCAATAAATATACATGAACCCAGCATCGGGTAAACAAACATGCATTCTCCCCAGCTGAGCCACACAAGACTAGGCTACCGTATGTTGTTGTCCATTGGAGTGACAGAAGGGCGCTAGGCTACCCCTCCCTACCAGCGTGGATTAATTGAATTGAAATAGATTATTGACCGAAATATTGCAGTGAAATAAATAAACAGTCAAATGAATGAGGCAATACAACATATCCTTGCTCTATATTCCTTGTATCTTGTTGGTCCCTCAGGCTCCAAGGTTTTATTTTACAAACTAAGTAAGTGCATCAATCTGTCAACCTTTAGGACAGCATATATTATATTTATGTTATTATTCTATAAAGCTGTGCAACAATGAAAATATTACGTGGAATAGTTGTGGTTGAAGTATGGGAGTGAAGACAAGCATGACCCGCAAAGCCACAACCTAACCCCATCCCTCAAATCCCTCAGGGGAAGGGCAAACAGCGGTCTGCAGACACGCCTCCCAAATAACCTAACCCCTCCAGTAAATCCCTCTGGGGAACTCCCTGGGCTGGCCCCGCAGTCTTATCAATTATACACCCCACCATTAACATAATTAAAAATCTTCTACACTTGCTTGCAGTGCTCTTCTACAGATTCCAACATACTCTGTCTGCTTTTTTTTTTTTTTTAAGAACGCATGCATATGTTGATGTATTGTACACACTGCTGAAACAAAACTACAGAGTTGTCATGTGCAAAATTATTGTCTTCAAAATGTCTCTTAACACCCCATTGTTCATCACCCAAAACATATGTTCTGATCAATCTGATATATCCTCATCGCCATACGTAGTGAATAGACGTCATGACATGATAATACAATGTTTTAGTGAGTGCGTGTATGTTGTTGCCACCACACCTTCCCTACATTACCTGCACCTGCATCCGCCACAGGCTGAGGCAGAACCCACACGATTTTTTCATCTCGATTAATATGTTATATGGCTTTGCAGTATTCAGTGTTTGTTGCCTTCCCACAACGAGTGTTTACCTTTAATACTCGGGGGTCGTCATTCTTCGCCCTGGTAGCCCATATACCACAAATATATTGTTCATCTCAAGAATCAAGATTCATAATTTCGTTTCTACTGGATATGTTATTTCAATTACAGCTTCAGTATTAAAAAAAAAAAAAAAAAAACATCTGGACCTCTTAAGCTTGGTGGTCTCCCCAAAAAGAATAACTCCCTCCAACTGCAGGCATTCATTATGCTAAGAACTTTTATTCGGGCTAACACAAGTCATGGAAAATCATATCCCACATAATTATGGACCCCTACGTGACTATAGATCAATCCTACACCTTGCATTCTCATGTGCATTTCAGTTTAAGGGGGTAGGCTAGTACAGTGTTGGTAAATCTGGAGCAAATGATTCCTACAAACTCTTCCAAGCAACAGAACATATTAATATTTGTTGACCTAGTCCTGTTTATACTTTGGAGGAATCAAGGCGCTTCAATGTAACAAAAGTATACTACGGTATCCCCTTAATAGTTCCCTTTCATACTACTATCAAACCCTAAGATGTCAACTGTCTTTTCGGGGACTAGGCTAGCCAAACAGTTTGTATGTACAGCATCACTTTCTAAATCTAGATGATGGTTGTCACAGCTAAAATTAACTCGCATTATGCCACACACATTTTCGCTACTCCGTAACTTAAGAGACGGACGGAGCAAGGTGCAGTGAGTATACACACACACAAAAACACACACACACATACACACACTGTCTGTCTGCCTCCCTTCTGTCCCTTCACGCATGGAGAACTCTTGGCTCAGACATATTTTTCCTGTTTCTTTGTATAGCGTCTGACTCCATCGTCGCTCCTTGGATCCTTTTTGCTTCCGCACTTGTAGACCATGAACACGTGTATCACTGGGCCAAAGACCTCGGAGTTTCAAGGTAATTTAACACATACACACACACACACTGTCACAACTTGCGAACTACGTATATAACTGCTGAGGGTATGAAACTTGATCCCGTACATACTACAGTTTAAGGTGGAAGTACAGTGTTGGTAAATCTAGAGCAAACGATTCCTCCAAACTATTCCAAGCAACAAACCACCATTATTTTTGTTCAATTGGTCCTGTTTCCTGGCATACTTTGGAGGAATTATCAAGACACTCCACTGTAACAAAAGTGAATTAACCCCTTAAATGGTACAGTCGTGGCACATAATTATATAGTCCTTGACCAGGGTGTAAGGAAAAGTCTATTCAAGGACTATGTGCCTCGAGTGTAGTTAAGGGGGTGCGGGAATAGGGGGCAGGCTTGGGGGGGTTTTGGGGGGTGCGGGAGTAGGGGGACAGGCTTGGGGGGGGGGGGGTTGGGGAGTGCGGGAATAAGGGGACAGGCTTGGGGGGGTTTTGGGGAGTGCGGGAGTAAGGGGACAGGCTTGGGGGGGTTTTGGGGAGGTTTGGGGGTTGCGGGAGTAAGGGGACAGGCTTTCTACCCACCCCCAAGCCTGTCCCCATATTTACGCACCCCCCCAGGCCTGTCCCCTACTCCCGCACCCCCTTAATTAATGACGTTATTGAGCAAGCACATGCAGGCTTAGCGTTACCTACTAAAGATTCATTGGGAAATAGAAATGTGTCATCAGCCACCAGTGAGGTTATTTATGACATACCCAATACTTTCATTTCCTTTTGATTAACTCTGTATCTTGGGTAACGCGTGTGATGACATCTCTAATATTAAGGGGAAAATTTTATTATGTTGGTAAATCAGGAGCAACTGCTGAATCCTCCAAGCTATATAATTATCCAAGCAATAGATAGAACTTCAACAACAACAACACCATTATTTTTGTTCATCTGCATGGTCCTGTTTCCTGGCATATATATATACTTTGGAGGCATCAAGGCATTCCATTGTAACAAAAGTGAATTACCCCATTAAAGTCGTCTGTAATTCTGTGCATCCTTGAAGGGGTACGTACAATTCACACACAGACTGCATACTAGGATTGGCAGTCTACATGTATTCTAAGCTAAGCAGGTTATTCAGTTCTCTATAAAAATACTCATGCATGATTTTAACTTAACACATGTGCCAAGATGTTATATATAAGAGATAATTTATTTCACCATTCTTATTATATACCGATACTGTTTTGGTAATATAGATATGAATTAATTACTATCATCATCATCATCATATTAAGACTAATCATAACCTCAATTTAAAAAAAAAAAAAAGTAAAAATGCCAGTGAGTTTATGTGTGAACGTCACTCTCTATATATTTGACTCACGTATAGGTATGAGTAATGAGTATGCATTTTAATTCTGTCCAAGTCTGAGTCCGTCTACTCTACTCAACTCTACTCTACTCTCAACTGTCTCTATTCTCTCTACTCTCTCTCTCTCTCTCTCTGATGATAATATTGTACGCCACTATTCTCTCTCTCTCTCTCTCTCTCTCTCTCTCTCTCTCTCTCTCTCTCTCTCTCTCTCTCTCTCTCTCTGTACCATGAATGATATTTTTACACACATTCTCTTTCTGGCATTTTAATTTCAGTATTTTACACTTCTCTTTAGAAATGTGTATTCCCTAACTCCCTTTAAGCTTGGGGCTCGTTTAGTTACTACTCTTTGCACTCTAATGATATTTAAGGATGTAATTCACTTTTGTTACATTGGAGTGCCATGATCCCTTCAAAATATGCCAGGAAACAGGACCAGATGAACAAGAATAATGGTGTTCTGTTGCTTTGGAATAGTTTGGAGGAATCAGTTGCTTCACAGATTTACCAACACAGTACTTCTTCCTTAATGCATTATTTTTTAAGTATAGGTTCCATAATACTCCATCATCATCATCATCATCATCATCAAACACTGCATGGTATAATTCTATGTTGTCTCATTTTTATACTCGTACATTTAAAGTCTGTACACTTCATACTTGCCCAGCAGTAGGCTACAATAAGTGGGAAGTTTTGTGTTGGTAAATCTGGAGCAACTGAATCCTCCAAACTATTCCAAGTAACAGAACACTATTATTTTTGCTCATCTGGTCCTGTTTCCTAGCATACTTTGGAGGAATTAAGGCACTCCAATGTAACAAAAACAAATTACCACCTTAAGGGGGAAGTACAGTGTTGGTAAATAATGAGCAACTGCCTGAATCCTCCAAACTATTCCAAGCAACAGAACATCATTATTTTTGTTCATCTTGTTCTGTTTCCTGGCATACTTTGGAGGAATCAAGGCACTTTCCAATGTAACGAAAGTGAATTATCCCCCTAAAATCTTACTACTTTCTTGTGAATATGATAACTTAGATGTGTAATGATCAAGATCCTGTGTGTGTGTGTGTGTGTGTGCGTGCCCTAAGGTTGTGATCTTAGAATTACCCACTTCATGACTGACATCAAGGTCCCCTTCAACTTTGCTGGCTGGTTCTTCCCCGTTGTGAGGCAGTTTGACACACAATGCAGGATAATCTCTTCTTAAGGGGGTAATTCACTTTTGTTACATTGGAAAGTGCCTTGATTCCTCCAAAGTATACCAGGAAACAGGACCATATGAGCAAAAATAATGGTGTTCTGTTACTTGAAATAGTTTGGAGGAATCAGTTGCTCCAGATTTACCAACACTGTACTTCCCCCTTAGAATCTCTGGTAGTTCGTCTCAAAAGATATTCATATCAGAGAGCAAAATCTGCTTTATAAACACCGCTATAAATTGGTTCACAACTGCATCGAGGCATCCCTACAAAATAACAAATACTTGTTTGTTTACGCCTGTATAATAATATCTGTAAAACGCCTGTATAATAATATCTGTAGAATAAGAATTTCACCTCAAGAGGAAAAACATTTTGTAGGGTACAGTCGGCCGCAGAAGTCCTGTCGCCTTACCTTCTTCACCGAGACATGCAGTGTTCATGAACTCGAGAAATACGCACGTTTACTAAACTTAATAATCTCGAGTCTATGAACATCGCCTGCCTCGGTGAAGCAAGTGAGGCGACAGGACTTTTGCCGCCGACTGTACATTATTATATTTGTTACATGGCAGGGTATTAGAATGCATTATAATTTGCAAATAGACTCACTTTCACGCATGATATCAGCAGTAAATTCCAGATTAGAGTTAATACAATCATACATTTGATCCAAATATCGGTAAACAATATGTGTTAAGTATCCGACACACGAGTCGAATAAATAACAGCAGGTAATGTCCTTCCTTGTCTCCGATGGCAGTTTTGAC
Source organism: Petrolisthes cinctipes (assembly GCA_033782935.1). Classification (NCBI taxonomy): domain Eukaryota; kingdom Metazoa; phylum Arthropoda; class Malacostraca; order Decapoda; family Porcellanidae; genus Petrolisthes; species Petrolisthes cinctipes. The sequence continues at coordinate 328,244 of JAWQEG010001182.1, forward strand.
AGTGAATAATTTCCTTAGTATATATTGTAGAAGCTATAGCCTGTAAAATATTTTGGGAATGGCTTTATATTCATTAATTTACTAATTTTATAAAGCTGTTACTACCCACATGGGAAATCCCACGTATAGTTGATTTTCACTGTTACAAATTGTCCACACTAAGCCACACTGTGATGGGTTTCATAAGAGGATTCATGGACCTGTATATCTCATCTCACTAAATAACATTAGAACTGGCCACTTCGCTGGGCCAAACTCTTGTACCGATCGACGCTCTAAACGAGTTAATGGGGAAATTTTGTGTTGGTAAATCTGGAGCAACTTAATCCTTCAAACTATTCCAAACAACAGAATACCATTAATTTTGCTCATCTGGACCTGTTTCCTAGCATACTTTGGAGGAATCAAGGCACTCCAATGTACCAAAAACGAATTACCACCTTAACTCAACTTTCCCTGTACTTATCCTGTCCGAAACTGCTGAAAGCGAATAAGCCGATTGATTTGGATATGAGGATCAGTTAGGCTACTTGTCCTAAGTGAGGCAGATACTGTATGACTCACTACGGAAACACACAAGTAAAAATAACTTTCTGACGTCAGTCGGAAATGCTTTTTTGGACATAACGTAAATCACTGATAAATTAATATCCAATGTTCCCCAAGCTTTTGAAAAGACTAAACGGAGATAATATACTAAAAATACCTGAAGACTAAAAAGCAAATACATATACGATATTCAGTCCCGTGTCTCATGATATAAAATAAGGAGAGGCGTCTATAATATAAACTGTATAATTATATCTTGTGTCCCTACAGACGGCAAACACTCATGACGAGTACCTTACAACACAACATTATTGAGGGTATAGTTAGGACAATCCCCCCCTCCCCCCCCCCATGCATATCAAAAGAGCCTGGATGAGAAGAATTATCTGGATGAAGTCCGAAGAACAATGCCGACTGACCCTTCCTGGAATCGCATAATCTGACTCACTATTTCTATTTTGCACTCTAGGCTACAGCAATAAGCAGACAATATTCGGGTAGTACCATCTTTCGGTGGAGACATGTAGCCCGGCCTGCACCTACTTCAGAAAAATAACTATTTATCTAAAAATGAAAGCGATAAACCATGTGGTCTGGCAGCTCCAGTGGTGATATCACGTTACGCTATCTTCCTTCGCATCAAAACTAATGAAAGTCTGCGTAATCATTTAGCCACATATCACTGTTATATTATTAACTATGATAACCGATATGAGGATGTGTTACTTTCACACCTAGCTCTTCTTATTCTCTCTACTGATCGCCTTCTTTATATAATCACACTCGTATTTATCCACTAAATTTCGTGATGACCAAGATCTGCAGTGCTTGGACTTGGCGCCAGTTGTCTTTCAGAGCATGACAGAACCCGGCTCACTGGCTTTTATTTTTATTTTTTTCCCTCTTTGGCTCGCAATGGGAACTATATCTCAAACTGTCAGCGAGAAATATTACGTCCCGTCCCCAATTTTTAAGTTTTAAAACCTGGGCAACAGCTAGAGAGGCTTAAGGGGAAATTTTCATGTTGGTGAATTGGAAGGTTTGTGATTCCTCCAAACTATGCCAGGAAACAGCTAGACGACCTTAATGTTACTTACTTTAATGAGGGATCTGTTTCGTGGCATTGTGAAACCTTTAACTATGCTGCACAATTATTATTATCAATGAAATAATGCTGCTGAAACAAAAGCACAAACACCTTTCAGGTTTGAAGTACCAAAGAACAATGTCATGGAAACCACACAAACCCAATATATACATACACTTAGTACCGGTATTATACAGTATATATATATACATAATACGGTACGGTACATGCGCCTTTACAAACTGGTAACAACTTTGCGAATAGATGCCCTTGATGTGTCGTTTTCATGTATAAAAAACTGGGGCACTTTTAAAAACTAATAGCTTAAACGAATGTGGATGTAAAGTATAATTATATAAAGTACGCCTGTTTATAAACGCAAATATATATGCTTTGGTGTGTGAATAGTTGCCATGACTTCGCTGTATATATGAACATACACGCATGCTTTGGTGTGTGAATAGTTGCCATGACTTCGCTGGTTGCTGCTTGAAGGGTTGTCCTACATTTGGCAGGTATATCCGTATTAGGTTGCGTGCATGAAGCTCCATTGTAAGGTGACGAACACAGAAGGTGAATACACAACGCAAGATATTACCCAGTAAAAAAAAAAAAAAAAAAACCACCATACATAATTTACTCTCTTCTTGTGTATACTGGCAAGCGATTCTATTGTCACACGACGTAAAATATAATATACATCATTATAGTGACAAATGTCTACTATATTATCTATAATATTAATCTCGATTACTTTCCCGGAGACTAACTTGCTTATTGAGCTGGAAAAGGACACACTAATTATAGAACAGACCTCTTAGTAAATAGTATGTTTTTAGATTTCCAAGGATACGTTTCAGTTCGCGTGCTTGGACATACATTATTGCGGTAAGTCATGTGTTGGGAGAGGGCCAAGTTCACCCACTGGGAACCAGGGCATAATCATCGATCACTTACGCGTAGTAGTTGAATACACAGTTTTGTACTATAACATCATGAACACGTCGTTTGTTGTATAGGTAACCCTGGACAGTAAAGGCTTCCATGTGTCACTAGGTTCACTAAATATTGAAACAGAACCATTCATTAACTAAAAAATAACTTATAAGATGTCGTTATAAAAATATTAATATTCTGAGGTTTACAGATTATTCCTTATTTAAAAACATGTACAGTACATACGCCGATAATAATTCTGAACAAAGTATTTTGAATCTACACTTCGTGCAATAATTTCCATGGCTTTTATCTTTAAAATTGATTGGTGAAGTTAATTTTGTTTACCAATAATCTATGTTGTTAGTATACGACGTATTTTAGACTAGTGGTGAAGGTCACACACAGTTGGGTTGGAAGTATAATCCAATATTGTATATATATTTCAAGAAGTACACGCCAGTTAACCCAGTAGCCACTACGCAGCAGCTATACACCCATGCAGGTTTGTTTACTTTCATACTCGTACTGTTCGATATACCGTACTACTTCTAGAAATATGATTAAACAATTGGGATATACACTCCATTGCGTCCTACATACAGTATGTAAATAAAATCTTAGAATTTTCCCTAAAAATTATGAAACGACAACCCACTACAATCTGACTGTCTTAATCTGAACGAAATGACATAAATGAAGTGCTATCATAAAAGAAAAAGTTCCAACTTAATTATTGTGCACTGGTGAAAAATATATTGAGGATTTGCATGATTTTGTATAATTGAGGGGATTTGTATGACTTTGTATAACCATATATACTCTATAAGTTCTTGTGTATCCAGGATGTGCGGTGGCAACTAAAGCAAGCAAGCCATTCTTTTTGTACCACCCTTCAGAGCCCCATATTCCTCCCTGAACCCCTCCTTTGTACCTCCCTGAACCCCTCCTCTGTACCTCCCTGAACCCCTCCTTTGTACCTCCCTGAACCCCTCCTCTGTACCTCCCTGAACCCCTCCTTTGTACCTCCCTGAACCCCTCCTCTGTACCTCCCTGAACCCCTCCTCTGTACCTCCCTGAACCCCTCCTCTGTACCTCCCTGAACCCCTCCTTTGTACCTCCCTTAACCTCTCCTCTGTGCCTCCCTGAACACCACCTCTGTACCTCCCTGAACACCTCCTTTGTACCTCCCTTAACACCTCCTTTGTGCCTCCCTTAATCCCTCATCTGTGCCTCCCTTAACACCACCTCTGTACCTCCCTTAACCCCTCCTCTGTGCCTCCCTTAATTCCTCCTATGTGCCTACCCCCTAATAATACTCTCCATATCCCCCTTCTTCCGGCCTTCTTTGTCTACCAATGTGTTTTGTTGCATTAAGTTCACCTTCATATTATTACTCATATTACTCTCATCTTACGGTCGCTGCTTCATACCCACAACTGAGCTATGCACATGTGTTGAATTGTACTTATTTTACTTACACAAAGAGAGAGAGAGAGAGAGAGAGAGAGAGAGAGAGAGAGAGAGAGAGAGAAAAATTAATATACAGCTACGTGCAAGAGAGAGAGAGAGAGAGAATTAATATACAGCTACAGCTACATGCAAAAGAGAGAGAGAGAGAGAGAGAGAGAGTGAGAGAGAATTAATATACAGCTACATGAGAGAGAGATAGAGAACAAAAAATTAATATACAGCTACATGCAAAGTTTGACGATACATTACTCATTTATCTCTCTAGGCTATACTTAAAATGCCTCGCTGCACTTGAAACAAAAACAAAACACGTATATATGCCCTAACTACGCCATGTGGTGACTCAGGTTGAATCATGTGGGCTGAATCAAGGACACGGCGTATAGTTTTGTGAATAGCATTTGTCACACACGTACAATAACACTTTTTTGTTTTCCTCTTATTTTATTTTTATTTTTTTTCTCCCCCCTCCCCTCCCCCCCAAGCCCCAAGGAAGGTGTTGGGGAGTCGGGCCTCATGTACAGCCCCCAGCATAAATTCCAGTCCATCTCATGTACCATTTAATGCTAATATGACTAGATAGTTGTATTTTAAACCAGTTTCTATTTATATGTAATTTACCATATGAAAAGTATATCTGTCATTTTCACATTCAAATTGTATTACATCATCACGAATGTTCATATATTATATACGCAGATGGAAATGAAGCAAACTTATATATTATGCTGCCGACTGTACATATTCTCACTGTATCAGTCAGACTCGGTGTTACACAAAAGGAAATACCCAGCTGGTTTTTACATACTTCGATAAGTACAGAGTATAGATAGGAGTAACTACTTGATTCTTATTCTAAATATATAGTGACAGCGTTTACTATAATAATTACATTCTATCCAAGTGTATATAATGACAACTATAAATTTTCACGTTTGTTCGCTGTGTTGTTCACATCTATATACTTATCTATATACTTAGAACCTGTACTGTGTTCGTTAGAAAATGAATAGCTCGGTAAACCATCGTAACCAATACTAAACTGCGGTAACAACACATCATTCGATCTGGATAGATAGTTTTTGGTAAACATGGCAAACGTAAAGCTGGTGGTGATCAAACCTGAGCAGGAGATTCCTTATCTATCCACAATATAAACAAAAAACTGGTTGAATATTAAGTAAACAAAGCCCCCACTCATTTGTTTAGAACTTTATGCTGCCAGTCAGAAGCGCTGAATAAGGTTCTCTCTCTATACTGTATATATATATATTTATATTCTAAACAAAAGCTACTATACAAAACGCTTGAAGATGTATCATCATCAAAGAAGAATTACCGGTTCCTGTGATGGTAGCTTCTCGTAGCCTGTGACAGGACGTTAACATAGTAGGCGTTAAACTTGGCAAGTGCTTTAGGGGAGGGTGGGGGGGGGGGGGAGAACTTGCATCAACTGTAGCTAAGTATTTTTGGTCCTATTCTCAAAGCCAATGCCAAGGCCAGACAGACACTGAGACTGGGTAAATGAAGAGAGGGCACAGAGGAAACTTGTATCCTGAGAGGCAGAAGAATGGAAACAATATAAGTACTGTATTATGAAATATATACATAGTAGGCTAATTCATAAATATGCTTTGGATGTCCTGACCGAAACACAAAAGAAATACATAAAAAAAACAAGTATTGTTGGCTGTTTTCGGCAGCATCCTGGATTTTCCAATATAGCTGGAGTGTTGTCAATGTGAGGCTGTGATTGTCGGATATTCCCCATCAGGTACCAAACCCTCTGCTATTTTGCAGGAATCTAATAAACCAATTTACAAGATATTATCATTCAAAGTAAAGTATAACATGCAATGTAAGATTAACGACTAAGATAAGCTATATTAAAGTACATATTTCTAACATGTATTGTCCCACCATCACAAATAGAAAAAGCTTTCCATTGAGTTTCTTTTAAAGGTTATATTGGTAATCACTGCAGTTATTTTACTGAACTAGTTACCGATAGACAACCATATAACATGTAGGCTATTGACTCGAATAATTTAACCCCTGAATGGATTTCTATGCTCCTAACTTGAGCAGTATTACGCCTTGGGAATAAAATCCACCTTATATGAAATATGTTTCTTGGCATATTCTGTTTGTAACATTATCGGGTTACAACTCGTTACCGTAATTATTGTTTCGTCTATATAGCTCTCACCACAAATTGTTATCATCAAACGTAACCGCAATAAACAGCAAAGGGTAAAAGACAATACCCTGACACAGCCACTTAAATAAACAAATGAGTCTTCACGAAAGCCAATTCTTGTTTCAATTCTAACCTGGGAACTGTGGAGCACCTGTCGTTTATGGGAAAGTAGCCTACCCATGTCGCGGCTTATATATGACTGCGGTGAAATTTTCCCGGGCCTGTACGTACGCACTTGGAACTCACAGTGAAAATTTACAACATTAGCAACCGATACATTAAAGACACCTATATGATTTACTAGCCTGGCGGAGGGCTTGCTCACTGGCGCCCTCAGAGGTCAACAGAACCGTGCAAATACATTCCTCATAAAAAGTTACGCCTTATGGTCCAAGTTTGGTGCAGTTTGGTCAGCTATAACGGACATAGACACATACATACACACATAGGACAGTCAGAAATATTTGTATAGATTCTCAGTACGATGTCCGTCCAGTGGGTATAAATTGTGACTTCATCAATTTATCTCATATGGGAATAACTTACAATGAGAGGTGGTTGAACTTCTCGTGTGCTGGAATTTTAAAGTCGCGAGATTGAATCCACTCATAGGACTACCGTATGTATATTAATTATTCTTGGAGTTTCCAGCAGTTATTTTAAGGGGGAAGTTCAGTGTTGGTAAATCTGGAGTAACTGATTCCTCCAAACTATTCCAAGCAACAGGCTACCATATATTTTTGTTAATCTGGTCCCGTTTCCTGGCATATTTTGGAGGATTCAAGACGCTCCAATGAACCAAAATTAGACCATCCCCTTAAAGGCTTGACATGTATAATTTGATTTACCTGCCAGATACTGAACTTTTCCACTCACTGAAGATGTTTACTGTATATTTATAGTTGGTCCGTGGGGAGAATGGACGTCTTTACTCTTGATTGGGTGACTGACAACGTAGATGACCTTGACCTGGGTCAAGGTCAAGGACAAACGGGTTATCATCAACACTGTGGCTGGCCGCTGGGGTGAGTAATCAATTGTTGTCATACTACAGATGTTATCATTGGGGAACGGACCTGAACGACAATTATTGGGGTTTCAGAGGACTTAAAATTGCTGAATTTACCCTTCAGTGAAATTAGATTTTCCATGAACTTTCAACTATAATATAAAATGAACCAAGTATATTTAACTTGAATGGTAATGTGGAATTCATATAACAAGTATAACACTGAGCAAATATTGCCTCTCTCCGAAGTCTGATCCGAGCCATCCTCAAACCCCAGAGAACTTTTACTTTCATCCCGAGGAGGGGAGGCGTGTACCGATAACATAAAAACACTCTCTAACTTGGTACGTGCACACACCACTTACTCCTAGGCCAAAACCATGGTGGTCTGAAGGAGAATAGCGCTTGGGTTATAAAGATAAAACCAACCGTGGGACAATCTTGGAAATTATCTCATTCTCTTTCCCAGTTCATTTTACCAAACCATAACCTAACCTAACCTGGACCTGACCTTACCTAACCTAACCTAGACCTGACCTTACCTAGACCTGACCTTACCTAACCTAACCTAACCTGGACCTGACCTAACCGAGCACCGGAATGTAGGCCTACTAGGTTAGAGTGTGTTTCTATGCGTACCGATAAGCACCTTAGATTGTGAACCATTGGCCTTGGTAATTACTGTATATCGTGTGAAGCTGGTGGGTGCGGTTGTAGGGTAAACAAGTCGTTAAGTACAATGAAGGGGTCGGTACAAATATCCATATAGAGAAGAATGAAATGTGTGGAAAGCGTAAAGGAGTAGGAGACAACATGGATTATGAATTTGTAGTGGGAGAAAAGGTTTGTCAGGGGTATATGATTAAGTAATTAGAAGGGCATTGTAATTTTCACCAAGATGATGATGATGATATGCCTGTGTAGCATTTGTTTGTCTGCTTCTTTTCCTTCGCAAACAGATAGAATAACACTCGTCTTAAAACGTACAGTTGGACACATGAATGGGTGGTACACTCGTGATACGTAATTTCTGACCAGAGTGTGAGGAGCAGAAAGCTTCGAATCGCCTGGTATTGCTCATTTCCCCACCCAGTACACCTATAGAGGCTGAGTTCGAATGCAGGGTATGTGTGTTTGGTGCCTGTCGTTCGTCTCTGGTCAGGGATTACGTATCACGAGTGTACAGCCCAAGTGAAAGATGGTCAATTTCTCCCAATATCAAGTAAGTCCCTTAGTGCCAAATAGGAGACATCATCAGGGGCAGAAGTCAGTATTGAGGATGGTAATAAAAAGCAAGTACCTGATAATAGACACTGGTTACTCAAATGGGACAAGTATCTTTCTTTCACCTGAGCTGTACCACCCATTCATGTGTCCAACTGTACACGAGTAGTATACGGCAGCTTCCCATAACAATTCACTTTAAGGGAGTATACAGCACATAATCTGGAGCAAATGATTCTTCCACACTATTCCAGGCAACAGGATACCATTATTTTTCTTCATCTGGGTCTGTTTCCTGGCATACTTTGGAGAAATCAAAAGTATACCATCCCCTTAATTAATACTCGTCAGGATTATTGTAGTTAAAACACTCAGTAAAGGCTGTGTGTGATATTGGTTTTAACAATATGATTTACAGAAAAGTTAACAACCAGATACCAAATATGATATCTGGTTTTAGGTCGTTTAAGGGGGTGCGGGAATAGGGGGAGAGGCTTGGGGGTGGGGGAGGTTGAGGGGTGCGGGAATAGGGGGACAGGCTTGGGGGTGGTGGGGGGGGAGGGGTGCGGGAATAGGGGGACAGGCTTGGAGGGAGGGGGGGGTAGAAAGCCTGTCCCCCTATTCCCGACCCCCCTAAACCCCCCCCCCAAGCCTGTCCCCCTATTCCCGCACCCCCTTAATTTTAACACTAAGTGAGGATGGAACACTTGGTTGATAAATTTTCCTTACGAGTTTTTTCAAATCGATAACAGGTTGGAGAATTTAATGGTTTCATATAGGTAAGGGACGCGGGAGTGAAGGGGAGATGATGGAACGATAGATTGAGGATATAGTGATATGATCATTTACCTACCTGTCACTACCCCACGACTCCACCCATACCCCCCCCCCCCCAGCCCCTAACCTATTCCCTTGATTACCTTGTGTCCTTGTCCCAGAGCCATATAGTCAGTTGTAAATTATTCACTCTGACGGATAGATAGATTGGGTGGTGGGAAAACAAACACAGGGAAGAGTTTGAATATTCTCTACGATTCGTACTATGCCCTGCGCCAGTACCCATCTTCAGAGAACAGAAATGGAGTGGGCCGAACTCATAAATATATTCATTATCCAGAAAACCCTACCTGGCCTCAAAGAACAGTACTACCATTGCCTGTAGTTGGCGGTTACTCGGCGCTTGCCTTTCCTTTTGGGCCCACCTGACTCTACCTGCCTACCTGACCTCAAGGTTAGATTACGGTCCATAGATTAGCTGCTTGTATTGACCACGTGGTGAACTCATCCCTGTGGATTGTGTTCTGGAAAATCCTGTTGAAATGTTAAAAAATAAATGAAAGTTATACCTGTAATTTATATATAAAAAATTGTCAACCTTTCACTCCCTTGGACGAAATAATTTTCGTTCATTTCTGGGGAAGGAGGTTCCCAAGACTTGATAAATGAGAACTTTGCGTTACTGTGAGGCTACAACACCTCGACGTAAAATAACTGGTTCTGTTGTCACACGATACATACTGTACGTACATCCGAGTGAGTCAGCTCTACTGTAACAGTCTAACTCAGAAGTTCATTACACCCACCAGCCAACTATTGATGCACTGCCCGCTTAGATGTTTGGAAGTGTCTCAGTACCAAACAGATAAAAGATCCATACAAATAAATATAAATGTTCGAAGCTGCCTGGAGGAGTTAACGAATTCTACATGACATGAGTGTACAGTCAGCAAGAAAAGTATTGGAAGCATCCTTACATTGAAATTAACTAAATTTATCCATAGGGGAATTCCAGTACTTTTATGCCGACTGTACATGAGTCACACGTGGAACAGGTTAGAATACGAGTAAGCATTTTTGTTATCACGAAATCAATAATACCACGGTTATTGCTATAGTGTGCAAGCTCCATGCTGCTAAGTTTTGAGTTACCGAACTACTGTATATAGAAATGCATCATTAGTTTCCTGACTGACACCGAAAAGAAACTACTGTATACGTATAGGTATTCATTCTAGTATTTCTACTGTACAAAATAGGCCAAAAGACGTACAGAGTTCGCTGTGAATTTGGACGTTCTTGGGTTAATAATTTTAAGTATAGTGTGATCCCAATATAATAATAAAAATATTAACTCTTAACAACAGGTTATTGCATTTGGATATTTAAACTAAAGTCAGACATTCTCTTTTTGGAGGGAAGCATTAATCTTGATGTCCAAAGATAAAAACAATTTGTCAGATTAATCCTGATCACTGTCAGGTGACTTTGATGATAATATAAGGACTTGATCGAGAGTTTACACGGAATTCAAGCCTTTCGAACCGAACAAACGCCTCACCTAAATGCCAAACCATTTATAATATAGAAATATATCTAAATAAATTAAGAGGACAGGTGTAGGTTGGTGCACTGTTTACCTCAACAACCTGAAGCCTAAAGCAGCCAGCCAGTTCTCTTCATTCACTTGCCGTCACATCAAGTAGTACAGTCGGCGGCAGAAGTCCTGTCGCCTCACCTGCTTCACCGAGACATGCAGTGTTCATGGCCTCGAGAAATACGCACGTTTTCTACACCTAATAATCTCGAGTCTATGAACATCGCGTGCCTCGGTGAAGCAAGTGAGGCGACAGGACTTTTGCCACCGACTGTACAGTACGTGATGGAGCTTATAAGTAGCACCAAACTGTACAATGGTACAGTTGGTGATAAAAAGTTACTTACTGTTTGGTAGGGTCTCTTCCTTCCTACGTTACTATAGACATTATAGTTACTGTGTTGTAAAGGAGCTGGACTTGTTTTAGCCACTTAATACAAAATAAAATCTACTTTTTATCAAGCCTGGATATTCTGTGGCCATCATCAGAAGGCAGTAGTAAAGGAAATAATGTTCCTTGTCCTGTACAGTCGGCGGCAAAAGTCCTGTCGCCTCACTTGCTTCACCGAGGCACGCGATGTTCATAGACTCGAGATTATTAGGTGTAGAAAACGTGCGTATTTCTCGAGTCTATGAGTTCTACGTGTCTCGGTGAAGCAAGTGAGGCGACAGGACTTCTGCCGCCGACTGTACCGTACAACGTATCATGATTGCTATGCACACCAGCATAAATAAACTTTGAAGTTTATTAATCAGGCCAGACACTGGATGTGGAGAATAGGATATCGGTTACTGTACAGTATAGAAAGAACACGGGGTAAGGAACATACACACACAGGCTGCAAGTATGGCCTTGACACGTGAAGGAATTTCCATCTCTTGGGTATTTCCGGCATCCCAACAACCGTAAAAGTTGAAGAACTTGGAGGACATACATAATGCGTGGGAGATAGAACTAATATCATTGTCAGGTGAATATTTGACACAACATTGTATAATAAATCACTAAAGTTAGTCCTCACATTTATATCTGTAGGTATAAGGCCTCTTTGCTCTTCAAGCTTGATTACTGTAAACACTGCCATGAGTTCCAATCACACTTTGATATTATTCTGACGTACAGCTGTGGTGTATGTAATTAGCATCCAATTTCTCCTAGCTAACCCCGATATATAGTTTTGTCTCTTAAACTTGCCATCACGTAGCAACCATGGATATACTGTAGGAGGAGTGATGCTGGAACAACACTCATTAATCTATGTCGAATCAATAAGAAGTATGTGTGTGTGTGTGTATGTAACCTCTCGTTAGCGCAAGTAACTGATTCGACTCGGGTTGATATCAGAGTATTGCCTTGGCTTGCTTCACTCCTATAGCTTGTATCCATGTCGGGGATGCCTGTCTGGGAGTGGGTAGATGCATACACCTGGCCACAACTATACACAATATATCCCTGATAACACTTACAGTTTTTGACCAATACCCTTTGGTCACTAATTAATTGATTGATTGATATTAGGCGCCGCAACAGCGAGGTCATAATATTATAGCATCCTTTGGCCACTAACTACCGATAATACATTAAGGAGGAAGTACAGTGTTGGTAAATCTGTAGCAAATGATTCCTCCAAACTATTTCAAGCAACAGAACACCATTATTTTTGTTCATCTGGTCCCGTTTCCTGGCATACTTTGGAGGAATCAAGCACTCCAATGTAACAAAAGTGAATTGCCTCCTTAAGGGGAGAGTATACTTTTGATAGATTAGCTAGAGTGCCTTGATTCCTCCATAGTATGCCAGGAAACAGGGCCAGATTATCAAAAAGAATGGTGGCCTGTTGCTGTGAATAGTTTGGAGGAATCATTATCTCCAAAAGTACTAAAACTGTACCCTCCCCTTAATCTACGTGTGTGAGTATAAGTAGGTGTACAGATTTCGTCCTCATGGTTTTTGGTCTAGACTGATTGCTTGTGATTTAACAGCAGACAGACCCCACACCATTACATTAGACCCAAGGATATATATATATATATATATATATAATATACTGTTGGTTCATTAGAGCGCCTTGATTCCTCCATAGTATGCCGGGAAACAGGACCAGATAAACAGAAAATAATGGTGACTTGTTGCTTGGATTAGTTTAGACTTATAGGAATTAGTTCCACCGGATATTTAAGTGAATCAAATTTCAGAGTATGTTTAGAATAAGCTTTCATTATTTTTTCATAGTTCGATTAACATCCTATAATTATGTCGTTAGATTTTTAGTCTACTTATAACCAATGTTTGTTTGTTTGCTGTGATGTGCTAATATTATTTTAACTTCCCCTTCATTCGGATATCATCTTTTATTTTTCTGCCATTTCCTCTACCCCTCCTATATAGCTTTCATTATTTTTTCATAGTTCGATCAACATCCTAATGTCGTTGGATTTTTACTTATAACCAATGTTTGTTTGTTCGGTGTTGTTTACTGTGATGTACTAATATTATTATAACTTCCCCTTCATTCGAACATCATCTTTTATTTTTCTGCCATTTCCTCTACTCCTATATAGCTTACCTGACCTAACATACATACTGTAATGTCCTTCAGAACGTGACTTCTTGAAAAATAACAACTAACCCTAATATTGACAGGAATCAAAATAATCAATCGTAATAATTTGGGCTCTGTATTTCTTATGCTTCTCATTTTCGATTTAATCCCCATAACATTTAAAAAAATCTAATATAGGATATACATTTTTGTCCCTCTTGTACGGATTAACATTGCGCTAATATTAAACATTCTATATAAAAAACATATAACTTAAGTAATAAAATAGGTCTACCTTAACTCAAGTTAAGTGGAAAGCCTTCAATACACTTCGTACAAACCGCCTGTAAACACACTGGTAAGATTGCGTCATTGGGATGATACTTCACTCACTAAGCACATCAGTACACATGTGTATTCCACGCTGATCGAACCTTTTCACTAATCATTCAGGTATATTTTCTATATTACTTTTAAATAACATCTTCGCAAGGATAAAAAGCAATAAACCTGCAATAAGGCTTACCTTTATGTACAAACACTCATCTCCAGCGACCCTCCAAGTGTGTTTACACCATATAACCAGCTGCTGCACTGGCTGACTGACAAGTGACAAAATCTCTAGTATCAGTGTTACCAACGGCCAACTGCATTAGGACAAAACCCGCCAATTACCAGAAATGACATAGCCCAAAGTATATGCCAATAGCGTCTTGTGCCCAATGACACACCAAAACTAGCCCAGTTTTGAAGTAAGCCATTCTTTCGCCATTATATATATTTCCCCGATTACCAAAACTTACTATACTTGGGCTCTGGCACTTACAAATGATTTAATACTTTACCCACGTTGAATATTTCAGTAACATGAGCGTATGTGCGATTGACCATAAAGCAGTCTGGAGTATGTCGAGGTGCGGTCTATGTACTTACTAATTAATGGTATTCCTTTATGTTTTGTATACAATATAAAATTCTTACTCTTTGCCAATATTTGAACTGCCTGCTTACTCTATAAGTAGACTATGAATTCCTAGGGAGCCTACCTGTAGTAAGACAAGAAATAGGTGACCTCAAACCTAGCCTGGCTAGCTTACACGGGAAAACCTCAGCGTTGGCAATTCTGAATTTGTGATCTGTGTGGTCTGCGCTGCTGCCGACTCACCTGAAGAACCTGGAAAAAGTTCGTACCGACTGTGCGTAACCCTGCCACCTGTACAATTCATAAAATAACGTTAGATATGAGAAACCATTTTCATGATGCTGTCATCCTTCATGTTCTTTTTAATAATATGGTAAACGTAACCTACAAACATAAAAAAAACAAAGAAATAGGATTGAACTAATAAATGTGGAGTCAAAGCCCCGATTGTCATGAGATTCTCATGACAGGTCTCAGGAATGCAGCCAGCCATTCATGCCACTCCCGGGGCTAGAGGGGCCTTCGGAAATGTAGCTGAACCCGTTAAGAATATTACTGATATAATATTTAGGTTTCTATTTATACTCTGTACGTTGGGTTAATATTTAGTACCGTTTTCTAGTTACTTCCCATTACTGTACTTCCATGCTGAAACCTCTAAAACCTTTATCGACCTTTTCCTCTATGTTCTTCCCTTTTATACTTATATTAATGAATAATACTTACAGATTGTCACATTTGCCTTAAGGTAGTTCCATATATATAGTTATATTGAAGAGTATTACCCTATTTAGATGTACTGTACAGTCGTGAACATGTTTCAATACACATTTGCATAACTCAAGTAAATTGTCGTCTATTGTTTTCATATTATGTTATTATTATGAATAGGGAGTAGCTGCTTGTAATAATTTACAAGATGTTATTTAACTTATTTATTGGAAAAATTCTCGACTAACGAACAGAGGGAAGTTGTCAAATGTTTCCAAGAGTCATCCCAATGTGGATGATTATAATTGTCCACAACTGTACATTGTTAGACTTTGAGTTATCACTATACATTTTCTATTTAATATTACTTGTAAAGTTTGTTAATTAAATCAAATACAGATTGGATAATGGTGATATATTAGAATGTAAAGGATTTGAGAGAGAAGAAAATACAGGAAGCTGTAAATGCCACATCAAGAAGAAACTCCAGATATTATAGGAAACTCATGTTTTGCAATGGAAATACACAAGAGGTGGAAGAAAAAAATTCGGAGATCCAAAGCTTCTAAAAAATTAAGATAAAATTAAGTGAAGGAATGAGAAAAATAATCGGATTGACCCAAAGTGATTGAAGAAGACAGCCAGAGTTGACATTGAAAAGGCTACATGATTACACTTACACTTACACCTTCCAATCTGTCATCAGGCCATCATGGTTGGAGAGTGGAAAAAAGACTCATCAAATGCCTTACCCTTTGAATGGGAGCCACACATGCAAAATTTAAAAAAATATGATAAACACGAATCTATTGATATTAGCATAACCAAAACTGAAAAGATTAGGGGAAGCAATAATAAGGTATGTAAGTTTGCATGATGTAAGCCTATCAAGGTTGTAACTAATTACAGTAGAGTACTAAATTAAAGGATTACAAAGCAATAATTTCATATTCACAAATACATCATGATTTATTGATAATTTTTTCATCAACTACTCTTTAACAAAATTGTTGGAAGGAACTTGTTTGTCAGGCATTAGTGGCTGAGTTGCAACAACAACACCAAAAATGTAATTTATTTCAGTGCAACATTATTCCTATTTTATATTTTATCCTCACCTATACCATATCTAGCTCCCATTGTATCATGCTTATTACTGCTAAACTTTCTAGCATCAGACACTGTATATGACACACATGTTCACCAAGTGTCCAAATAGTTAATTTAATGGTAAAACTTGAGTATATGAGAATTGATACAATTTCAATAAGAAAACTCAATGATGACATACAGGTGGATATATGAATAAAAAGTATTTTGTTATGCAAACTATCTAAACATCAACTATTCAGTGAACTGGTTGTAATCAAAATCAGTCAGTCAAAGTGAACTAGCATGATGAAAACATGTTTTACATAACTAAAACTGATACATTGTCCCAATACTATACTCCACAGCATATTAATTTCATTAATCAGCCACCTATCCTTACAAACTACATA
Source organism: Petrolisthes cinctipes (assembly GCA_033782935.1). Lineage (NCBI taxonomy): Eukaryota > Metazoa > Arthropoda > Malacostraca > Decapoda > Porcellanidae > Petrolisthes > Petrolisthes cinctipes. Next base: position 344,774 of record JAWQEG010001182.1, read on the forward strand.
TCAGACACAAATGTAGAAAAATGAGCTGTCATACTGCATCTATTAATTCTTATACAAAATTATTTGAAAATTAAATTTTATTTACATGGCAAGTGGCTTTAAAAAATTTGATCTTACAAAGATTAAATAATTATTTGAGCATTTATACAAAATGCATATCCTATTTCAACGTGTTTGCTCAAGAGTTTTTCTTGTAAGTCTAGATGACAAAGACAGGTATTTAAGACTTGTTGATATCTGCATTTGAGTACAATCACCTTGGAGGGAAATGACTGAGAGCCTAACTTATCATGTCAGGAGTCAATCTCACACATGTATGACTCTTCAGATTATAATAGAAAAATAACTTGCACTATTATTGGTATAGGTTGATATGATAAAGAGGTCATAAGGACCAACATATAATGGGCAGCAAAAGAAAAGTTTATTACACTAATATAGTTCATAAAATTGAACTTTTTTTCTTTTTTTTTAATTGTATAAAATTATGGACAAAGTATTCCTATGCAATATAGGATAAAGACAATACAATACTACAACAGAACCATTTTGTTGAATGGGTGTACTGCAAATCCAGTTTCATATTTTCAACAAGTCTCAGTTTCCTCCTTCAATCAATTATGAACATTTTTTCATTAAAATTTCAAGTATAACTTAAATTAAATGCATGTATAATGATATGTGATGATGGGGTGAAATTGATGGCAGATGATGAATGTTGTGATTTATTATGAAACATTATCATGAAGATCTATAAGTATAAAGTTTTATTGTACAGTTATATTAGATAATTTTGTGCAACCATTAGTTACAGTTTTAAGATCTGGAGTTAGTTTTTTTTTTCTTGTTTTTTGTTTTGTTTTTTTCATTAGCATTCATCCATCTCATATGGGATAACCACACACATAGGAAGGATTTATTCCTCCCAGTATTTTAAAGTAGAAAACAAAAACCAACTGAATAAGAGACTTATTATACTGATAATACTTCAGTATTTCATTGGTACTTACCCTATAATATCAGCAACACTGGTGGGGGGAACATAATGGTATGTTATTTGGTTCCATTTTCTTTCCTCCTCATAACCTCTCATCCTTCTTACATCCTTTACCCTACTCCTCCATTCCACTTTACTACCCTACTCCTCCATTCAACTTTACTATGTGATGAAAGTTTATATAAATATTTGTTATAAGGTAGCCTACTCAGTCACCTTGAATTTTCATTAAGTCTCCTTTTCAGGTGGTATTTATTTTCTATAATGTGACTCTATACAGTAGTTTTATGTTTTTAAAAGTACATCCAGCTGTTATTATTTGTGTGTTGCCATACAAAAAAATCTTGCTATAAAACTTGTTTCACATTTACCTTTTCTCAGAAGAAAATTAATATAATTGTCAGACAGAATATTAACACAGAAATACATTAGATTACTCACAGTGGAACAAAACAATACATCAAACTGGTACTGTACTAAAAAGTGAGTAAAGTATGAAGAGGCTTAGATTACAGTTGGGGAAACTGTCAAAATACAAAAGTTCTTAAAACTATTCTTAACAATAAATCCATACCTGGTCTGTACACAAAATGATGTACAAACAAGAACAAGTGGAGAGATCAGCAAAATACGAATCTTGGAGACTTGAGAGGTTTGAACACCTGATGAGTTCACTCAATGAGAATATTAGTATAAGTATCCATATTCAGTAGTTATTACCGATGGTCCTTTCAGATGGAAATTTTTGCTATTTGTAATTGAAAATTACTGTATAATGTCACCAAATGAACATGAAAGAAGCTCCATATCTCGTTGCATGCTGAAAAAGTTAAGTAGATTCAGTGTTCTTGAGCACATTGACCTGAATTTTCTACAACTGTCCACTTCTTTCAGTATCAAGAAGTTGGCAACTTGTTAACTGAAAAACATTTCATATACAAACTTAAAAATTTCTTTCAAACTCACATTTGCACTAGTAATTGTCTTTTCTTCTTCTTTTCCCTTTTTTTTTTCTGAAGGACTACAAAAGTGCACTAGAGCATCATCATTTGTCACAACAGTATATATATGTTGAGTCCTCCACTCACCACACTGACTAGGCAACACTCGACCACCCTCAGTTACATCACTCCATAAAACATTCAGTTGCATCATATACTCCATACATATACTGAAATACATATTTCCAAACATTATGTCTTGAACAAAACATTACGATGTGAGTTATGAGAACTCTTTCTGCACAGGTCTGTTTATCCATTACCATTTAAAAAAAAAAATAATATTTTTTCTATTATTAATCATTACTTGATGAAAACTTTTAAGTTGTAACATGTTCTTGGTTTTGCACAGAACTAGTTTCTTGCTGAATCCAACTATTATCTAAACCTTGAGTGTAGCATTATGAGCTGAAGACAGACAACTAAGGAGAGTTGGAAGCACCATAGTTCAGCATTTGAGGAGGCTGCTTTCCTAAAACAATTGAAACAAATATCATAGTACAATAACTTACACAGTATGTCATAATGTTCAATTTGATCAACTAAAAGATGATTTTCACTAAATACAGAATCTGTATTTAAACTTGTTATGTCAAAGCCTACAAAAATATCACACAGTTTACTATACAATAAACTGGGGCAATTGCCATAGTAAAATTGTTAACTGTAAACCATATGTTGAAAGCTCCTCGTGTTATTTTTAATATATATATTAAATTTTCTACAAGCTCTTGTCAATGTACATTTGCTACATGATAAATGACAACAGAAATAAGTTCACATACAGCAAGAAAACTGAAAAACCACATAGCAGAAAGAGGCAGTGGTGGTGGAAGGGAGGATGAGAGTCAGCCTTAGCAATTAAATTGATTGGCTGTAATGGCTGACAAGTCCTTCATCAGTCCTTCAAGGTTGGCCATTTCCTGAGTTAGTTCTTCAGTGGAGCAACCATGATGGAGAAGTGCCTCATGTGCCTCCTGTACAAACAAAAAACATTTCTTATACAATCAGCCTACTGTACCATCTTAAATATTATCATAATAAGCTATCTTTGAGATATATTTGAAAATAACACCACCAACATTGCAAACAGTGAAGGTTTTTGTTATATTTTTGATTCTCTAAAAATAAAAGTCAATAAATTCTCATTATTTGCACATCCTTATAGAATATTTATATACATCCTGTACAATTCTTTCACTACCAAGTCTTGGTGCAAATATTCTGGTAAATCCTTATCAATAATTTATAGCAGTGCAGCCTAGCTCAGTCTTCTCATCTCCCTAATGGCTTGCCATGCCCACAAGATACTTTTGGCTTTGTCTGTTTCAGTATCTTACCTCATGCTCTGGCAAAGAGTCAACACGCATGGATGGTCCTGGCCAGCGTCCAGGAGGTCCTAAACCAGAGCCTCCTGGTACCATTGACTTCTTGAAGGGACTTGTCATACCTTGAGGACGTACTGCCACTGTGTTGTAAGTAAATTTCATTAATGTGGTCATTCATTGTTAAGCCACTAACTATTGCTAATGAATATAACAATCCCAAATAATAAAAATCTAATAATATACTTCGAGTCAAACTTAGTATCTTAGATTAAGAATCTAATTCCCTTCCCAAGGGGATTAGTACAGCTGAGGAGTCTTCAATTTTTCTCATTTTATAATACCATCTCTCTGGATTAAGCCCTTCCTTCCCACTCACATGCATCTCCCTCTCATGCACCCTCTTCATAAATTCTCCACCCTGCATTCTCTCCGTGCATCCAACCCACGTCATTTTATGACACTTCACACTCAACCTCCCTCCATAAGTCAGAAGGGCTGGAGCCCCTATCATTCCCACATAGGAAGTGATGTGCTAGAAGTCTGTAATAATGAAGTACTAATCAAGAATAATATTTCAATGACCACACTGACCAATGTGTTTGGGCTGAGGAGTAGTGGGGGCAGACTGAGGTGGTGCAGGGACACTAAAACTCCTCAAAGGGTTGCCCGTTCGCTTTCCAAGTGTGTTGCTCCCTTCGCCATTGATGGTGCTGTGACAAGTTAAGATAAGGAAATTATTAGTGAAAATCAATACTGTACAGTACAGCATATATATACTGTATATACTAGCCAACCCTCGCCCGCTTTGCGGACTCTCCTCCCCTCCATCGCCCACTTTGCAGGCTCCAATCACTTCTCTACTGATGTGTAGTGAATATTGAAGATGTTATTTTACACTCTTTATGGTAGATGGATAGAGAAGTTGTGCAGAAGTTAGTGATGATGGGACAAAAGATTTTTACCTAGGTATTTTGTAAATGGGAGGCCTCCAAAGGCAGCCATTACCAAGATTTAATACCAAGTATATGAATATTTTGGTGATGTAACTTCATAATCACTTTGATGTTTATCAAAGGTATGCATAACTTTGAATAAAATTTATTTAATCTCACTTTGTAATTAAGTATTACTGCTTGGTGTGGAAGCATGCAAACATCCCACAATTTTCTCCATTCTTTGACCAAGAAGAATGGTAAGTCATGAAACTTTGTGTGAAGTCAGCTTTTCGGGCCATTGGGTTTATATTAATGTAAACTGTAGTTCCAGTATAGATATGGTTACTTGGTTGTAAGTCCACTCATATATAACATTTATCTGAGTCCTGGATAACAAAAGCTTTATCATAGTGAAATGTAGTGGGAGATACACTGACCTGTACTGTGATGACGTGGATGGTGGCCCAAGACTACCCAGAAGGGATTGTGAAGGTTGAGGTGGAGGAGGTAGTCCATCCAGAGCTGAACTACCAGGACCTAGCATCCCTGCCAGACTACTGCACACACAGAGGAAAGTATATATAGAATTATTGTGTACAAATCATGTACAGTCCCAGATAATATTTCCTTTCCTGGCTGGTATGACTCTACCTGATTAGGCCCTATGTGATATTGTTGGAGTCTAGCACTTGCTAACATAATCCTCTCCCACATGTACCACTATTTTTGACACAGTTTGATATTATAGAAGTGACTGTCATATTATCACTCCATCTGTATATGGACTGAAGGTACTATTGTCAGGGTGTTGGGAGACTCAAGTATTTGCTTGGATTCTTAAATTCTCTCCCAGACGTTGTCTGCTGGTCACGATTCTTGTATGGTCATACATCCAAGTCTCAAACACTATCATGTAATCAGATACAGTAATCTTCCTGGAGAGGTATTCTTGTCTGGGATTGTGCTTCATCACTAATTCTGAGATGAGGTACATCCTACCACCCATGGGAATGTCAAAACATTGTGGACTGTGACTGTACATAGGTTAACATTATTCCTGACAAATAACTGCCTAGAAACTATAAAAGATAAATAAAAGGGTAAGAGTGTGACATACCTGGTGGGATTTGGGCTGTAAGGATTCTCTGGAGGTGAGCTATAGCCTTGACTAGCAGCAGAGGAAAACTGTGGGAGGGAGTATCCTGGTCTGCCAAGTGTGCCATCACTGTACACACTGCTGGATGTACTGCCACCCACTACTGCCAAGAAATTTTATAGTTTATATTATGAAGTATCTGGAAGTGCTTATTGTGATATGGAATAAAACTTTCAATAAGTATATGACAAGAAATATTATACCTGTGTGCAAATACTGTACATGGTGGAATGTTAAGAGTTTTAAACAGTATTAAAGAATTACATTTTCTTTTCACAATCAGACAGATGTTGAAATACTGTAAATATTACTAATGTACAAATAATTTTGTAACTGATGACTGTTACAAAAATTTAAGCAAGCATTTCCTCAAATTACTTTGCATAGTACTGTCCTTGAATTAATTTCATCCTTACAGATCCTAAGAATGAGCATGCTTACTGCAATTAAACATTTGTTTTACTAAAAAAAACTTATTTCTTTTATAATAAAGATGAGACCAAAGGCTGAAAGCTCCCTTATTGTCCTCACCCGTGAAACACAACAAATAAGAGGTTCAAATTATGTCTAATTTTGTTCAAGATGTCCAGACACATTGGGTTTCCAGGAGGTATTTCTTGGGTCTGTGGCTAGCACTATTAATTGTGAATTTTATCACTATATTAATGCCTGTAATGCAGTCTTTATGATTATAGATTAATAAAATAATCAAAACTTTTCATAAAACCAAGAAATACCTTGTCAGAGAACCTCTATTTCCATCCATAAAGAATTAATGCTACTACTGTATTCCATTCCTAAAGTAATCTCTTTTAGGAAAGATTCCATGGGCAAATGTTTTATATAGCTATCTGTAAACACAAATATATATATTTAATTAACATTAAAGATACCAGTACCTTAAATCTGAATAGTACCAAAATTTGTTATTCAGACATCTTACTCTATATGGACATGAAACCCAGCTTATAGGGAGATGTACAGCTGGGGTAACATGGTAATTTTCATTCACACTGTTATGTTTGTATTTTACAAAGTTTGTTTAAATCTAACAAAATACTGTAGTTAAAAGTTGTTATTATTAGTGTAATATCTACATTCATGCATGGTTATTGAATCATTTTTGCTTGTTGGCAGTAATGAAGTATAAGAACTGAAAAGTTTGTTTATTCTAGCTGAGGTTATAGAGAATATTATTAGATATAGGGGTTATTATATCCCTACAGTACAGTCACACTTTTGCTAGAAGAGTATATTACAACAACTATAGGTTATATCAATAATCTCATTATTCATACTTGTAGTTGAAGTTCCTAATACTGGTATCAAGTAATACAGTAATAATTCTGGATTATAATGAGAAGAGCTTCAAAAAAAGTAAATTCATCAATATATTTGACCCTTTTTGCTCATAAATAAATAACCTTTAGAATTTTATAACTCATCAACTTATATCCCATGTGAAATAGCAGGGAAGGACCATACTATTAACCTTTACCCATTGGTATTTGCCATAATATATGATACATGTTAAGTGCATGAGATATGGTGTGCATAATTTCCCACCACTGTTATTTATTTGAATTGGTGTCTTGTATCTTTAGGTTAACTTTAAAGGTGTTGATAGTCTATATTTCATACCTGCCTGCCTGAACCGGGCCATCCACATCCCACTCCCCTCCACACACAATGTTCCCTGCACCTGCCTCTTCAATTTATTTTTACCACCTCTGTTCACACCACCATGGCAGCTAGACTATACATCTGATAAAGCTCATTCTGCTCTCACCAAAAAGCTGATTATTATCAAATTTTCTGCAACATTAATCATTACAAAACTATAATTTTTTTTTTTTTTTTTTTTTTTTATTATTATAAAGCAGAAAACAAAGATTTTGCCCACCAGCCAGGGTCGGCGAGCGGACTAGGCATACACATAACATCCTCACAGCATTTCAGAGATATCTGATACCTCCAGTAATGATGGGAGATCGCCTTGGAAGCCCATCAGTACTTCCCAAGACGTAATGCATGGAACACGTCCATTTCTTCAGCTCACCCCAACACCACCACCCATCCCAGTTTTCTATGAGGAGTCTTATCTAATTTCTAATCATAACACAACTACTAATACCTAGAATAAGATTTTATCAAATTAAGTTTCTTCATCCTCAAAGGGAAAAGGGGTGAGGAATTCTGCACGTCAAAGGTTCAACACAAAGATTGTAGTGCGACATAATAATCTACTCTTTGTACTATACATTCAGTAGGCTTTAATAAAAGCAACTACACATTTAAATCAAGAGCAGGCTGGCAAACACAGACATAATGCATTGGAGAGGCATTACTTACGTTCATGACCAGTGTCCATAGACATAAGGAGGGGTTTGGGTTTGAAAGAGCGACGGTTTAAGAGTTTATCCGTCTCATCCTCACTCAGCTGATCACCTACAGGGATATATCGGGAAGAAATGGAAAATATTGGGAAGGATAAGCAAAACAAAAGGACCTACAAGCAAAATCCATGCTATAAAAATGCTTTGTAAGAAAAGGCAAAAAAATATACAAGGCAGGTACTATGGATCAACATAATTTCTATTTAAATCATAAATAGAAGTATGTAAAAAAAATAAAATCAATAAAATAATAATAATAATAATAATAATAATATGCAGGAGAAATGATATGGCAACAAAAATGTTTAGGTATTTTTACAATAAATAAATTGATGCATTCTGAGGTCATCATTCTACATAAACAGAATGCCATGTTTCATGCTATTTCCTCAAATGGTCATCAAACACAAGATTCCTCCTTTCATAAACTTACCAATGGTTTGAACTGGTAAATTACTAGCTGTAAATGTCATAATATAATTGAAATTATTATAACTAAATCATACTGTACAAAATATGTAATGCACTAAATGTACACCACAATGTAAACATAACAACTAGTATGCTACTACTACTGTACGGTATTAACAAAAACAGATAAACCAGAACTCATGCTCATTCAAAATATTGTACCCATAATAATGTAATATAAATTAACTTGTCACTGTAGTTAGCAATATGTACTGGCAGCTATAAAACATACACATTATCAAATCCCACTACATTATGCAGCAAGGTATAGCACTGTACAGTGTAAGTTTACCTTGGCACCTGAAGGCAGTCAGAGTGGAGAAACTTAACCTGAGCCATGAGAAAGTGGCAGGAAAAGGTCAGTAGCAGGACAAGGACAACTTACGCAAGTAGGTGGACTGGTAAGGGGTGCGTCGGTCGAGGGTGGAGGTGGAAGTGTAAGTGGTGTTCTTGTCATCTGGTTCGTACTCTGGTCCTGTAGGGGTGGGGGGTGGGGGCACTCAACATTATCTACACAGGCAAGGGTAGGTTGTGGTGTCTACACAAACATGGGTGCTCTTCATATACTCTCAGTGTGTAAACTTGTATTTTGAAATGAAATGAAGCATGAAGTATTAGTTAATCCTCTTATCAAGCATACTGTAGTACAGAAAACCAAAGGTGACACCACCACCAAAGTGCAGAATACAGTACACAAAAAACTATATAAAACTCCAAGCTAGATTCCAAGTCCACACAGGGTTTTAACTAGTGACTGAAGGTGGAACATTTGAAGACTACAATAAGTATAGTAATTGTAAAACTGCTTCAAAATAGAAGAGATACTACAATTAGCACTTAAATAATATCATGTACTACAGTACAGTATACCTAATTTTACCAACAATCTGATCATGGATATCTTCACTTCAAATCATTCTGTATTGCTTATAATGCAGAAATGATCTGTTTTTAATAGTTTTAATTTTGGTTAAGGAGTAAACAGAACGAATGAGATACCTAAATGTAAGTACCTGGTAGTTGTACCACATACAATATAGTATTTTTTCCCCACTGGTTCAAATGTTCCATATTTTTTATATAATTAAGCCACACAGAGGGTGACAAGTCACAAGCACTGGATGCAATAAATCCATTCATGTCAGACAAAGCAAACCATCAGCCCAAAACATCTATTGTGTATGCTGTATATTGCTAACATGTGAAACTATAAGTACCCAAAACATATCATTTGGGGGCATGGTACTGTACTTACTCAGCTGAAGCCATTGCATCCCCTAAGATAACTCGGTAAAGTCATATATACTACCAGCCCCTGGAGCATTCCCAGGATGCAAGATGACGTTAATGATAAAAAATGAACTATCCTTTATCTAGATAACATCTAGCAGTGGTAGCCAAGACCCTGTATATGCACTTTATCATGCAAAAAACATACACATAACTTGCTGTAAGAATAAGGACAATGCATTTTATTCTTGATCAGGGTTGATGAACTTCCTCTGCCTCCAAGTATGACATCTGAGGAACTCTGGATGATACAGTATCCTTATATCCAAAGATACTCATCAGCATATGCTACTATGCTTAGAAGATACATCTCTTTGGTTTCCACAAACTCCTCTCTCCCCTTGTCTACATATATATTCTAAATATACTAAAACTCAAAACAATTCATCATCATCAATATCCAGTGTCCCTTTTTTCCAAGACATTTTTACATTATTGTAAGGCAAGCATTAGAAACACACCTATAACAATAAAAACACAGAAACCAGTTACCTTCCCCACTTAGTGTTTTCCAGAACAAACAAAGTAAGCTAACTTACTCAAAGCTGAAGTTGCTTGTATCTTCAGCAGACAAAATCCAAGACAGAAAGTTCTAGTGCTGAGGAGTACCATAATTCTCAAAAGATAGAGATAGTACATGTTTAGCACCAAAATTCTGTTTGTTTGTATACATCACCAATAGATTCTCCTCAAAGTACTCATGGATGGATAGTATATAACATTGTACAGTACACTGCTATGCCTGCCTACCAGTTAAACCCTATAAATTCCTTTGGTGTTGAAATCAGTGGACACTTTTCTATCCTCACCACTGACAGCATGTTCTCATTATAATTCCATGCAATTATATTGACCTGTATACACTTTTGTAAAGGCTTACATGTTCACTTTGTTATTTGCTTGTTCATGACTTTTCAAGACCTCTGTATCTTGTTTATTCCTTACCAGTGCTGAGTGATGATATCCATGGTTATGTTTTACCCATAATTCATCTTAGCTAAGTATCTGCTCTAACCTGTGTGACTTATAATGGTGGCATGGTTGGGGGATCCACTGCGATCTGTTTTTTCAAAGTTTTTGAGTTCGAGATGATCATGATGGATCCATAAATCGGGTGGTTGGACGTCTGGCTTATTACTTTTGTTGCAGCTCCCAACCCTGCCAATAAAAATTATTACAATTATATAGTACACACATCAAAACACACTCATAACTGATGAGCAGTCCTCTGTAAACATATAATCACCACAAATATATAAAATCTAAACCTAAACCATGTTACAGTATAAGGAATCATAACAAGCATAAGTTTATGTTCTTAAGGATTGCCTTGCTATAAACTGACCACCAAATGGATACTTTTGGATGGCTGCAATCCAATGATTTTCTCAATTACTCATACAAGCCCAACAATTCTTCTTAAAACTTTATCATTTGCTATTTTTAAATGTTCATGAGAGGATCATTATCAATGCCTCCATTATCCTTTTCTTCAAGTGGTTCTCAACCATCCTCATACTAATTGTTTCTAGTTACTATGATGATGGAAAAATAAATGGATAATTATGAACGAGTCAATACTCACACATTGCTGGGGCGAGGTTCTGGTTTGGAGCGCCTACAGTATATCACCATACCTATGATGGCCCCAAGAAAGACGATGGCTCCTGCAACTCCAGATATTACTAGAACAATTAAGCTTCCATGGTCCACAAACCATCCTGGAGGCTCACCAACACTCATACCAGCAGCTGGAAAATATTAAGTGCTTAAGAAGTTGTCAAAGACTCAAAACCAAACATTTTCTTCACAACACATGAGTTCATACTAAAAATATTCTGGAATAACATAATCATCATTTTACAACTATTGCATTAATCAACACATTAGCCAGTTATAAATAATTCATACCAGGAAGTGTGGTAAAGTTTCCTACAGACGAAAATGGACCAAAGCCTTTAATGTTGCGAGCCTGCATTTTGTAGTAGTAGAGGGTGGAAGGAGTTAGACCATGAACTGTGAAAGTCATTCTGTCTCCTAACACCTCCTCCATTACCCAGTCACCTGAAGCATCTGTTGTGTAGAATATGTAGTAACCTGAAATATAGATAGAGTTATATATTGTATTATGGAAAATTAGTACATAACTGTATACAATATAAAGATTATTTTCAGCAATAATTATGGCATATCCTAAATGGTAATAAACAATATTAAATGGTTTACTTTGAAACTGATACTATCTTTAACTTAAGACATTTAAAAAAATAGAGTTGTGATACAACAAGATGATTATTCAAAATTACAATAAAATACAATGTAAAATTATGGATCTACACTTTTACTTGCATAAAAACATAATGGAAATTTTTCCAATCCCTGACAGATGAGAAAATAAGAGCTTACCAATTATTTTTCCATTACTGAGCTTGGGTGGTTGCCAGTTAAAAATAGTGGTGGATGGCTCATTGGGTATAGTAACCACAGTAACATCCCGGGGTGGAGAGGAAGGTCGGGCCACTAAAGTTGTGTTGGATGCTACCAGACTCCAACGAGACTCTCGCCGACCCTGAATATATATATATTAGTTTTAGTCAACAGTCATACAACAGAATACTGACATATCAAGAGGCCAAAGGTGGATAATAGGAACTCTCACTACAGAAAACTTATTATTATTGTTATTATTATTGTTATTATTATGGTTATTATCATTATTATTAACCCTAATTACACTGACATAAATCCATTAACCAAAACAGCTTTGCACCAAGGGAATGTTGCAGCCATTTGTGTGATGGGGTTAGATATTAAAGATCTGATAAGAATAAATGTGTGTGTCAAATATGTCTACCTATTGGCTAATAGCTACTGTACTGAAATATTCTTAAATTTACTTACTCTTACCTTGATTGTCTTGACAGCAAACTCGTACATGGTGGACGGTTTAAGATTGTCAATGAGGCACGTGACATCAGTGGCATTGATATAACGGTAGCGTGGACTGGAAGAGGAAGCTGACGAGAAGGTGGTGTACCGCACAATGTAATATCTTGTATCACTAATGTACTGCAAAGGCAACCAGGGATTAAATATTAGTACATGGTAAGCAGTTCTGTATAAATATAATATCTGCAGCTACACAGACTATATCATACTGTATACTACCAGCACAAGTTTATGAATACTATTCCAGGTGTAGAGATGGAGTTTAATTGCTTTGAATTGTAAAAAGACAACTGCAAAGTTAGAAGAAAGGAGTGTTTATTGGGAACCAAATCATCAGTAAGAAAAGCACCATCAGGAATCCCAAAATATGTTCCCTTCTTCTTTAATAAAAAAGACACGACACTTTGACATTCATTAGTATCATCAGTCAAAAAATGACAAAATAAAGTTCATTGACACAAAAACCTCATCACCAGATGAATAAGCTATTTTACATTACAAAGCATGATTGAATACGGTAGTTTATCTAAATATTTTTTTCTAACATACATATGAACTATTCAACTGAAATAATGCTCTTTCTTTTTCTATATCTGAACAACACTTAAACTATACATCAAATGAACAATATTCTTACTCCTGAAAAAAGTACATGTGTTCACCTGATTACGGTTGAGTGTGGTATCAGTCCATTGGAGAGCAACAGTGAAGGGAGTGAGTACAACTGCTTTGAGACCAATTGGAGTATCGAGTGTAGCAGGAACACTCTCCTGACGTGGTTTTGTCCTCACCTGCTCATAAACTGGTTGGCCATCACCCACATTGTTAAAGGCACGGAGGCTGATGACATACTCTGTGTTGGGTTCTATGGACAGAAATAATATACATGGTAGAGCAGTTAATTAAGTTCCATAATACTCACTCACAATGTCATGACATCAGTCACCCAAACAAAAGCAACATTTGAGGATGATCATCATCACACATTTGGGATAAATTTTGGGGAGAAAAAGTGTGTCTTAAAAGCTGAAAAATACATTACAGTACTTGATTAAGCAGTGATACTACATACAAATTAAGTCAAGATAAAAAGATTTAGTCTAGCAAGAACAAAACTTGTGAACAGTTATATATGTACCAAGTCCATCAATGGTGTACTCAAGTTGCTTGTTGTCTACAATCTTGGAGTATACATCTGGAACTCCTCGTCCCCAGCCAATGGTATAACCACGAAGCATCACATTGTTTTGTTTAGGGGCCTGCCACTGTACTCGAATATGGTCGGTTAGGGCAAAAGCTGGGAAAGACAAAAATTATAATATTAACCATTAACTCTGGACAAAGTTCACCAGAACATTTCACATATCACACTCTCCTATAAAGGAAAACCCCATCAGTCTCAGCAATAATAATCAAACCCAAAGGTCTGAAACAGTGGATATCTTTCTCCAGTGCCTGCAGTGATAGGACTTGAAAAATTACTAATACTGTAACATAAACCTGATGCGAGTGATGTCTTTAAAGTAACAAAACTGATATCATAATTATTTAAACAGGCAAGGATTATCTTTCAGCAATGAAAATGTAATCAAAGGCACAAATGAGTTGAAACCTTGTATCCTTTAAATACAATTCTATATTTTCAATGCAGTAAAGAAATATCTTTAAGTCATTACTATTACACAATAATGCTTAATAAGAATGGAACCTGAACTCAATAAATTTTACCCCCAGCTCACTTTGTTATCCTGAACTAAGGTTAAGTACAGTAAATATAAGAGTTTACATTTGTTAAACTAAAATGTGTTTCAAAGTTCTTACCCCATAAACGACTCGGCTTATCTGGAACACGATTTTCATCCAAGTCGGTGGCAAACGTCTCAGCTTGGCTCCACTGAGTATATGGACCAGTTCCATTCACTGTCATGGCTGCCAACTGGGAATATACAAAATAATATCTTTCATTATTGTATGTCTGTAAGCATAAGCTGTAAAGTTAGAAGTGAATGAAGCCACATATAAAGTAACTGACCTTTATTGAATACTGAGTGCTCTTCTTTAGGTCAGTCAATGCAAATAATCTTCTATTGCCATCTGTGGTCTTAGTCTTGGCAGAGCCAGTCTTGCCACGCTCTTTGTAGCGGATCTTATACCCAGTGATGACTCCATTCTGGTGCTCAGCTGGGGGTGGCTCCCATCTGATTATCAAACTCTGAAAATAATAACATTCTATGCATGAAAAGTGGAAAATTCAAAACTTCACTCTGAAATAAAATCTATGCCTACATGAAGGCAAGTACTGTACTAACACTACTTTTCACCTGTAATCTGAGTTCACCCATTAGCCACATAATGAATATTTGACCTACAACTACAAAATACTATACTTACTCTTGAACTAGCAGCCTCTGCAGTGACATTCTGTGGTTCCTTTGATGGTATATCTGAGAAAGTTCGTGCAGTGACTTCATGTGTAGCATCACCACCACCATTAGCATTAACTGCTGCCAACCACACACTATATTCTGTGAACTGGTGTAGTCCTTGTAGATCATAAGACATTCCAGTCACCTCTACCTCATGCTCCTCAGCAGACCCGACCTTGAATGTAGGAAGTAAAATGTTTAAGAGTGGAGATTATACAGTAGTTAGGATAAGACAGCCCTGCATAATGGGGTACCACCACCAATGTGCCAGTTAAATCACAGAATTGCTCAGATTTCTTTTCTGTCACAAGCTTTGGTTACTGGATAAAGTTCTTTCAGTCTCCTGTACTTGGGGAATCAGGTCAGTCATACATAGCCAGAAAACCCACAAACAATACTGTTAAAGATCTATATCGTACTATATGTATCTTCACTCAAAAATACCTTTCATCAATCACAGATGAGTTCCTTCATGGACTATGATGACCTGCTAGCTCTGACAACTCTTGCATTATAATGTACTGTTGCAGAAATACAATCATGACACAGGTGAGTTGTATACAGTATATCTGGTGATTTGTATATATCTGACCATTTACCAGTAAAATACACAAGGAAGAAGTCTAGCAACTCTCTAGTATAACAGTAGCCTATACAGTACAGTAGTATGATTAACTTGAGTTCACAGAATACTGTAGTTTCCCTCACCAGGTGGTATGAGGAAACATTATTTTGGATTCCAAACATTAAGATGTACAACAACACATGAATTTAGATAAGTTATCCTACTGATGGATCAAATTCATATTCTAACAATACGTGTCATGGTTGTAGCTATAAAGATACAGATTTACTTACTCACTACTGCTATTATACAAGAGATTTTACTCCTTTCCGAATAATCATAAGCAACATTATCATCAATACCCAATATCCCTCTTTTCAAATATTTCATTACCTTTTATATCACTATATGATAACCACTCCTGTACTCCAAAGCATAAAATCTCTAACCATTCACTAATCCCAAGATAACTATACTGAGAGTTACTCACCTGCATATAGTACATGGTGTATTTTATGATAGGTGTATTGGCAGCCTTAGGTGGAAACCAGGTGACCTCAAGGCTTATAGGAGTAGTTGGTACCACCCTCAGGTTTTCTGGGGCTGATGGTAGATCTAAATCAGGTTTGGTGTACACTAACACCTCCCCACTGGATGCTCCAACCAATCCAGAGGAAGTGTGAGCCACAACACGTACCAAGTAACTGCTCCCAGGACGTAGGTCACTGATCTGAGTTTTGTATTCATCTAGACCCTCACTAAATGAGCTGGCACTTACATTCTGAACACGTTCCCTGTGCAACAAAAGGAAAAATTAATTAATAAAATCTTTTCTGAGTTGTACAAAAATGATGGATAATCATTTATGTAATATTAAAACTGGATAAACAGAAGGAAGACATCAACATCATCATCAATGTATCCTATTTCCCTCTCTTTATCTCTGCCATAGAGATATCTACACTTTTTCTAGGTCTACATTAATTCTGGTCCAATCAGAATGAACCACTTATAACTTGACAGAATGACTAAATTGGTCACAGAGAGGACTGACTAAGTACTTATGTAAGCTATAAGGCTGTGAGGGCTAAGTTGCAGAACAGTAACTTGCAAGAGTTTTGTACATTTACAGTTGTGTTAAGTTTGCAGAAGTTGATCATAAATATAAAAAGGAAGCCTCACCTTGGAGAACCCTCTTGTCTGTAAAACACTGAATATCCCACTATATGAAGATTATTGTCTGTAGGTTCATGCCAGGCCAGTGTGATAAACCTGTTGCTGGCTATAATGGCCTGAAGGTGCATGGGTGCTGATGGTGCCATAGGGTTTACACTGTCATCATCACTCTCATTACCACTGCCACCTTCTCTTGGCTGTGAACCACCACGTGGGATACCTGTAAACAATAACATTATCAACCATCACAGAAAGTAAATGTATCATCATTTGATGAATTAAGATATGCATTAACTAAACAGAATGGTTATGACCCCAGTTTTGTTTGAATGTGCTTACCCCTATACAGACATGATAAAGAAAACTGATTGGATTGTGTTAATCCCCACCCTACCACATTGTGTTGTCATTGGCTTATTGGTAACTCTTGTACCATAACCATCTCCTTGGAGATGAGTTCCCTAAGGGAATAATGTATTAGAGCTATGGACAGATAGTTAAAAATCAATTAATGTTTTAGTAAAGTACAGTACACTAATAATACTTAATGAACATAATAACTCTACTAATAATTTCTTTATCAGGACAAACTTTCTGGTACAGTATTACTATAGAGAAATGCACTGTTCCTTTATCATTCCTTTAGAAAGGTACAGTAGTTTACCCAAAATAAACATATTCCTATATAACCACAAATTATAATAACAGTGAAATACTTTAATATAGAGTTACTTGATAAGTCACTCACTCACTCACTGTGCATAACTTACCTCGTCCAGCACTTGTGGAGGTGGTAGAAGGTGTTGGTGTCAGATTGGGGCTGCGTCCTGGGGGCCATAATACTTCAGTATCAAAACATACAACACAACATGTCTTCAATATGGCTAAATCACATTTTAGGTGAAGGAATTAATTTCTATGTAATTCATACTTCTGATTTCAGGACAAGTTTTCATTGGCTTCACCAGGTAAATGTAATTTTTCCATGAAAAGTGGACATCATTTGCACATCAGCCTGGACATTTCCACATCTGAGATTCTTGAGGAGACATGCAATACTCATGCAAGTTTATGGTATTCTACTTTTCCACCTGAATGTAAATCTACACATTGAATAATCTTTCTATATACTTATCAATCTAAGAATATCATAAAAATGGATTACAAAATAGATAATATGAATATTTAAGCACTACTAAAAGTAAATAGTTGAAAGTTTTGTAATGTAAACTTAAAGATAAGTTTCCTTTATGCAAAATTGCCCCATAATAAAATTGTATTCAATTTCAATAACACCAAATACTTGTCTACTGTGCAGCCAACAAAAAACTTCTAACACATTTGCTGTCTAAAAAGTAATGGTAATAAAACACACATACAGTGTGTTAAGAAATGTTTGAACAGTAACATACAAAAAAGAAATAACTTTATAAATGCAGTTAATCATGCAGGTTTAAATGAAGACATTTATTTAACACTGGTCTCTGTTGCAAGTCAATATAAACCTGCATATATATAAATATAGTACTGTACTATTTTAAGAAGCTTTAAATGTGTTCTAACATGTTTCTATCTCATATCATTAACCCATCAATACTGTTCCTTTAATTGGCCACATTACTTTCATATTCATTAACTCTCATATTACCATATTCTCAACCATACATCATCTCAACTAAGCAACGTAATTTCTATCCATGGGTTTGATGTCTATCACTCTCACAGGTCAAAAATCAACCTAATCAAACCTCACCATAACCCATCATTTTTTATATGGAAGAGGCTCTGGAAGTATTCAAGGAATTTTTATGACAAAAAGTGCATCTCACACCTATAAAATATGGCATATTGCCCATTGTATTAGTATAGTGCTGTATCTATTATATACAGGTACCAGTAAAATAAAAAATGTTTTAAACAAGCCGGAAGATACGAACACAGCCGAATATAAATACTGCACATCAGATCAGATTTTTGCACAAGGCAAAGCAAGGGAAGGGTTAGAGGAAAGGACACACTAGCTTCCAGACAAGTGACACAACTCAGTGAGTAAGTCAGAAGGAGATTTTCTATAACACATAACTGATGGGGGTATGGAAAACAGTGCTTTCCTTAGATAATCTTTTTTTTACTGAAATGTTATTGGTGAACTTGGAGAAAGATATGGTAGCATTCTTCTGTGGTCCTTTTATTCTAGTGCCTTATTGCTGGCCTATTTGCATGACCTAATTATATTAACAAAAATACTATATATAATAAAACAGACGTCACAATTAAAGCCACAAAATATTATACGGTATTCTAAATAACTGTCTTGCATTTTTTTCTTAAAGCATTAAACATTACTGTAACAAAGAAGCATATCATAACTTTACACATAGATATTAAAATAAATATGCAAGTAGAGGAAGTATAGTATTCCCATACAAAACCAAATAAACTGACAATCTTAAAGCATTAAACTCACTGGATTTAAGAACCCTGAGTTGAGCAGAGGCCTGGGCATCACCAGCAGAGTTGTGAGCCACACACTGATACATCCCACTGTCCTCACGCACCAGACCAAGGATCTTCAAGTTGGTACCACTCACAATCTGTGGAAACATTTGTGGTGAGCAACTACAAGCAAACTAACTGAGAGGCAGCTCCACAGATATAATTGGTGAGAGATATTATCCCATAGGGAACTCAGATTCAGGTTTTCTTGATTCATGTAGTAATCTGTGATGTACCGTATCTGGAACGTTTGTGCCAAATTTGGTAAAGGTTTGCTGAGAAATGGCGACATATTTTCACAACAAACAAACTAACTTTTAAGATTATGCACACAGTATATTCATCTTCATCAATACTTTATTTCAATTATTTCAAGAGGTGGGAGGCTTTAAGGTCAAGGATGGACAAATTCCCCTCCTTCTACATACAACTGTACCTATAATATTAGTAATTCAACACTGCAGGAATTTTAGGTTCTCATTTATACTTTCTAACAACATTCACCTTTAATTATAAAAAAATATCTATTTTAACTTCTGAGGCAGCAGGAAGAGAAGGCAAATATTGTACCTGTAGTACCTGCCAATGGTAAAATATACATCAAATACATAAGGTACACCAACCTGGAAGTATTCTGTTTCAATGATCAGTTCTCCATTCTTGAGCCAGTGTACTGAAGGCTCAGGTCGGCCATACACCTTACACTCCAACTCCACATCTTCCTTCTCATATGCTACAGTGTTTCCATGACGTACCAAAAACCTTGGATTCACTGGAAGGATGAAATTTTACTGCATTAAGTTTGTTGCTCTTTAAGTTATCATACAAGTTTACCATACAAATAATGTTACACCAGAACATTGCACTGTCAAGGATAACATGCCTAAAGGAAATTACATATAGTATAATCAGTATGAGGAGTTTGTAAAGGTGTATGGAAGTGATGTTGTGGGACCTGGTGTGAGAGGCAGACCTCCAGTTAGATGGCAGAACAGAGTGGAAGAGTATGTAAGGGGAGAAACATGAGGGGCAGAGTAGGGTTTGACCAAGTAAGGAGGGAGTGTTGGAACAGGGAAAACTGGAGACACTTCTGCCATGGCCACCCCCTTGGAGGGAGTTCCCGGAGGGAACGAGGCATCAGAGCTATAGACAGATAGATAAAACTACATACAGAAGGACAAAAACTGCTGCCAATACCAATTACAATACTGACATAAAGGGATAATCATGAACAAAAATATATATAAATTGCCGTATTGTGCAATGTATAATAATAATCCACAAGTTTCCAGCTACTTTACCAGTATATTTTTGTCTCCTACAACACAATACACATATCCATGGAAATATCACTTATACCAGCTTTATCTCTAACTAAGAATACCTTCTTAATAATGCAGTTAACAGTGCACTATGCAGCACAAATTACCCAGTGCCATACAGCTGTAGGGCATTTTCAAGAACAAGCCTAACATGTCTCCTATGTGGGTAAAACTTTTATTATTAGACAATACACTTCCCAAAGTGACCCATGTTTTTTTTTAACCTAACCTGACATAATCCAGGAAAACACACTAGATAAATATGGGTTAACTAGAGTTGTGTATTGTCTGACGGTAAAGTTAAACCCCTGTGTATTGTAGACACTGACATAATATAACAGATCCTCTATTGGTAACATGGAGGTGATTCACTTCTTGACACAATTTGGATGAATTAATAACCCTTCAATTTACCAAAAAGTAGAGATAGCAAACAGTGTATAACCATCACATGTAAGTAAGTCTCACCTTGCACCTGAATATGAGCCACAGCATCAACAGAATCTTCCCTGTTTTCTGCACGACACATATATGTTCCTCGATCTTCTTCTTTTAGACCAAGAATCTGTAGGCTCCGGGTTGTTCCAAAAAATAAAAATCTTGTGTCAAGATCCCTGAAAAGTACAGATATACAAATTATACTTTGAGCATACATTCATTAATCAAAAGGATTGTAGTTATTGGAAACTACAAGAACACAAGTTCCTGTGCTGTATGTAGTACATAGCTAAGCTAAAGGTCATAAAAATGTAATATGACAAAAGTTCATTAAAAAAATAAAAAATGTGGTCAGAATTTGCTGGATAATTGATTGTCACCACGAACCAGTATGTAATTAAAACAATGGACAAAATGATTAATAAACAATGAACCACAGGTATGATAATAATAACATCACACATCGCATACTGTTATCTAAATACCATTTATTTCCAATACTTACGCCATGTCAATAGTTGCTCCATCCTTTAACCATACAACTGTAGGTTCTGGGTAGCCATTTGTAGCACAGTCAAGAGTGATGTTGTCGCCCACCTTCCCCACCATAGACTTGGGACGAGCAATAAAGACAGGAGGCTGAGGGTCACGCAGAGCAAATGCTTCCTTTACCTGGAGTGTTGCTTGCTGTGACACTTTAGTCTTGTCTAAACTTGTGGCTTGGCAATAATACTCTCCATCGTCAGTCGCTGCTACATTCTCTATTTCTAAGGCACCTAGATGCAAGGAAACACCAGTGAGAAAGTAACATCTATGGACATACTGACATATATAAAACATAAAGAATATCTATACATAATGCATATAGATGACTGACTGAAGATGAAAGACCACAACCACAGGCCTGGAAAACCCTGTTGGTATGGTAGGACGAGGGATACTTTGATAAAGAGGTGGGACAGCAAAGCACAAAGGAAATACAGTACTATCCTATAGTAGGAAAAGAGGGACATTTGAAGAATTGAAAGGGAATGGCTGTGGCTGAATGGGGGTTAAAACCCTTAAAGTACTGCCCACATCACTGCAGACAATATTTACCATACAGGGAGCACATAGGTAATAAAACAGTGAGCAAACTAATCATGATATTTATAAGAATGCGACATGAAAATGTTGCAGTAGTTTAGATTTTATACTTAATATAAATTCCAGAAAACTATCTATTTACTGATACTGGAGACATATAACGGATGAGCTTATGTCATGAAAGAACATCACCAAATTCAAAGATATACTGTATATATATGATTATATAATTAGTTACAAAATGATTCCTAACTCATTCAACATTATAAGCCCCACTAACCAGATGGAAGGAGTGTCATGCGTGAGTCAAGTTCGAGAGGATGACTGTTTTTGAACCACTTGATCTTTGGTGGTGGGCTGCTGTCAATGGCACAGGGAAACCTTGCTCTCTCTCCATCATATACTGTCATGTCCTCAGGTTGCTCCTCAAACTTAGGCAGTGCTGGATGACAGAAAAAATTAGAGTGGCATTATTACAAAATATGGGCGAGGAGGAACTTTCCTTCTATTATAATAATCTTCCAGCCACATTATTATAACATGGGAAAGGTTGTACACTATCTTTTTCATACAAATTTTAAGAAATAACAACAGTTATCCTCTATAGAATAAAATCATGTAGCATCAGCACTTTTCCTTGTCTATTATTCATAGAACAAGGTCTTCAGTACAGTACTGTAAAATCTCATTGGCTTGGCACTGCAGTCTATTTAATACAGTATGGGTAATACATAATTCTTTATAGAATTAAAACCTAAACTATCTATTTTCTATTCCAGTTTTGAAAGCCTGTATATTTTCACCTATATACTTATATTGATTTAACATGTGACTATATGAACCTGCATTGGAGTAATATTACAATTATTAACAGTCATTGTTTAATTAGTATTCCATTGAATATTATTTCAAATACTTGAATAATCTACAGGGTAAATCATGTGTATGATTATGCCCAATCAACCATGGTGTGAATTGCACAAGGAGAAGAATTTTTTCATTTTAGCCAAGTGATTACAATGGAAATAAACTGTAAGATGCACTTTATCTGCATAGATTAACAATAAGTGTCTATTCAAATTACATCCTGCAAAACTTATGGAAATCATTGTGTATATTTATAGGTACTGTACTGTACTGCAGTGCTGTGATGCCAATTTTTTAATTATCACAATATCTGTAGTTTCATATTGTTTAGATTTCTATAAGAAATATAAACAATCTAATATCTGTTTAATATAATTCAAGCCTAACAAAAGACTATTGGAGAGCTACTAAGTCATAACATTGGTCCACTGTATTGTTGAAATACAGAACAGTACACAGTCAGAGGTAAGAAGAGTCATTAGTGTCAGTACCGGTATATGAAAACAATGACTGGGATGATGGCTATATAAACACTACATGAACCTATCATTATTGTCTAGTCCATGGCTACAAATTGCACAATATATTCCTTGTATTTCATTAGTACATAATGTAAATAACAAAGTACTGTGTGCTGTGATAAGTAAAGGATATCAGCAATTCTATTGTATAAATATAATACAATATATTTACTCCAAGTTAACTTATCAATCAGATTTAACTACAATTGTCATACAGTATAATGAAACTGTAAACACAATTATCAAATCTTATGGAGGAAAACAATATTATAAACACATGCAGTACATGGCACTCTAATATAATTACTGCACTGAACATGCAAGATAATACTGTAGTGAAAAAGGATATAGATAATTTCTTGCTATTAAATATCACAGCAAAACATAAATTAAAAAGTGAAGAACCACCAACCCAAGTGAATGCTTGAGAAATGGTATACTGTACTGTATATATATATATATAAATACAGAATCAAATGGTAGATATTATACTGTATGCATTCCACAGAATTATACCATACAACCATATAGGCAACCAAGGTTAGAGGAAAGTGCTACCCTTCCCCACAATGTTAGCAGCAACATGCAGTGATCAGTGTTGAACCCAAATGGTCACTTAGACATGAGATAATAACACTACCACTGTACCAACAACCTGGCATCTTGTCGTAATAATATGATAATTATAAGCTATCATCACATGAAACCAATAATTAACTTAATAATATTGTATTGCTAAAGTACAGTATAATAATTATTCTGGCAAAAAATGTTAATCAAAATGACAAAAAGCGGTTTCTTTCAGTATATTGTATAGTAGAATCAAAAGAAATCACAAATTAAAATCCACTTCTGTATACGTTATGTAAGACATTAGTCGGTATCAACATAAAAAAAAAAACAAGTTTGTATATTATGAGTGCTGTGGTACAATTTAAAACAATCAGTACAAATATTATCTACAGTACTGTAGTTCTTATAATCAATTAACTGTTAAAAAAATATCCTGTATAAGTTTTACATTATGCTAGCAATGAAAGTCTAGTTAATGTATAAGATATAAATGTACTTCATGGAATTAGAGACAACTTTCAATGTCACATTTTAGTGTACTACATGTATATGAATCTTGACAATTTGAAGTACAGTACTGGTGTTATAGGTCGTGTTAATTTTTTTTTGTTATTTTGTAATAGATGCAAATTATACAAATACTGTACTGTATATACCTTATACAGTACAGGTGTCACATTCCTGGCTGGTACAAGTAATACTCATAACTCTTTCTCTAAGTGTCATAACCATGATGCTTATATTTCTGACAGGTCATTTTATAGCACTTGAAACTTTTAAATTCTTCAAATCCAAGAGTCAAAATAGTACAGGTTCACAACTTATAAAGAATGAGAGTTAGCAATACTGCATGTACTTTGCAGAACTGTGGCCAACTGGACAAACCCAAATAGTCCTAAAAAATATCATAATCCATTTGATGCGAGACAAAAGCAAGCCAAGTCTTGCAGAGCGTGCTAAAATCAATAAAAAAAAAAATAGATAATGTACTGTACTACCCAGGATACCAATTATACCTGACGGCAAGACCTGTATTAGTGCTGTAAGCATTCTGGGTCAACATACTCCAATCAGTTGATCGTCTTTAAATGACAAACACAGAAAGTGGGAGGAATATCATTCACTTGAGAAAATATTTGTCAGACAGAGTTATTCAGTGTAGGAGTATGATTACCAAAAACTTGTGTATTTATTTGTAAAAGTATATGGGCCATATGGAATTGTTATTAGCAGTGATCTTTAGGAATTAAAGAGAAACAGTGTTTTAGCCTTGGCATCAGTAACAAAACTGTACTTTCAATTACTATCATAAAATATAGTGTTGTGGGCTTGTATTTATAAAGACATGAGATGGCAAGCCATATAACAAAATATACAGTCTTATGGAGATATTGTTTATCAAAAAGTATATTTCATTCAATATCAAGTGCCACATTAACCAAGGCCCATACAGCACAGTGGGTTAGCCTGCAATCAGCACTGCCAGTGAACATTTGGCATTTAGGACTACAGCTAATGTCCATTCAAGTGTGAACAACTGATATTAATTAACAGGAAAATATAGTCATGCACAAGAAGTAATCATGTCATTACCATCCTCCTCCCAGCCGCCTGTTTGGAGAAGAATGAAAGTGTTAATTGAAGAGGGAGCTACAATACTTTGATCAAGTTTTGACTATAATAGACAAGTCACCTTATGTAGTCATATCATTCCAATAGTTCTTTATGGACAAATTATGCCTTTATCCATAACCAATGTGTGAATTTCTGTCATGCTCACACATTTCAATATGGTGACATCTCTATTATCATCATCTTAAGTAAAGGATGAGTGCCATATCAAGAATTATTTAGGAGTACCATTGTAATCTCCTATTTTAAGTTACTTAAAACATAAAACAGCATAGTACTCACAAGGTCCCTTGATAAAGAGCACAGTAAAGTTCTCTTCATAATTTTCTAATGTACTCACTGTGGAAGGCGTTGAACTTTGTGTATCCTTCAATAAATTAGGGCATATTATTAAACTTCTTTGAGGAAAAGTCTTTTTTCCCACTCAATCCGTATTGCTAAATAATACGAACTGAGCGGCAGAGTCTTTTTCTCAAAGAAGTACTGTACAGTAGTTCTATACAGGAATTGAGTTTTTGTTTAATGCATAATGCTTTGCTTCTGGTTTTACTTTGTATATTGGTATGAGTTTCAAGCCAAATAACTTGCCATCATTAAGGGTTCAGTACATACACTGAGTTGTTCACCTTCTACCAAAAGAACATTAGGAAATTGTGAAGACAGTTGTTGAAGTCATTACTTCTCAGACACAACAAACATCAAGCTTGTGAGAGTTAACTGTAACTCTACATGCTATACACCTATATTGAAGTTCATATCCCATTTTAAGTTCTTCAATGCAACTTATTGTAATGAGAAATGCATGTATTGTAATTTCATTTAATATCTGCAATTAGATTTTTACAATACGGACTGTATTTAGAAAAAAAAAAAAATAGCTCTTTCATTTTCATCTACTGGGGATAATATTCATACTTGCAGTAACTACTGTAACCTAACTGTTAACTTTACCACAGGTAAAGTTGGGAGACATACAGTAAACCTAATAACAACACTTACCCATAAACCTCAGCTCTATCACATTAAGGAAATAGTACGGTATATTTGTGGTACATTGGAGTATCTTGATCCGTCCAAATTATGCCAGGAAACAGAACCAAATTTGCAAAAGTAATGGTGTTCTGTTGCTTGGAATACTTTGGAGGAATCATTTGCTCCAGAATTACCAGCAGTATACTACCCATTTAATACATCATCATGGTTACCCTTTACATCCCAACAACTGAGGAAGGACGTACTGTATATCATTACTCAGATTTGATGGAGATTTGAAGTATGGTATCGAAAACTGTATTGTTCAACATGGTATCAAGTTATTATATATTATTACACCGAGTTATCAAAAGTCATTGTGAATTTTACGGTAAAAGTAGAGAAGTACTCCGTTCACTATATTGTATATTTTAGTATAATTACCCGCTATTTTGGACGATTCTAAGACATTTTACAAACATAACTTGGAAATTAGTCAGACCTAACCTGACCTGACCTAACCTATCCTAGACCACAGCAGACTACCGGGACCTAACCTGGGCAAACTACCGGGATACATAAAAAAAAAAAAAAAAACTCTATTCCCCAGCAGATCAGTAATCAGTTGACTAAACAAACAAACAAACAAACGTATAACTGGTAGACAGATAGATAATACAAATGCGACCCCAATACTTACCTACTATGGTGAGTCTGGCCCGTGTAGATAATATAGTACCCACACCAGGTGACGAGGCCATACATTGATATATTCCTTCATCTGTGTCTTCTGATCTGGGTCCATTTACCCACGAGAAGTATAATGTACCATTGGGTAACACATATCTGAGGACGAGTTATCAACATTATTATTAGTTTATAGTATATATAGTATAATGTACCATTGGGTAACACATATCTGAGGACGAGTTATCAACATTATTATTAGTTTATAGTATATATGTCTACTAATACTTTATGGGGAAAGATACTTTGTTATATTAGAACGCCTGTTACTGCTCCAAAGTTACGTTAACTAATAAACTTACGTACTGTTGCCAACTTCAAAACTTGCCACCTCGGGAAAAAGTTTTGTACTGTACACTTCACTAAAAATGTACCATTAGTACCGCTAATTGTTTAAACTGTACCACAACATGTACCACTTTTTATGATATCAGATATACATAAGAGGTCGCATAGCGGGGTCTGGGGTATTTTAGCCTTGCTATATGTAGTAGGGATCATCCAACCCGAGTACACTGCTATGGATTTGAATTTCCACGAGACATGAACAAATATTTTATGATGGCCTGCAGCCCTCCACTTCTGGGAATTTTGTCCCCAGATTGGGACTTTTTAGGGTATCTAGGGATACATCTGGAGAACTGAGCTTTCTGGGAATTTTCTGGGGAATTCTGGTCGTGTGTGGTCACAATTTAGGTATTTTTGCCGAAAATGTTACTTGGTCTTCACTGAAGGTAAACACAAAAGAGGGATATGCGTGATTACCTCTCAAAATATTACCCAAACACAAAGCTTTGTGGTCAGCTGTTTTGTGAGTTATATTTTCATTGGGTAATGGAGCCAACCAATCACAATCCAGTTCTCAACGCGGTTTGTTTAAATGACATTATCATCATAATATTCTTTCGTCACACACACTCAGGGTAAGTACAGAATGTGTGTTTGTGTGTGAGTTACTATCAAATGTAGCTTCATTATCCATAAGAGTCATTCACAAAAGTAAATACAGCTTGTAACTTAAGTGTAACTGAAACAAGATGCAAGCCTACCGGTACCTCTCTGAAATACAAGACCACAGAGTGTATTACAGAGGATATTATTGGATATGGAGACTGTATGGTTATGTACTGTACACACCTATACATTAATTCACTCTAATTTTGCCAAGGAGATAAATTTTTCTAAATATATAATAATCTCCAATTGTCATTAAACTCTGGCAATAAGCCTTGAAGTGTGTGTGTGTGTGTGTGTGTGTGTGTGTGTGTGTGTGTGTGTGTGTGTGTAAGTAAGTAAGTAAGTAAGTAAGTAAGTGTGTGTGTAAGTAAGTAAGTAAGTAAGTAAGTAAGTAAGTAAGAGTGTGTGTGTGTGTGTGTGTGTGTGTGTGTGTGTGTGTGTGTGTGTGTGTGTGTGTGTGTGTGTGTGTGTGTGTGTGTGTGTGTGTGTGTAAGTAAGTAAGTAAGTGTGTGTGTAAGTAAGTGTGTGTGTAAGTAAGTAAGAGTGTGTGTGTGTGTGTGTGTGTGTGTGTGTGTGTGTATGTGTGTGTGTGTGTGTGTGTGTGTGTGTACCTTTGTGAGTCGCTGGTGGTATCTATGGGTGAGTTGTCTCGAAGCCAGGTAATGGTTGGGTCAGGTCGTCCCCTTGCCACACAGTGTAGCCAGGCTGGACCTCTCCTTCTCACCACAGTGTCAACAGGCTCCACCGAGAAGGACAGGCCACTCCACAACCCATCTAAAAAAGAAAAAAAATAACAATAATAATTAGTTCTTAGCTAAGGGTGTGTTAAAAAATAATATTCTGTAAACAAATATAACAATAATAATTAATTTTGAGTCTAAGATGTGTTAGTAATATTATGCTGTAAACAAATATAACAATAATAATTAATTTTGAGCCTAAGGTGTGTTAAAGATATTATGCTGAAAAAAATTACAATAATAGTAATTTTTAGCCTAAGGTGTGTTAAAATATTGTCCTGAGAACAATAATAACAACAATAATTAATTTTGAGTCTAAGGTGTGTTAAATAAAAGTACAATGTTCATAGCATTAAAAATAGAATAAAAATAAACTTTAAGCCTAAGTAAGGTGTGTTAAGGGGGTGCGGTAATAGGGGGTTTTAGGGGGTTTTGGGGGGTGCGGGAGTAGGGGGACAGGCTGGGGGGGGGGGTTTAGGGAGGTGCGGGAATAGGGGACAGGCTTTCTACCCACCCCAAGCCTGTCCCCCTATTCCCGCACCCCCCAAACCCCCCCCCCCCCAAGCCTGTCCCCCTATTCCCACAACCCCTTAAAAGTATTGTGTTCAAAGCATAAAACCTACACACACACAAAAAATATTCACCCAAAGTTATGTTCAAAGCACTGCAATGAATAGCAGATATATGTATAATTATATTAGCACACATAACTAACTATAACTACTGCTTGCTAACTTAGTAAAGGATAGATGGATGAATAAAGGTCTCCCCAAAATGGTTACTACTTAAATATGGAACACTTGGTCCGTAGACTTACGCTAAATTCGTACACAATTTTCACATTATTTTTTTATCTTTTTTTTTTACAGGATTTACACTACATTATTTTTTTTATCATTTTTTTTTACCCCTATATATATATATAAATAAAGCGTCAATCTCCCTATATAGTGCAGGAAAAGAGGTTTACGATTTCAACTTTATCCTTTTCTAAACTATGCTAACTTAGAAAAAAAAAAGTATATACCGTATATATATATTTGGGTTTTAAGATTTTAATTTTATCCTTTTCTAAACTACCGGTATGCTAACTTAGAAAACAAACAAAAAATAAAAGGGATTTACGATTTTAACTTCATCCTTTTCTAAACTATGGTAGACAAACAAACAAAATATATAATATGCCTCATTTGTATAATTATATAGGCAGTCTGATTCCTGGCATAGTTTGGGGATGAAACACTAACTAACTAACTAACTCTCCAATAATCTAATTCGACCCTAAAGTGATGACCGACCCCTTTGATTAAGTGAAAACAAATAACATTCACACATCGGTAGAAGCTTGGATGGTGTTGGTGGTGTTGTGTTAAGAGAGAGAGAGAGAGAGAGAGAGAGAGAGAGAGAGAGAGAGAGAGAGAGAGAGAGAGTAGAAACAAGAATGAAACAAATCGGGAGAGTGAGAGTGATACAGACATCTCATTATCACCCTGCTTGTTATGCATAGAGTTCTCTCTCTCTCTCTCTCTCTCTCTCTCTCTCTCTCTCTCTCTCTCTCTCTCTCTCTCTGTACACTCCTGCTTCTCCTTTCCATACACACACACATACACTCTCTCTCTCTCTCTCTCTCTCTCTCTCTCTCTCTCTCTCTCTCTCTCTCTCTCTCTCTCTGTACACTACCGTTTCTCCTTCCCTCTCTCTCTCTCTCTCTCTCTCTCTCTCTCTCTCTCTCTCTCTCTCTCTCTCTCTCTCTCTCTGTACACTCCTGCCGCTTGCTTCTCCTTCCCACTTTCTCACTCACTCTTTCTACCCTCTTTCCTCCCTCCCCATCCCTCCTATAGATACATATATAGTGTTGTTTCCTTCTCCTCCTCCTTCTCTTCCTCCTCCTTCTCCCTCCTTCTCCTCCTCCTCCTCTTTCATCTCACCACACCCATGCTGGTCGAGGTTTGGGTTGAGTAATTTTCCGTCGTTTGCATGGACCGACTTCCTGCCACGCTAGCCTCTGCCAAATACGGGAATTGCCTTGTGTAATTTTGACACCCAGGCAGACGAAGATGGGGGGGAGGGTACCTGGGGGAATTGGGAGGGGGCGAGGGTGATCGTATTTAAGAGGGTAATTCACTTTTGTTACATTGGAGTGCCTTGATTTCCTCCAAAGTATGCCAGGAAACAGGACCAGATGAACAAAAATAATAGCGAGAGAGAGAGAGAGAGAGAGAGAGAGAGAGAGAGAGAGAGAGAGAGAGAGAGAGAGAGAGAGAGAGAGAGAGAGAGAGAGAGAGAGAGAGAGAGAGAGAGAGAGAGAGAGGTGGAGGAGTGGTGAGAGTGAGAAGGGATAAATATATATATATTCTCTCTCCATTACATACATACAAAGTTTACATTGTGTGTGTGTGAGAATATAATCATACATTATAAATAAAATAAATATAAAAAATCCATACATACCATACAGACCAACAACACAATAATAATATAGAAAATAATTTATACCACACCAGGTTCAATGTTCAATACTCATCCCATTCATTATTGTATGTGTCCTGGAGAGTTTTTTTGGGGGGAAATTAAAACACAACAAAACAATACAACAACACACAATATAATTATTTATCAGCTTCAGAGTGGTGGAGGGATCATGAGTGACCATCAGCCAATCACTCTTAATTAATGGTACGTACAGTCGGCAGCATAAATTCGAGTCCATCTATCTCATGTACAGTCGGTTGCATAAATTCGAGTCCATCTCATGTACTTAATAATGCTAACATGACCAGATAGTTAGTTAGTTAGTTAGTTAGTTGCATTCTGAACCATGCAGTTTTTATTCCAACAACATTATTACGTAATTTACCATATTATGAGAACTACTATATCTGTCATCTATGCATAAAAATTATATTACAACATCAATATAGCTAATACATACACAGGTGGGAATGAAGCCAACTTATACTGCCGACTGTACACACACACACACACACACACACACACACACACACACACACACACACACACACACACACACACTTGGGTTCTCCACATTTTTAGGTTTTATTTACATCAGGTTAAATTGACAATACTCGATCCTGTATCAGCAAAAATCGAGTGTGAGTGAGTTTACACTATATATGGCAAATTTAAAGTATTCTGTGTCATACGATATGTACCCTAAAAAAGAATATCTGCGTTAATACCCTGTCAAAATTATGAGAGAGAGAGAGAGAGAGAGAGAGAGAGAGAGAGAGAGAGAGAGGAGAGAGAGAGAGAGAGAGAGAGAGAGAGAGAGAGAGAGGAAGAGAGAGAGAGAGAGAGAGAGAGGTGGAGGAGGAGTGGTGAGAGTGAGAAGGGATAAAGGAACACGAGAGAGAGAGAGAGAGAGAGAGAGAGAGAGAGAGAGAGAGAGAGAGAGAGAGAGAGAGAGATACTGACTCCTTGTGCAACCTGGACTTCATTAAACACACTTTTTACAGAATACATTTGCGGCTTCCAGGGACTCTCAGAGGAAGGGTAAGCGATGGAGGTTGACACAGCAGCGACGGTAAACAAGAAAGGGGGCGGGGAAGAGGAGGGGGGGGGGTCGAAGGGGGCGGGGAAGAGGAGGGGGGGGGTCGAAGGGGGCGGGGAAGAGGAGGGGGGGGGTCGAAGGGGCGGGTAAGGGGGCGGGGGAGGGGGGGGCAAAGAGGTGCACGAGATGGAGGCAGCAGACAGGGAGGGGGAGGGAGCGGGGAGGGGGGGAATGAAGGTACCAGACAGGGAGGGGGAGACGGGGGGGGGGGGAGGAAGGAAGGAGGGAGAAAGAGGTCGACAGAAGGTTGTGAAAGGTTGAAAGAATAAGGAACAAAAAGAAGAATGGTGTGTGTATGGTGAGAAGAGAGAGAGAGAGAGAGTTACAAGGAGTTACAAGGAAAAGAAGTACCCTAGAAGACCTTACGATCCATATAAAGAGGGTACCTGTGGGTTTAGTTGCGCAAGTAGGCGACCGTCCTCGAATGTGTCATGTGAAACCATCAAGGAACACTCGCACAACGGCTTAAACACCTAGACGGTGATTTAAGGCTTTGTCTAATCTGGACTTGAACTGATCCACAGAGTTGCTGTTGACTACATCAGCAGGAAGCGCGTTCCAAGTACCGCAGATGCTGTATGTAAAGAACTTACCACACAGATCACGGTTGTATCGCTTCAGTTCAAGTTTGTAGCCATGATTCCTGGTTGTGCCCTCACTGAGTTGGAAAATGTCCCTGTAGTCTACATTGTCAAAGCCTCGTAGTATTTTAAACACTTCGATAAGCTGACCACGCAGTCTCCGGGTTTCCAAAGAGAACAGGTCGAGTTCTACCAACCGATCTTTATAGCTCTTGTGTCTAAGAGAGGGTATAAGTTTGGTTGCCCTGGCTTGCACTCGTTCCAATCTCGCGATATCCTTTCGGTAAAAAGGACTCCAAAACTGGACTGCATACTCCAGGTGCGGTCGGACAAGGGAATTGTACAGACAAAGTACTATCTCCTTGTTCCGGTATCCAAACTGTCGCTTTATGTACCCTAACATCCTTTGGGCTTTCTTCTCAGCCTCAATACACTGCTTTGAGAACTTGAGGTCACTGGTGATAGTTACACCCAAGTCTTTCTCAGTATCAGTGCTTACGAGAGCATTGCCCTTAAGGTTATACTCTGTTCGGGGGTTTCTGTGGCCTATATGCATAACTTTGCATTTGTTCACGTTAAATGGCATTTGCCACGTGTCAGACCACTCCCCGATCTTCCTAAGATCTTCTTGTAAGCGGGTAGTATTTCCTTCTTTCGCGACATTCATACCAAGCTTAGTATCATCGGCGAATTTGGAAATCTTGGCAACCATGTCACCATCCACGTCATTAACATAGATGATAAACAGTAGTGGTCCCAGAACAGAACCTTGGGGAACACCGCTAGTAACGGGCACCCACTCTGAAGCCTGTCTATTCACTACCACCCCGCTGCCGTCTGTCACTTAGCCAGTTCTCTATCCAATTTGCCACATTTCCGTCTATGCCCAGTGCACGCACTTTCCGAAGGAGGCGGCGGTGGGGGTACCTTATCAAAGGCTTTCTGAAAGTCTAAGTAGACAACATCAACCGCTTTATCCCGATCATGCTCACTGAAAACAAAATGGAAGAATTCCACCAGATTTGTGAGGCATGACCGGTGCTGCCGGAACCCATGCTGGGAACCCCTCAGTAGCAAATTTGATTCTAAGTGTGCTGTTATTTTGTCCACCATGATGCTCTCCATGAGTTTACAGACTATCGAGGTTAAACTGATGGGTCTGTAGTTTGACGGTTGGCTAGCATCTCCCTTCTTGAAGATAGGAGTCACCTCTGCCTCACGCCAGTCTCTAGGAACGCATCCAGTCTGGATTATCCTGTTGAAGACCATGCACAGGTGCCGTGATACTTCACCATGCACTTCTTTCAGCACTCTAGGTAAGAACCCATCCGGACCGGGGGACTTGTTTGCTTTTAATTCGATTATTTTTCTCTCAATTTCTTCTTGGGTGAAGACCATTGACTCCAACTTCTCACTGAAGGAGTCCAAAGGTTCGGGAATGGGACCACTCTCCTCAGAGAACACTGAAGAGAAATACTCATTTAAGAGGTTAGCATTTTCTGCATCAGAGTGCATCAATGCTCCATCCTCATTCACCAAGGGACCGATCCTGTGTCGGATTGGTTTACGGCCATTCACATAACTGAAAAACTCCTTGGGGTTCTCTTTGCAGAGTCTAGCCACACGGACCTCCTCAGCACGCTTAGCCGCCCTTATTTTGGACTTCACGTTTCGATTCAGTCTTCTATGACCGTCAAAGTCCCCAGATGTCTTCGCTCGACGATACGCAGTTCTCCTCTCCCTTAGTAGGTTACGGATTTCCCGATTAAACCACTTAGGTTGAATGAACTTCTGACCTGTTCCCTTCAGAGGAATAAAGCGCGACTGAAGTTCCATGAAGGAAAACAAGAATGACCTCCACAGATCATCAGCACTCTCTCCCTCCTCTAGTTCCATTTCAGCAACACTTTCACGAAGATCTGCAAAGTTCGCTCTCCCCATGTCTAATTTTCTATGCACCGGGGTCACGGACTCCATATTAGGGACTTTAACTGAAAATCTTATAAGCTTGTGGTCGCTTCCACCTATTTCTTCGTTTACAGAGAGGTCTTGAATGATGTCATCCTCTGAGGTGAGGACCAAGTCGAGTATGTTAGCACCTCTTGTTGGCTCCCTTACCCATTGAGTGAGGAATTCATCATTTACAAACTCCAAGAGTGGTGTGTTCTCGGCAGAGGGCTCTCTGGTTTCCCAGTCAACATGTGTGTTGAAGTCCCCCATAAGGATGCACACCCTGCCGTCCACTAGTTCACCCAGCAACTGGTATAGGTCCCTGTCCATCTCACTGAGTTGTCCAGGGGGTCTATAAAGCAGCAGGGTTCTGTATTTTGCAGTGCCTATTTCTAGGTCAACTCCAAGGAGCTCGTGGTTCGATGTGATGTTGCAGGTCATCGATTTGATGGAGTTCTTTACATACAACAGCACACCACCACCCCCTCTGTCCTCTCTATCTTTGTGGAAGAGTTGGTAGCCTGGAATCACGAATTCCCCTTCAAGATCTCTGTCTGAGGTTCTCAACCATGACTCCGTTATGGCCACCATCTCGGGTTCCTCTGTCGCAACGAGGGCCCGCAGTTCCAAAAACTTGTTTCGGATGGACCTGGCGTTGAACAATAGAACCTTCAGGGAACCCCCAACTGCAGGGCTCCCTATACTCCTCCGTTTCCCGGTTTGGTCATTGTCTTGGTAGTGCTGGGGATATCCTTCTTCAGGATCTCAGCGAATGTCTTCTCTGG
>JAWQEG010001183.1:0-26893 GCA_033782935.1 Petrolisthes cinctipes
ATATCATATGCCTTTACTGTACTGTTCCCTCAAATAATACTGTAAGACTTCAACATACTTTATCAATTATGGTAATCTGATTTTCAAAGGATTGATGAAACTAGAAATTATATTTTTTCTTCCAGCTTGCTGACTGGTGGATAAATGCTGCATACTTAGACTGCCGAGGACCTGTAGTGGTTTGGTCTTCACCTGGCCTTGTCTTTCCCCTCCAGGAATTTAAAACTTTGGATGATCAGCTTAATTTTGCTGCAAAAGTTATTGCTGGCACCTTAGACTATAAGATAATGGTTGATGAGTAAGTACAAGAGACTACAATGAAGGTGTTACACTGAAATCAGTATATTCCATATGTTGCTGCTCTATAATGGTGCCATGACAGTCACTATGTAATACACCACTACTTTTCATGGCACACTTTAAATATCTTGGATGGTTTATATTAATTACTTGGCTTGTATAGCATGCTGACAGATAAAGGAGGGATATTCCAGAGATACAGTATCAGAATAAAATATTTTCATCAGATGTGAACACTAAGATGGCTATGTCAAAATTCTTGCAACATGATCATTATATGAATTGAGCAGATATAGATAAAGTACCATACTTTCTATAACTGTGATGCAAACTGGAGGAATACTGTATTTTCATTGCAAGCACTGTGCAATCTATACTTACAGTAGCAGGAATATTCTTGTGATTTGAGTGCCAGTAAGCTATTCTCTTGGTAAATAATTACTTACTTTCAAGTCTTACTATATTTGCTATATACTGTAATTTTTTTTTTATTCTAGGCATTTTAGATATGAAATATTGTACAGTATGTCACTTATTCAAGGTCCCCAGTGATATTGAAATACTGCAATATTAAGTCTCTGCCTTATTGCAGAGTATTATCATTATTAGTTCTCATCTCTTTATCTTGTATGTCCTTTACTTCTCCAGAAAAACTGTGCCTGTTGAGCGCATGGGTAAAGATGTGTTGGACATGTCACAGTACTTCAAGGTGTTGGGTACTTGTCGCATCCCAGGGGTTACTAGAGATACCCTCCAGTTCTATGGCCAGAGTTCTGACCCCCCAAAGCATATAGTGGTGGCACACAATAACCATGTAAGCTCAGTACACTTGGGGTACTCCCAAATTCATCATCGTCTTTTCAACATTTCTTTTACTGTAATCCATTTCTATAGTCATGCTACTCAATAGTTTTGTTGACTCTCACTGAAGTATGTGCAGTACTTTGCTTCATACCAGATCTGATAATTTGTAACCACTAGAAGTTAGATATATATCATTGTAAGCATTGTTGCAGGTTTTACTGATATAGATGCAGTATAGTAATGTGTTTTTATGATAAATTGTTTTTTGGGCATGTTGGTTGATTGTTACCACGTTTGTGCTTTTCTTAAATTAATGCTGAATACTGTACAGTTTTAGTAAAGTAATTTTATCTTCCATATTTTCAGTTTTTCAAGATTGATGTTTATGGGAAGGGTGGGAAGCCCCTCAGTGTGCGACAATTGATACAGCAGCTGAGAAACGTGGTGGAACGGTCCACTCACCCTACACACCCCATTGGTATTCTCACCACACAGAACCGCAATGTTTGGGGGAAAGCCTACAAGCAGCTCAGGAAGGGTAATCCTTTGGTGTTCATATGTTTTCCCTGTATTTGGGGTTGGTTGCCTTGAAAAGTCTTTTCTCATAGTGCTCAATCTTCTGCACTTTCCTCCAGCAGGTATTGCTTTTGCTCTCATTTCATTTTCCAAACTACAGTAATGTATACCTCTTGTGCAATTTTTTCTTCTTGTTTTCTTGCATCTGGTTGTCTCCAGTAACTCTAAATGGTCTCTTCTTCCACTCCACAAAACAATTGTCCATTTCACCTTGAACTTCATAACATTACATAACATTTATTTTGTAGCTGCTTAACCATTAAGCTGCGGGCCTTATCTCCAGCGGCAGCTCTGTCTTGCGGGCCTCTCTCCCACACTCGCGGTCACTATGAAAACAACACATTTGACGGCTAATAGCTTGTAAACCACTCTCGCTACATAAGTAAATGACACAGGATAGTGAAGTACAAATCTTTAGCTGTCTCCTGATGTACTTGTAAAGACTAAATGGACATCTTTAGGATGGGTAGCCAGCTCAGAATGACCACAACTCAAAATTCACTCTTACATTCTATTTTCACTATATTTACATATCTAAATAAGTTTTCACACACTAATTTCATTATAAAACATGTCAAAATCACATTTGTCAACAAAACAATATGAAATATAATGTAATGTGTCCTTCCACCCTCACTGTTCAGGTAAGACTGACTGGTGGTAGGTGGATGGGCTGGGGGTTGTCCCTTGGCTCTCACCCTCAGTGTTGCCAGCCCGAAGCTTGCTTGTTTGGGACCGCGCAAATTTATAAACTGCTTTGACGAGAATTCTCGTCACCCACGGTGCTCCATACTTGTTGCACCTGCAATTTAAGGGTTAAGGGCATAGTATACTTTTGGTTCATTGGAGCACCTCGATTCCTCCAAAATATGCCCGGAAACAGGACCAGAATAACAAAAATAATGGTAGCCTGTTGCTTGGAATATTTTAGAAGAATCAGTTGCTCCAGATATACCAACACTGTACTTCCCCCTTAAGGCCCCATCACACATTCAAGATTTTCAACACGACAAAGCAAAGAATAACAGGCATAGCTCTGTCATGACGCAGTTTTGTGGTCAGTCGTGACGAGTCTTGACGGTCGTAGGTCATTATGAGACCATCATGAATTTTGGGTGCGTGCTTCCCAAAATCTTGAAGCTTGACGACTATTCAACCCATCGTAGCACTGTCATGACATTGTCGTGACGGTCATAGGTCTGTCATGACGCAATCATCACTATTATATTACTATTATTATTACTTTAGTGGTCATCTATTATATTACTATTACTACCAGTAATTTATTTGCGATAACGGTAGTTATTAAACAGGATAAATTGATGATCATATTCATTACTGTTGGGAGGCTGTCCTGTGTATGCACAAGTATGTCTAAATAATTTGATGGTCACAGAGCATTTCTTTCTCATTAACAGTAGGCTGACAATCTATATATAATAATTTGTTTGACACATGAAGATTTAAGTAACTTAATATAAGTATTTGACTCTATAATAGAAGTGTAATATACTACAGGGTAATTTTAAATTTTTTTTACCCAGACTACATATTATATTTATTACATGTATATTATACACTGTATATATGCATTTAAACCATGAAATACTGAACCTATTTACAGTGTTTAAAATGCAATAGCAGATCATATTCACAGCAAATATTCAAAGTATGATCCATTTTCATGAATGCAAGCTCATACCCTTTTTACCATGTTAGCAGAGACTTTATATACCATGTTTTTCAGGTGACCCCATAGAAAGTAATCGTGAGATGTAAGGTCTGACGATCTTGGAGGCCCCACATGTTTTTGGAAATGAGTCGGTCAGCAAAAAACTCCCACAGGAATGCAATAGTTTCATGTGACGTGTGACTTGTGGCACCGTCTTGCTGAAACCAGCAGTAACGTTCATTCTCATCAAGAAGGGCAATGAACCATGTGATTATATCCCTGTATACATCGCCATTCACTGTTTCCTTAAATTTTCCTATTTTCCATTGTTTCAAGACCATTCTATGATGGGTAACATTTCTTTTGAATCACCCGGTTGTTGTTGATGTTCTCCCAGGGCAGAATGGCCTCCTGCCCCACAGAACCCCGGTATACTCTGGTCGCAGTGAAAAAACAAATCAAAATAAAGGAGGGGCTGGCCCTATATGCCTGGGCTTGTAATAGTCTATTACTATTACCTATACATATTACTATTGCCCCATGTCTCCCTATAGCATTGATGCAAATCATGTTGTAACATATGATACAATCCACGGTCACAAAAACCTGTTGGACAGTATGCCAAAGGTATTCTCAACCACTTTTTTTGCCCTGGAAAGCCAGTAATTGTAGATCCTTTCCTGGCGTGACTGTCCTCAATGGGGGAATGGCTTCTACAGATAGTCCTTGAGTGCAAATGCTTCATCACCTACAATGAAGTAGGGAATGGGGGCGATCACCTCCAGGTAGGATGGCTCCAGTGGTGGCAGTCTGATTTGTTTGTCTTCTCAGTGGGGTGTTCATGAAGACCCCAGCATCACTGGTGGCACCATTGGCACCGACATCAACGTAGAGGAAGTTGTAGTCGCTGTCGACCAAATCCATGAGGACAAGTGAGTGGAAATATTTGTAATTATAGTAATAACAGCCACTTTTCCCGGGCTGGCGCAATGCAATGTGCTTCCCGTCTATAGCACCTATAGTGTGGTGGAAATTCCAGCGGTCAGCGAATCCTTGTGCAACCGCCTTCCAACCCTCTGGCATTGTCGGACAATCAAGCATCTCCTCAAGGTACTCAGCGATGATTGCCTCGCAGGTTTCGTACACAACAAGCGAAATAGTATTGGGCGCCACTCTGAAACCATATGTCAGTGTTTTGTAGCTATCCCACTGTGGCTAGGTACTGGAGGGTGATGGCTAGGCGAAGTCCTGGTTCCAGGGGCACCCTCCAAAACGTTCGCTGCTTCTGGATTCGGTGGCTGATTCTTCCCAGTATTTCATTGAACAGATCTTCATCAACCTGAAGGAAGTTGGTGAACGACGTCTTGTCCTTGGTGATCAGTTCCTGCAACAGGTGCTCCCACTGACCATACTGTATTCTCTTGGCTATCCAGGGGTGCATCCACAAAGACCTCTTCCTTCGTTGCCTTTTGGTTGTCTCGTCCTTTTTTGCAGGTGAGCTCTGTATTTCACTAGCAGTGTCTGGGTATGGATGGTCTGCAACCTCAGCTCACACAATAGCACCAACTTCCGCACGTTGTCATCCGTCAACAAGATACCACTGAGATCCATTGCATAGATGAGGGAGTGCTGCAGAATGTGACTCATGCAGGTACTCGCACAACTATGGGCTCTGGTGGCCGTCCCATCCCTTCTTATATCTCCCTTGGTTGCCCAGGGGGGTAATTGTAATGCTATTTTGACACAGTCATGACTCTGTCGTTACTCTGTCTTGTCCATCGCGGCGAAAATGACCGTTAAATTTTGAAATTCCGCAAATCGTGACATTGTCATAGTGCTGTCGTGTCGTTGTCGTGATGGTCATAGGTC
The DNA here is from genome assembly GCA_033782935.1 of Petrolisthes cinctipes. Classification (NCBI taxonomy): domain Eukaryota; kingdom Metazoa; phylum Arthropoda; class Malacostraca; order Decapoda; family Porcellanidae; genus Petrolisthes; species Petrolisthes cinctipes. Next base: position 5,222 of record JAWQEG010001183.1, read on the forward strand.
CTTAGTGACACTGTCATGACGCTGTCGTAAAGGACCAATAATCATGACCAAATGTCACAACTGCACCAATAATGCTATTCTCGGTGCTGTTGTGACGAGAATCTTGAATGCGTGACGGGGCCTTTATAAGAATGCAGATGTAGTATATAACTGTATAAATATCACATGAATTCCATGTAGCTACATAACACATCCATGATTACAATCAAAGTATGCACTAATACAGATTGAGCTAGTGCTAACCTTGATTAATGCATGTTGATTTATATTATAACTTTGATAATGATAGATGGGTGTTTTGGATTCAGTGTTGAAATAGTTATGGGTGTTTTGGATTCAGTGTTGAAATAGTTTAACAGTTAATGATATTGTTAGTTACCATTGCCTCCACACCTACAGATAAGGTGAACCGAGCATCCATTGAAGAGATCCATCGATGCATATTCCTGGTTGCCCTTGATGGTCCTGTGGTCAACCCTACGGGCAATGAGATGAATGATGCAGCTCTCAATTGTGTACATGGTAATGGACCTCAGGGATATGCTGGTAATCGCTGGTATGATAAAACTATCCAGGTGAGTGAGTTTCTTTCTCACTACAGTATTTGTAGATGTGTTGGCAATTGAAAGAAAAAGGAAGTGGGGGTTTGTGTGTTAGTAAAGAGAAAGAGGAGTGATTTACCACTTAAGATTTGTTTTGGAAAATTGACTTTTGTGATGATGATTACGATGATCTTATTTACCCTTTATAGAAAAGTACTGGTGTACATATCCCCGCTCTTATAAAAAAAATATGTGATACATAAGGACACCACTGGAGATAACTATCTATCTATCTATCTATAGCTCCGACGCCTCGTTCCCTCCGGAAACTCCCACCAAGGGGGTGGCCATGGCAGAAGAGTCTCCAGTTTTCCCTGTTCCAACACTCCTTCCTCACTTGCTCCATCCCCCCTCCCCCCCTCACACTTCTCTCTCTCACATACTCTTCCACTCTGTTCTGCCATCCAACCGAAGGTCTGCCTCTCACACCAGGTCCCACAACTTCACTATTGTACACCTTCTTTGCGAACTCCTCACCTTGCATTCTCTCCACATGTCCAAACCATCTCAGTGTATTATGCTTCACTCTCTCAACCACTCCACACTCAATACCAATTGCCTTCTCACTCATACCACACCTCTCATACACACTCTCATTACTTTCTCCATCCCACCTAGTAAGTCCACATGCTCCTCTCAGATAACTCATTTCCTTGGCACCTATTCTAGACTGATGAGCCCTACTCCATGTCCATGTCTCTGACGCATATGTGAGTGTTGGCAGGATTATACTATTTCTCAGTCCCTTTTTCACTTCCATACTCACACTCCTACCCTTCATTATCCTTCCCAGTGATCCTATGACCTGCCTGCCCCTCACTGCTCTCTCCCTGATTTCTCCTTCCATACTTCCATGTTTACACAAAACTGTTCCCAGATACTTGAATTCCCTCACCTCCTCCATCCTCTCACCCTCTAAAGTTATCTCACATTCTGTCCCAGTTAGCGCAGCCAGTCTGTAGGGTGTAGCAAAGTCAATTACTTCTGTTTTGGTTCTCTCAAATACCATCACCTTACTCTTACCAACATTCACCTTCAGTTTTCTTCGCTTACACACGGACTGAAACTCATCCACCTCCCTCTGTAACTCCCTATCACTCTCAGCCAGCAGCACAGTGTCATCCGCAAATAAGCTTGCAACCAAGGACCAATCTACTCCATTCAACCTCAGTTTTACACCCAGGCCCTCCACTTTTGCCTTCATCTCTCTCATGCAACCATCCATGAAGATATTGAACAGCCATGGTGACATGACACACTCCTGCCTCAATCCTACACTGATATCAAAGGTCTCACTCAAATCGCCCTCGACCCTCACGCAAGCTTTTGCCTCTCTGTAGAAAGCCTCAATCCTCTCCAGCAAGCGCCCACCAACTCCGTAAATCCTTGATACATCTGTCATAGCTCTCCTATCAACCCTATCGTATGCTTTCTCCAAATCCATGAAGGCAGCATACAACTTCCTACCCTTCCCAATATATTTCTCCACTGCTGATTTTATTGCAAAGATCTGGTCCACATACCCTCTACCCTTTGTAAACCCTCCCTGCTCCTCAATAACTTTATTCCCAGTTACTTCTATCAGTCTCTCAGTAAAGACCTTCCCATACACCTTCCCAGGTACACTAAAAAGGCTTATTCCCATATAGCTACAACACTCATCCTTACTTCCCTTACCCTTGTACAGAGGCACAATTATGGCTATCCTCCAGTCCTCTGGCACCTCTCCCTGCCTCCAAGTCAAAGTGCATATAAGCAGCATCCACTCCACCACTTCCTCCCCCCCACACCTCAGCATCTCTGCAGTTGTGGGGGGGGAGGAAGTGGTGGAATGGATGCTGCTTATATGCACTTTGGCTTGGAGGCAGGGAGATGTGCCTCTAAGAGGACTGGAGGAGATAACCTCTTTCAAAAAGCTAATTGACAAAACAGACACAGTTTGGGAGAAGATTTTCTTGAAAATGTAAATATTCTTTATATACATTACTCAAGGAAGCAGGCAGTAGTTGCTATTAGCCTAGTAAATCTTATGTCCTATGTAACAAATGGATATTAAGTTATGTTTTGTTTGAACTCAATAAACACAATGTTTCAGTTTCCAGCACAATTATGGTGATTGTGGTTAGTCTGTTCAACAAGGATCTTACGATAAATATGAAGTAGATTATAATATTGTTTTTTACTTCAGGTTACTATACATTTCATAGTGTTTTTTTTTTTCTCTCCAAAGTTTATAGTTGGAAAGAAAGGTGCAGTGGGACTGACATATGAACACACTCCAGCTGAGGGACCTCCCATTGCCAATTTAATGGATCACATCATGAACTATATGTGAGAAACAAGTTATATGCTATCCCTTTTGTTGTGTTCATTCCTCATCCATATAATTCAGTATATACAGGGTGTCTAACAAGTTGTGGCGGAGTCGCAGGGAAATGAAAGTTTATGCAATTCTAAGTAAAAAATGCTCTATAGATATGTTTGTCTTAAGAACTCGTTTACGAGTAAATATGGCAGATGTGTCAATGATAGGTGGTGGGTATAGGCTGTGCAGCCAGGCAGGTGACTCCCGCCTGCCCAGTGTTGCAGTCAGTTTTTTTTTTTTTTTTTTTTTTTTTTATATATATATGTTCTTGTTCTGAATTAAGATCTTCTATCAATAAATATCTGTTAAGTGATTGTTCTAAGAAAGTGAGGTTACTACTAGCCTCAGTTCCCACCCAGCTCTCTTGTGAATGACATATTTTGTCTGTTCTACGAACTTTTCACCCCCATTTTATTACAATACCATTCACATTTACAAATGTGGAATATATAGACATGAAATTATTTATGGGTTCTGCAATGTCAACACTGGAGCATCGGAAAGAGAGTAAGGCCAGAAATTTCCAACCACATCTGCTGTATTTATTTGTAAACATGTTCTTAAAACACACACATTTATAAAGAATTTTTTTGCTCAGAATTGCATAAACTTTCATTTCCCTCGGCCCCATCACAACTTGTGAGACACCCTGTATATATATTATATATATATATAATATACAGTAGGTTCGCCTATTTGAGCGGTAGAGGCGCTCGCGTAAAGAGCAATCACATAGTATAAATACATCTATATATGGGGAAGATTACTTATGGGTGCCCACCGCCTCACACTCACAGCATCAATGAATATAAGTTCTTACCAAAGAAATAGCAGTATAAATAAGGTGTCGTCGTCTAGTAGGGGAGAAGAGAAGCTATGGTACCAACATCACCGCGAAGCTCCACTGTCTCATCTAGTGCAACACCCAATAATCTCAGGGTCTCGCAAGGGTCACGGGCTACTGACAGCCTGCAGTCCCGAGGTTGAGGTATAAAAAAAAGAAATTAAAAAAAAAAAAAAAAAAAAAAAAAAAAAACTAGAAGCGAGAGATGGGGTTCTGAGGCTGGCCGTGACACTATGTCAGCCTCCCCGCTGCTCCTCACTAAGTCATGCCACTACCCTCACCCCCCACCACACCACCACTCCCACTAGCACTTCGTTCAATGTTGATCTCATTCACTTCATCCATAAATCCTTCAAAGTCGAGGGCAGACACAACTGAACCGTTATCATCGAGAGCAGAAACACCATAACTCCTCACAGTCCGCATAATGGCCTCCCTGTTCTTCCATATTGTATGTACGGTAGACTCTGCCAGTCCAAACTCTTTGCCAATCGACGTGTTTCCTCTTCCCTCCTCCTCCTTCTTAATCACTTGAAGCTTTAGAGTGTGCTACAGGAATATCTTCTTACACTCAAACTTTGGCATGGTGAAGGCAGGTGTTGGTCGGGTGTAGGGTTGGGGGCAACAAGTCGGCGACAATAGAGAAGGGGGTACACTGGACGCGAGGGAGCAGGAGACTGACTGAGTGAGAAGGAAAAGCCGGCTGGGGGGAGCGACTGGTTATAGCATGGGTTTGGGGAAGCACCTAATTTCATGCGGCAACTGGATATAGGCATGCTTCTTGGAACTCCTGCGGATTTGGGCCATTCTTGGCCACGAAAAAGTGCAAGCTGTGGAAACATCGCACATAATAAAATAAATGATGCTGATTTGGGGTTCGTTAGGCAATAGTGAATCGCACATTGAGAACACGCTCAATAAGTGAACCTACTGTACTGTATACTGTTAAAGTGTAAATAATGGCAATTTTTGTAGATGAGGTGTTATCAACCCCAGAGTTAATAAGTTTTGTTTTGAAACTAGTATTGCATGTTTTAACCTAATGTTGTGTTATTTTTCTTTGTTTATGATATATTTAGTACTTGTATTAGTTTCAATTAATTTACAGTTTAGAATTTTTTATGAGTAGAGAGCTGCAGCAATGGTTTTAGTTTACAATTCTGTTTGTTCTGTTTTTGCATGGTGTTATATACTCTTTTCAGAAATACTGGGAAAGGTGAGGAAGGGTAAGTGTGCTCTAATCTTCTCAACATATTTCAGTAAGTAATACTGCATTTCAGTAGTACACTTTCACCCTATTCACCTATCTGACTAGAGGTTTACCTTTCACACAAGGCACCTCAATTTTACTCCCTCACACCTTATTGATATACAGTACTCATTATTATCATTATAGTTGTGAAAATAAAAAAAATTATAAGCTGACAACACTGCTTCAATTAGATACTGTGTGCAGTCTTTTTAGTCAATTTAATTCCCAGTATTATTTATTATTATTAATAGTATTATTTTTATTTTTACAATATTATAAATATTACAGTATTATTTTTATTATTATTATTATTATTTTATTAATTTTAATTATTATTGATGTCTAATTATTGTTAGTATTATTACTGTAGTATTTTTTTCTGCATTGATTCTGGACATAGGGCGAGATCCACAAATCACTTACTCCCATGTAACTTAGAGATACCATACTCATCTATTATCCATAAAAGCAAATTACGGTACCCTTCGTTGATGACATCACAAGTGTAAATGAAGGTTTAAACCTACACCTGCTTGCATTGAGGACTTGGTCATTTCTATTGTTGCAGGACAGAGGGTAAGGAGAACAGGCCACCAGTAGAAGAGCTTTCTCGTCCACATCGTCTCATATTCAACATCAGTCCCACTATTAAACAGGATATTGAAGATGCTAAAGTGGCTCTGGAAAGGTAGGATTGTATTTCTAAAAAGTTATTTTTATACATTCTGTTTTCTCAAACTGAGGGTCATTGCAACAAGGTTGTACTGTACTGGCATCCACAATAATGATTTGTAAGATAAAGGAATACAGTACAGTAGTATATAATTATCACCATAGTTGGAGATACCATCCAATTAATTGAGTTCAGGTATACAAATTTATCCATAATGTATTTTTTGCATTAAATGTTTTCTTCTACTTTTACAGGACTTTTGCTACAGCAAAATCATTTGGAACCAGATTCATAATGCTGTATTGAATTATTCAGGGAATTGCAGTTTGGATATGATATTTCAGAAGTTCTTCAGAAAACTGACTTGAATATGCTAATACGCATATAGGCAATTAGTATACATAATGCTCGATCTCATCATTAAGAACATGAAATATATCCTTATCACCTTGTTATGAAACAGAACAGCTTTGCTAGATATACTGTATGGAAATATTTGTTGGTTGTTTACATTAGATGATGAAAAATTCTCATATTTTTCTGTTATTTCTGCTACTTAGTTATAATTGTAGATAGAGTAATGTGAGTTTGGCCTGCTTTGGCATTCCTGTGGGTGATGAAATGCTAGTACAGTATGAGCATCATGCTAGAGGTCCGTTTCCTGTAGAAGAACTTCAACACATTCAACTTTGTTATGTATTTATTGCACTAGATAAAATCAAGTTACTGTTCTTTAGAATATGGTATTAAGGGTAGATAATCACTGAAAGGTTGTTAAATTTAAGATGTCTGACCCACAGCCTGGTTAGTGACCTAGAGATGACCTGCTTCAAGTTCTCTGGATTTGGCAAGAGCTTCATTAAGTCGCAGAAACTGAGCCCAGATAGCTTTATACAGATGGCCATTCAGTTGGCATTTTACAGGTAAGAGGAAGCTTGAGATTTGCTTCAACTTCATATGGAAGTATTTATTGTAAATGAAACCTCTGATATTTTGTGTAAATTTTCAAAAATCACTAACTATTACCTATGGGGGAAAATATACTTGTTCTCGAAATCAAAAGACCGTTATATTCGTACTGTAGAATACTGACTACAGAAGATGGTGGCAGTCTCCACCGGAACTGTTTGCCAGTGTTGGTTTCATTTCACGTCATCTATCTCTTCCAACTTGTTTTTAAGAAGATGGTAATAAAAAAAGGATAGGAGTGATTGATGAGTTAAAAAAAGAAAGCAAAATGTGTGTGTGTGGAGGAGAGATGAATGAAATTAAACATGATTTTGAATCTCTTTCTTTTTTCTTTTCTTTTTCACAGGTTAAGACATTAAGCATGCTTCTTGCCTTTACTTCTTACCTTCCTCAATACATTATAGAAAGTTGTTAATTGCATCAACTTCCCCCTTTTGAGTTTAGGATCCACGGTGAACCTGGAGCCCATTATGAGTCTGCATCAACAAGAAAGTTCATCTATGGGAGGACTGAAACCATTCGTTCATGCTCAATGCAGTCTGTTGCCTTTGCTCAGACTATGCTTGACAAGGAACAGTCAGCTGCTGCAAAGGTCAAATCTCTAAGGGAAGCTGTGGAAGCACATAAGAATTATGCCAAGGATGTAAGTTACACTGGTTTATCTCTGATTTTAGTAAAAATACAATTTACATGTGATTATCATTATTGCATATGTGTTGTTGTCTTAGTGATTTTATAGTACTTTTATGCCATTTTACTTTTTGCTTTTACTTTATAAATTACAATAATGGAAGGGGTATGATATACACGTGTTATTATTATAATAGGCAGTGAATGGCTTGGGAGTTGATCGGCATCTATTGGGACTTAAACTTTCCGCCATTGAAGCTGGGATGGATGTGCCCTCTCTGTTTATGGATGTTGGATATCTACGCAGCAGTCACATGCGGCTCTCAACTAGCCAGGTGATTATCTCGCATGGAATTCTTTTATATTTACTTCTGGTAGATTATAAACAAAGGAGAGAAAAGTTTACAAGCATCAGAAAGTGCTTTTAGTGGAAAGAAAATTTTGGTAATTTTTATCATGGGCACCACCATGGATGGAGGTTTTATTATAGCATGAGGCCATTTAGACAAGTTCTAAGAAGAGTATGCACAGTTTTGTTTTGTTAATATAAAAAATTGTATACTGTACAGTAAATCTATTTTGCAGGTACCAGCAAGATGTGAGGCTTTCATGTGCTTTGGTCCCTTGGTCCCTGATGGATATGGCTGCTGCTACAACCCCAGGGATACTGAAATCTTCTTTGGTACTTCAGCCTTCAATTCCTCCCCAGAGACTGATTCAGCAACCTTCCGACAGAGCCTAGAACAGAGTCTCATGGATATGCACAATGCTTTGGTTCAAGATTCATTGAAGGCCAAACTCTAATGGGATGCAAAGAACACAGAAATCTACTTAAAAAGTTTGCCTATCATTTAATTTCCCATAACTAATGTTTGTTTTTTGAAGGTAACATGTTAATTTACTCTGGTAAACATTGAGTGCAAACTTCAATAGGATGGAAATTTTCAAAAATATATATACGGTATACAGCTGTACTGCCCTTGGAAGAGAAGTGAAATTGCCCAAAGAAGTTCTGGAATCACAAAGGGGTGGTGGATGATGCTTAATAAATGTTTTGTACTCTTGTCCATAAGAAATAAGCTGTCATGTTGGAAACTTTTTGGGGGAACGTGTAAATAAGTCAAATAATATAATTGGGATATGATACATGCAATCTGCAACACTGAATTGTATATTTCGTGCTTTACACATTTGTAATTTCATACCTTGGGATCAATGTGGGGAGGGATTCCAAAGCTTTTTTGGATGACTGTACATCCTATACAGTACTGTATATGGGTACTAATAAACTAACCCTGAAAATTTTATCCCTGTCAGTCCTGTTCTTTATTGTATATTCATCCCTACATTGCAATGAAAGTTTGCTCTGCACTCAGGTGTCAGATAGTATAATTTCATAGATTGTGCTTAATTTAGGACAGCCCAGCAGTTCTGTTCCTTCATATTTATTTTACTGCTAATTATAATCCATCCCGATCAAGTATTTTTTATATCTCCTAGATTATCTAGAATAAGTTATGGTAAACTGCAATATTAGGGAAATTTACAACAATGCAATGCTGTGATAACCTCATTATACAACAAGAGTGTTCAGTGACCACAAGCCTCCGCCAAGGCTGAGCATAAACACCCCTTATCCCAATACTTATAATTAGATATTTTTACATCATCAGCCTGCCCAGGGGGGCTGACTTTATTCTCTGTGAATGTTAGCCATCCACCACAGGGCTAGAATAAAGATTGATGTAGGATCTGGTCACTTTCTAGTGGATTTGACGAGATCTGCCCACTGGAGGTGTACCATAATGCAACTTTTTTTTTTTTTTTCATATTTCATATCACTTGTTGCTAATCACAAATTTTATTATAAATTCAAACATAAGATTTTGAATAAACCTGCTGACAAACATTGACACAGAGAGACAGGGGTAAAGAGAACCAAAAGTATAACCTCCTTGGCAGTGGTAATAGTATCTATGCCATATTTGTAGCTTACATTACTACAACATACAGAAGTCTTATGACAGTTATAATCTTCCTACTGTACAGTACTGTATATATGTATGGCCGTTAAACTATACAGGTAATGTCCATGTTGTCCAAATTACTTTAAATAAATAAACTCACTCAAAAACTATGCTGTTATGGCAAGCAAAACAAAACTGTATAGTTTACAGTAGGTTTAATTTTGTAATGCAGATGTAAGTAATATTGTTCTTTATCTTTTGCATCACATACTTTAGTTTGCTTGTACTGTACTGTATAGTTAAAAATACAGTATTGTATGCTTGAGTGGTTTTGCATTTTAATGATGCTGTTTTACAGGTTTTTGCATTGTGCTTCCAGGCTTCCACATTACAGTATACTGTAGCCACATTTTGACAAGGTATAAACTGACATTTCTGATGTTCTTAAAATTTTGATTGGTGTTCTTGTCTAATGTATTTAGAACAAATATTTTAAACAAATTAATAATAAGATTAATTTGTTTTAAAGAAAGTACTGTATATTGTGTATAATAATATAATGAGAGTAAAGTGCAGCAGAGTAGGCCTATATTTAAATAACCATGACATGTTAACATAATTTTTTGGGTGTATGGAGGGGACTTGAAGAAATGTGAATCAGTTGTGAGTTTGTGTCAGGTAAAATTGACCCATCTGCTGCATTTAGTGGCAGTTAATTCCCAACCAGAAACTTTCCTGGCTGCATACCTCTTTCACTTCCTCATCCCATACTGAGCCAACTTCTTGTTATGTTTTAGGGGGTATATTGCATGATGTACAAATTACGGCAACTGTACAGTGTCCCTGTCTCTCTTCTGTACTTTTCATATTAGTACTGAAAGGCACAAATTGTTGGTCCTTGGGTTTGCAATGCTTGGTAACAAAATGACAATATTAACTTTAGGAATTACAGGTGGAGGAAGCCAAGGCAACATTAGCATAAGGAGAGAGACTTGTGGTGTGTATTTTAAAGGTAGTGGGAAAGTTATAATTAGTCATTGTTGCAGTGACTTGTGTACAGTATACGGTTTTATGAAAGTTGTTCACTGAAGTATATAAAATGTTTATATTGCTCCATAGAAATTAATTTCCTTGTACATTATATAATGTTTTTTTGTTTTAATAAACAAGCCTTATATACTTTATGGTTCTCTGCCTTATAATGGATGAAAACTAAGATGGCTATAGTGTTTCAATATATCTTTAAATTCTTATGCTTCTGTTCTAGCTATATGAGAATCATTATCACAAGGTGGACAAGTATGGCATCCACCATTATCTCAGATTTAGAGACCAATTTCCTATGATCATTGTGAAGTTATTTCAGGCGAGGCCACCGAGATACCCGTGGCCTTGATTCAGGGCTCTGGGTTGGTGCAATGGTAACATTATTGTTTTTCTACTGTCTGAACTGAATTTAATACTCGTCATTTTAAGCAATTTTTGTGTAGTGCTATAGTGGCCATATGGCATAGGGCCCATGCCATGAAAGGTATAGAAAAAACATGACTTTGCCATAGTGTTGACTTCTGGTCAATACAGAGGTACTGTATCCCAAATTTCATATTCAACTAGTTAGTGCTCAATAGTGGCGCTGGGAATTCTCTGTTCCTCATTTCCCCCATAGTAGGGTTATGGGCAGTACTTTAAGGGTTTGGGCGCCCCTTCGGCTCAAGCTACTCCATTTCAATTCTTCAACTGTTCCTCCTTTCATTATATTTCTTTCATTTTTGCTGTCCCACCTCTATATCAACTTCCCCCTCATTCTACAGGGTCATTCAGGCCTAGGACAGTCTTTCATCCTCAAATCAACTCTCCAGCCAACCCTACGTAGACGCAAAATTGACTACAAACCAGTCCCCAATAGTTCCATCTATGATCTTGTATTGAACTTATTAGACTCGATGGCAAGGACTGTACTAGAATTTAGGACACACAACACACACGTACTCTTCTCCACATGCACCTCTATACACACACTACAATTACATCGCCTTAATAACCATTAAGAAGTCGATAGGCGTTAAGCCCTAATAACCACCCAATCACTAGAATTTAGATACTGTATAAATGAGGATCACAACTACCGACGCGGAAAAACTTATTAAAAGCACGAAATAATAAACTACAGTACTTTAAAGGTTTTCTTTCTCTAGTACCAAACTAATTTACTCACTATTGGTAACACCCCCATACCCAAGGGATTAGGAAAGGAAGCAGTAAAGAGGAATAGGTGAATATAATGTGAAGGGAGGGTGACAGTGGCCCTTCGTGTGTGTGTGCGTGTGTGAACTGTGAGAATTTAACTGGTATATGCGGGCTGCACCCACCCTCCTGCTTCTGCCCTTCCCAACATCCTCCTCTCCCCTCTCTGTACTCACTCTCAGGGCCTTTTCTCACTCCCCCCCCCTAACCCATACCTGCCCTCCCTCCCCAACCAATCCTCTTCTAGTATCCGCCCTCCCCACCTCTCCAACATATGCCTTTCCTCCCTACTTCCCTCCCACCCCAGCCAACCAACCAACTCTCTTGTCTCAGTGCCCGCGCCTCGTTGAGTGGCATGACCCCCTGAGCCCTGTGCCTCCCTCCCTCAGTGCCAGTCAGCCCGCCCCAGCCACTAGTATGGGGATCAGAGGGTCGCTGCGGGAGTAGTTATTTAGGGGTGTGTGGGGGTCGTGTCGATGTTGTTGTTGCTGTTTGTCCCCATGCTGCATGTTCGAGTGGCTGCCTGCCTCTTACAGCTTATAGCTATTCAAGTGGGACGAATTGGTCGCAGAAGCTCCTTTTGAATAATTAGGCTCATCTGTGGTTGTCCGTCCACCTGTATAAATTACTTAACCCTTGTTCGTGCATCAATCCATCTGAACCAACTACCGATCCCTCTCCCACTTCTTTGATTGGCCTTTGTTTAGTATCCTGTCGCCCTGAGTGTTGGAAAAAAAGTGACGGTAACACCAGGCCACGTTTCATCGTTATGTGACACCCCTAGTTTCCCACTGTAAATTTGTGATGTGCAGCAGTATATGATAATACCGGTAATTATACGGTATAAGCGTCACATGGTTTAACTACATAATCGAAGCTATTGGATTTCGGATTTATTTTGTTTACAAGTTCATGTGATAATTTGTGTGTCCTTGCGAAAAGGTGTATTATAAGAGGGAGCACACTGAAGGTAGAAAAAATAGAGTGAAGTGAGGGTGGGTAGAGCAGCGGGAAGGTGAGGAAAATAGAGGAGGGAGGCCCAGACGAATTCCAACACGAACTGAGGCCACCGTAACTCACACCGCACAGCTTGATACAAGGTAAACTTATAATATAAACAGTATAGTACTTACAGTTTCATTATATTTGTTGTTGCTGTTGTTTTCTTTCCTCTCTCGGTTTACGTAATAATGAGCGTGACAAATGTTCATACACACTACGTTTCTGCTATTAAACCTACAAATTCAAGGTGTGATTTGTTCGAGCCACAAAAATGAAAAAACATTATTCCACCTTTTTAAAAATAATTATAATCCGTTACTCCCTGTGTTTATCCGTTGAAATAAAGGGGCGACAAGACATTTTGACAATGTATGACTTCCCGCTCACTCAAGTTTGCCCAGGTTAGGTCCCGATGGTGTGTCCCTGTCCAGATAGGTGAGATTAAGTTAGGTCAGGTCTAGTCAGGCTAATTCTAGAACTACTGCGACATTGAGCCTTATTTATCATCATCATCACCAATACCTCATTTCCCTCTTTTCAAGGGCCGGGTGGGGAGGCTTTAGCGCCATGGGTAGAAAAGGGCAGCAGAAATATAGTGTAGGCTACAATCAGAGTACCCAGTGAAATGGGTTAAATTACGCACACAATGTCACAATCACTCCCCTTTTCAAACCAACAAAATTATCAGCTCCCCCCTACATGTTCTTGCATCCAGTTTATTATTATTACGGTATTCATTGGCCACTGACCACCTCTCATCACCGACCCGCCCACCAGTGACCAGCCAAAACCACTTGAATTATGGCCAGTCCGTCCCTGTTGTCAATTCGTATCCTTCGTATAAATCACTATAATAATTATGTACACCTACTGTAGAATATAGCAGATTAAGTTGATACAATTTTTTTTCTTTTTTTTTTTAATAAGAATTGTGTGTAATATCCGTATAATACAAAATGTCCAACAAATCCCAAGAATAATGCTTAATTTTCAACATAAGTTTCCAAGATCCCAAGGTATTCTACAAAATTCCAAGATCTTGGGAAAAATACCAAGCACTGGCAATCCTGAGTACACCCTCTACAGCAGTGTTTCCCAAACTTTTTTTAGTACGTGACCCCTTACAGCAGTACCACACCTGCCATGACCTCTGTGGCCATGACCCTCACATTTATAAGCCTTCTAAAATCATACTAATTTTAAATGGCACAGATATATTTTAAAATTTTAAATATTAATGTAACTATGCACTACCGGTCTGCGCATGCACTCCAGCCAGCTCCGAGACTGAATGAAAAGTTTAGCCGGCAAGTTGAATGTAGTGCATACAGTTGTTAGACCCTCCATGACCCCCAGTTTGGGAACCCCCGCTCTACAGTCTACAATTATCTAACCTAAAAAGCTTTATAATTCCGGGTTGCATAGAAAATAGTTATTGTCTTTTAATAAGAAAGCATAGTAGTGTACTGCTGAGTGAATTAAGAAAAATAATATCTAAAAATAAAAAGGTTATGTTGTAAGATTTCATCCCATTTACTTAATTAAATTTTAGGCGGGAAAAGAGTTTGGCGCTCGTGGTCACAACCACAAGCAGCAGCTATAACTTGAGAACGGGACTGTTATCTGTAATGCAGCTTGTATATCCTGCTTTATACAAGTATACTGTAATTGTGCAATGAGGAGATAATAACTTTCAAGTTAGTGTAGATCTAACTTTATTAAGAGTAGATATTTTTGTTGGTGAATTGGAAGGTCTCCGAATCCTCCAAACTATGCCACGAAACATATCCCCCTATTAGTAACATTAACATTGTTTGTTTCCTGTCATATTTTGGAGGAATCAGTTTCCCTCCACTTCACCAAAAGGAGAATCTCTCCTTAAGGGACCCTGTGATGTAGTCAGAAAATTGGAGGTAAATGAGTCCTTCAAATATTGCCACGAAACACCACCTATATGGAAGAAGCATTGTTTCGTGGCATAGTCAGGAGGAATCAGAAGCCTCCAATTCACATACACGATCACATGAACTGGTAAGGAAATCCAAAATGCCAACAGCTTGGCTAAGAGTTGTGGAAGCAACATTTATTTATCCTTCAGTTCTTATACATACCCAAATTTTGCAAGATTTTCCTCGTATACCCAAACCAAATAATAACACTGGGTGAATGGGTGTAGTGCTGGTTGGGGATGGGTGTAGTGCTGGTTGGGGATGGGTGTGGTGTGGTAGTGAATGGCTGTAATGTGGTAGTATATGGGTGGGTGTGTACTGACAGGTGTAGAGTGGTACTTAATGGGTGGGTGTGGTAGTATAGGGTGTGGTATGGTAATGGGTGGGTGTGTACTGACAGGTGTAGTGTGGTACTTAATGGGTGGGTGTGGTAGTATAGGGTGTGGTGTGGTAATGGGTGTGTGTGTGTACTGACAGGTGTGGTTTGGTAGTATAGGGTGTAGTGTGGTAATGGGTGGGTGTGTGTGTACTGACAGGTGTGGTGTGGTATAGTGAATGGTAGGGTGTGTACTGACAGGTGTGGTGTAGTAGTATAGGGTGTGGTGTGGTAATGAATGGGTGGGTGTGTACTAACAGGTGTGGTGTTGTAATGACAGGGTGTGGGGTGATATAGTGAGTGGGTGTGTGTGTACTGACAGGTGTGGTGTGGTATAGTGAATGGTAGGGTGTATACTGACAGGTGTGGTTTGGTAGTATAGGGTGTAGTGTGGTAATGGGTGGGTGTGTGTGTACTGACAGGTGTGGTGTGGTATAGTGAATGGTAGGGTGTGTACTGACAGGTGTGGTATGGTAATGACAGGGTGTGGTGTGGTAATGACAGGGTGTGGTATGGTAATGACAGGGTGTGGTGTGATATAGTGAATGGGTATTGTGGTGGTTGTGGTAGTGTGGGCAGGCTGCGGTGAGGCTGTGTGGTAGAATCTCCTTCACTTGATATGAGGTGGTCTGCCACAACATTCTCTCTCTCTCTCTCTCTCTCTCTCTCTCAATTGATAGGACTGTATACTTTTGGTACATTAGAACGCCTTCATTCCTGTGAAAATTGTCAGGAAACAGAACCAAATTAACAAAAATAATGGTGGCATGTTGCTTGGAATAGTTTGGAGGATTCATTTGCTCCAGATTTACCAACACTGTACTACCCACTTAATTAATGGAATGGGATGACGTGGCAGACGGAAATAATCATGGCAGAAGGAAAAATGAGACAAATGTTTGAGGTTATAATGAAATACTATTCATACTAAGGTTCACATCATTATTCATTTGGTATGTACGATTCGTGTCAATGACGTATATTGAAATGTTGCATGCATGGCCGGTGGAAGTTGGTCGTGTTTCTATACATACCTTGATTATATATTTATTTCTCCAAATGTTATGATTAAGACAACCTGAATGTTTGTTGATCTCTGAATGCAGGCAGCGTCGGCTAACTTACCGTGTGTTGTCAGAAGGTTATTTTATAGATTGTCTTCGTACAGGATATATATAGCCAGAGATAGCAAATTAATTACAGTCTTCTTCAACCCTTCCCACCCTAACCTGTAAACTTAATTAAGGGGAGATTCTTTTGTTGGTGAATTGGAAGGTCTCTGATTCCTCCAAACTATGCCACGAAACAGATCCCCAATTATAGTAACATTAAGGTCGTCTGTTTCCTGGCATAGTTTGGAAGAATTATTAGTCTTTCAGTATACTAAAAAGAGAATCACACCTTAAACATTCTAACATTATGATAAGAAAACTTTTTGTATTTTATCTTATTGGTTTGAATTTACTTTATTGGCAGCAGGCATATTTTGTCATATATATCCCACAGCTGCATCTTCTGTAAAATTTATCCTTATTTCCAATGCTAGTTTCTCGAAAGATTTTAAAGGTGTTTTTAACATTGGATATGTGAAGCAGGCGAAGTGATGGACTGCAGGTGTGCTGTTGCTTAGAGCACATGTGATAAGGTAATGTGTGTGTGTGTGTGTGTGTGTGTGTGTGTGAAAGTAGCCAATTGGATGACAGATACATAGAGGAAGGGTGTGTGTGTGTGTGTGTTAAGTTAGTCAGATGGGAGACAAAGAGGGAAGGTGTGTGTGTGTGTGTATGTATGTGTGTCGTAAAGTATAAGCCAGGTGGGAGAAATAAAGAGATGGTGTGTGTATGTGTGGTCACGTCCTATACACGTAAGACCTCTCCCTCCTTGCATCCACTTGTCTACTAGTAGTCTGAGTCTACTGACCATTACTTGTCACACCTGTCTCTCCTCCTCCATCTTACCTCAACATTCTCTCATGCACCGCCTAAACCTTCTCTCCATTGTTTTACGAGGTCAATTAAAAAGATATAATAATCCAGGGATATATGGGAAGATGTGTACGGTTCGTGTGTGTGTGTGTGTGTGTGTGTGTGTGTGTGTGTACGATGGTGATCAGAGTCTCATTTTAAAAACTCACACATGGATACATCAATACGTTCGTATTAACAAAACCAAGCAGGATTATGGAAAGGTGTGTGTGTGTGTGTGTGTGTGTCTGATTTGTTTTGGTGTTGTCTGGAGCATTGTGTACAGACAGGGATGGAGGGGGTCGTCATGTGTTTACTCGGTGTAGTTTGCCCGAGACCTTCCCAACATAACGCTGCGTCATAACCTGTTTATGTCTTGTTGTAAACTGTGGTGTTGCCTTCTTCAGCAAGTTCAGCCCACCATGTGCAAGAGACGTGGAGGGCATAGAACTTTCCGTCTTTAGTTTAAGATCTTTGTGGTAATCAGCCTTACTGTCTTTTGTACAGTATGAGTTGTGTAATTCACCACCCAGTTTGTTGAGACAGAAACCACATACAAACAGATGGTGGATATGAATATGTCCTATACCGGTATGTGAAGAGGAGAGGGACAAAGCCAGGAAAGAGTCAGTAGCTATATACACTGACTTAGGTAAGCCTTTGTGTACACCTGTTGGCTATTTGTGATGTGTTTAGATAGAGGGTTTGTGTGAGGCTGATGTGTCGGTAAGGTATTAATAGTCTACACCTACATACATATTCACTCCTTCATAATTCTGAGGAATATTTTGATCTACTCCCCTCTCCTTAATATATAGTAGTATACAGTTTATTTTTTATATAATATATATATGAGTAAGCATACCATATTTACTCCCTGATTCGTCATAAATTGCTAACTATATCTATTGCTTTCTCCAATTCTCTTTTCACTTTGTTCTTAAAAAAAATCGTTATGCTCATTATGCTTATATGAATCAATCTCTGTTCCTTTGTATACTGCTCCAGACCTATTAACTCTATTTACTGTCTATTGGACCTCTAAGATTGACCTCATACTTCGGTAATATCTAAGTTACTTTCTCTCCTTCCATTCTCCTCCTTTATATTTAAGCCCAATGCATCTGTATCCACACATCCCCACGTCCATTTTTCGCCCTCAACACTACTGCATTTCTACTCTTTGTCCCTGATATCTACAGGTGTGTGCATGATTACATATATTTATTTCTATGTCTCAACTAGGGGACTGTAGGTTTTCAGTACCCTGTGACTCATGTGAGGCCCCGAGATTAATGAGTGAAGCTTCGAGGCATTGGTTGCTTCACATGTGTCGCACTAGATGACGACACCTCACAATTGTATAGACATCACTATACCGTCAATTATTCAAAATATCTTGGAATGAGGTCGGGCATTTTCTGTGCTATGAGAGAGAGAGAGAGAGAGAGAGAGAGAGAGAGAGAGAGAGAGAGAGAGTTTGTGTGTGTGTGTGTGTGTGTGTGTAGGAGAGAGAGAAGAGGTGGGTGTCGAGTGGGAGAGATTTGAGTGCCTCCACCTGCCCCCGCCATGCACCATCTTCCTCCTCCTCCTCCTTCCTTCCTTACAGCTGTTGCTCTTCTTCACCGCCCTCTCAGTCCACTGCCACTGTGCACCCCCGAGGTATTATTTGCTGTGTGTGTGTGTGTGTGTGTGTGTGTTAGGGAGAGAGTTTTATTTGAAGGAGGGAAAGTTATGCTGTGTGTGTGTATGTGTGATGGATTGAAGGTTTTATTTGGAGGAGGAGAAGTTATGCGACCTATAATTTCGTTACCATCAGCTGGTTGGCGTTTCACCCTCCCTTCAATCCACAACTGTTGCCAACTCAATGAAAATATCCAGGATCTCTCTAGAACAGTTAGGGGAAAATACTGAGGTAGTACAGTGATAATATTGATTAGTGTGCATGAATCTATCAATACCAAGTCTGTTAGGTCCAAAAACTATAGGCACAACACATGGGAAATTTACTTTATCAGCTGAAGAGAGAATTGGGGGTGGGGAAAATGTCACCCACCTCCGACATACCACAGTGTTGTCTCGGGATCCTCCTAATGAATCATAAACCACACTGATATTATTGTCATTGGTAGTTCTGTCACTCATATAGTTTTTATTGATGTCCTCGCATTTCTCACCCTTAGTATGTATGTATGCATATAAGTTTGCATGTATGTAAGAAATGTCAATGAGAGAGAGAGAGAGAGAGAGAGAGAGAGAGAGAGAGAGAGAGAGAGAGAGAGAGAGAGAGAGAGTGTGTGTGTGTGTGTGTGTGTGTGTGCACAGTGTATATACTCATACACTGTGTGTGTGTGTGTGTGTGTGTGTGTGTGACCTTACGGAAGAGATGCTCGCCAAGACTGGTGACACTTTTGACAGGGTAGCTATTAGTGGCAGTAGGTCAGTGTGTGTGTGTGTGTGTGTGTGTGTGTGTGTGCTTCAAGATGTTGCTGTTTTAAGTCATATATAGGCCTGACTTCCATGGATATATATTCCTAGGACCGTAAAAGGCGACTAAAATGGGCTTTCACTCCAACAACTGTCCCCTTTTTTTTTTTTTTTTTTTACTATTTGTGCTTACTGTCCCCCCTCTCAGTGACCTTCTTTTTCGGGAGCCATATGACCTCGCTGTTGCTGCGCCTAATATCGATCAATTAATCCATCATTCCTGGGACTACCGTATTCCAAGTAACACCCAACGACAGAACTAAAATGTTGCAGATCGAGTGTATAAATCAATCACATAATAATATAGGTCATTTTAGTTAAGGGGGTAGTATACAATTGGTGCATACATACGTTAGAGCGTTTTGATTCCTCCAAAGTTTGCCAGGAAACGGTGCCAGATTAACGAAAATAATGGTGGCCTGTTGCCTGGAATAGTTTAGAGAAATCGGTTGATCCATATTTACCAACACTGTACTACCCCTTTAATCCAATGATGAGTTTGGAAAGAAAAGATGACAACGAATACTACTAAACCTGTCGCAACCATTCTACCCATTGGGCGAATTGGAAGGCTACTGATTCCTCCAAACTATGCCGCAAAGTAGACAACCTCAGTTTTATTAGTAGCTGTTGCTGTTTTGTGTTACTGTTTGGAGGAATTAGTAGCCCTCCACTTCGGCCTATAACGACCCCATCAAGACCAACGGTACTTAATTCATTCGACCTGTATGACCTGAGTTATTGAGGGTCTGTTTGTGTGTCTGGCTCTCCCTCACAATGAATTTCAATCTCTCATCGTTGTATGTTGTTATTTGCTGGTGTATGTAAGTGTGTGTACAGTGAGGGTCAATAGCAATAGTCGTGTTGTGGTTGTGTGTACAGTGAGGGTCAATAGTCGTGTTGTGGTTGTGTGTACAGTGAGGGTCAATAGTCGTGTTGTGGTTGTGTGTACAGTGAGGGTCAATAGTCGTGTTGTGGTTGTGTGTACAGTGAGGGTCAATAGTCGTGTTGTGGTTGTGTGTACAGTGAGGGTCAATAGTCGTGTCGTGGTTGTGACCGATGAATAAATGAAAATCGTGAATCAATGTGAAAGCTTCGTTTAATGGACCGAGAAATATACCACGTGATTTGCGTTAAGTTTTCACCAAATTTCACGACACGACTATTGACCCCCACTGTATAGCCTATGTGTGTTATTATTGGGTTATGTGTTGATAAATAAGTACCTAGATGTTTATTCACAGTATTCAAACGTTGTGAATTCAGGATGCCCCACTACTGTAATACCCAACATGAATTAAACATTAGGCTACATAGTTTGTTGTGTAAATGTAGCATCTCTCTCTCTCTCTCTCTCTCTCTCTCTCTCTCTCTCTCTCTCTCTCTCTCTCCTCTCTCTCTCTCTCTCTCTCTCTCTCTCTTTCTCTCTCTCTCTCTCTCTCTCTCTTATTATTATTATTATTGTTATTATTATTGTTGTTATTGTAATTATTTGGATGGTACACATGGCCTTCGTGTACAGTATATGAGAGAGAGAGAGAGAGAGAGAGAGAGAGAGAGAGAGAGAGAGAGAGAGAGAGAGAATGATGATGACGATGAGCAGAGTGTGAAGCTGATGAGTAGGATGTGAGGGGAGGGGAGGGATGGTTATGGCAGGTGGCCGGCTGTTTGTATGTATGTATTTCTGCCCTCACCCACTCTCTCCCCTCCTTCTGCTGCTGTTGTCCCTGTTGATGTCATTGTTGTTGTTGTTGTTGTTGTTGTTGTTGTTGTTTCAGTTTCATCTACAGTCTTCAAAAAGGAACAATACTTAATTAAGGTTGGTAATTCTGGAGCAACTGAATCCTCCAAACTATTCCAAGCAACAGAACACCATTCATTACTTTTGCCCCCTCTGGTCCTGCTGGTGTTTCCTAGCATACTTTGGAGGAACCAAGGCACTCCGATGTACAAAAAAAAAAAAAAAAAAAAAAAATTACTACCTTAACTGGGCTGGAATTATCCTTGGACGGCGGATTGTTATATGATTTGTTTGTGTGTGTGTGTGTTTGTGTGTGTCCAAAGGGTTAATTCTATTGGTTTCGAAGCGGGTCAGGCAGTCAGGCAGCACACACACACACACACACACGTTTGACTCACAGGGTCCTCAGTTATTCTGGGAGGACCATCTAGTGTAAATAGGTAGGTAGGTAGGTAGGTAGGTAGGCAGGCGGGTAAGTAGGCAGGTAGGTAGGTAGATAGGTAGGTAGGTAGGTAGGTTGGTAGGTAGATAGGTAGGTAGGTAGGTAGGTAGTGGTGTAGGTTGGACTGGGTGTGGGTGAGGCTTTTGTGGTGTGATTGACAGCGAG
>JAWQEG010001184.1:0-161099 GCA_033782935.1 Petrolisthes cinctipes
TATATCATTAACTTACACCAAAGATATGAAATATAATTTTGAGTATATTTTGTTGTATAAAGTATAGTTTGTGTGATCTCAGTAAAATACAATGAATACTGATAAAAACTATTTTAACTTGTGTTGACAAATGGCGGTGAGCATTGGAGTGAGTGGTAGCCTAATATGTTTTCGGACCAAAGAGGCCTTATTTATTTCATCTTAATAAGTTTTATCATTAATGCAATATTTATGTGATGTTATATAATGTACATTGAATCATATTTTAAATGCAGAGGGATAATACCAGGCCCGTATAAATAATATTCGATGAAATATGATTAATATATCTTGAAGGTTAGGTTAACTCTACCGACATTAATGCCAGCTGCAAATCTTTGCATTTCCCGACATTTTACGGATTTTCTTCTTATACAGGCCTGGTATTATCCCTCTGCATTGAAAATATGATTCAATGTACGTTATAGAACATCACATAAATATTGCAATCATGATAAAACTTATTAAGATGAAATAAATAAGGCCTCTTTGGTCCGAAAACCATATTAGGCTACCACTCCCTCCAATGCTCACAGCCATTTGTCAACACAAGTTAAAATAGTTTTAATCAGTATTCATTGTACTTTACCATTTACATTGTACTTTACGTTATGGTACCAGTGAGGGTGTTATGGTACCAGTGAGGGTGTTATGGTACCAGTGAGGGTGTTATGGTACCAGTGAGAGTGTTATGGTACCAGTGAGAGTGTTATGATACCAGTGAGGATGTTATGGTACCAGTGAGAGTGTTATGGTACCAGTGAGGATATTATGGTACCAGTGAGGGTGTTATGTTACCAGTGAGGGTGTTATGGTACCAGTGAGAGTGTTATGGTACCAGTGAGAGTGTTATGGTACCAGTGAGAGTGTTATGGTACCAGTGAGGGTGTTATGGTACCAGTGAGAGTGTTATGGTACCAGTGAGGGTGTTATGGTACCAGTGAGGGTGTTATGGTACCAGTGAGAGTGTTATGGTACCAGTGAGGGTGTTATGGTACCAGTGAGAGTGTTATGGTACCAGTGAGGGTGTTATGGTACCAGTGAGGGTGTTATGGTACCAGTGAGGGTGTTATGGTACCAGTGAGGGTGTTATGGTACCAGTGAGGGTGTTATGGTACCAGTGAGAGTGTTATGGTACCAGTGAGAGTGTTATGGTACCAGTGAGAGTGTAATGGTACCAGTGAGGGTGTTATGGTACCAGTGAGGGTGTTATGGTACCAGTGAGAGTGTTATGGTACCAGTGAGAGTGTTGTGGTACCAGTGAGAGTGTAATGGTACCAGTGAGGGTGTTATGGTACCAGTGAGAGTGTAATGGTACCAGTGAGGGTGTTATGGTACCAGTGAGAGTGTTATGGTACCAGTGAGGGTGTTATGGTACCAGTGAGGGTGTTATGGTACCAGTGAGAGTGTTATGGTACCAGTGAGAGTGTTATGGTACCAGTGAGAGTGTTATGGTACCAGTGAGAGTGTAATGGTACCAGTGAGAGTGTTATGGTACCAGTGAGAGTGTTATGGTACCAGTGAGGGTGTTATGGTACCAGTGAGGGTGTTATGGTACCAGTGAGAGTGTAATGGTACCAGTGAGAGGGTTATGGTACCAGTGAGAGTGTTATGGTACCAGTGAGTGTAATGGTAGCCTGTTACTGGAAATTGTTTATAGGTATCATTAACTTTATGGTTACCATTAGATAAGGTGAGAATGTTGTGAGTATTAGAATCACTGAGATGATTTGTTTCCTGGGTTAGGTTTAAGGAGGTAATACTGGAGCAACTGATTCTTCCAAATTATTCCAAGCAACAGGACATTAGTGTATTGGTTTGCCTGGTGTTCCTGTTTCTTGACATTCTTTGAAGGAATGAAGGCACTCCAATGTACCACAAGTGTATAATACCCTTACCTTGGTGTTACATGCTTAATTCTCTTATATTGATATTTAATTGATGGTTGTCAATAACTTTTCATTCATTATTAATGCTATAAAAATCCTTGTCTGATATCTAATATAATACTAATATAGTAAATAATTTAATTAAAGAATATTAAACATAACTTGATGGATTAAACTAACCGGTGTTGCAAAAGTTGATGGTTGCACATTGTTCATCATTATCTGGACACTTGACTGTCAGTTGAAGTTGTGGGAACTCTGGTAGGTTGTAGGGACACTTGTGGTCCAATATTTGTTGCCCCTCCTCATCATTGTTAGTTGACAACTCCACCCAACACTCTCCTCCCTGATATAATAATAACACACATCATTATTTACATCATTATTATATTAATCTGGTAATAGTTAGGTTAGCTTAGGATACTGTAGGTTAGGTTAGGTTACTGCAGGTTAGGTTAGGTTTGATTAGGATTGGTTAGGTTAAGTTACTTTAGGCTAGGTTACGGCAGGTTAAATTAGGTTTGATCAGGTTTGGTTAGGTAAGGTTTGGTTAGGGTTAAGTTAGGTTAAAGTTAGGTTTTGTTAGGTTAGGGTTGGCTAGGCTAGGTTAGGTTATGTCAGGTTATGGTAATAATTGTCATGATTTTATCTATATGCATTGCTAATAAAGAGAACAACTGACCTTCTTATTGAGATAAGAAGGTTGTGTTTTCCACTTGTAGCGGGTGAATGACAATGGGAAGGTCATCTTCCTCCAGGTGTTGTAGTACACGTGATGACACCCAACCCTAAGCTGGAGAAAGTCTTGAGGTGCCAGCTTGGTGATGACGTCTGGTGCTGTGATGGTTTTGACACTGGAATGATCATCTTCACTAGTACAGGAACACTTGATGTTAACTTGGTTATGTGGTCCGGTAATGTGATCAATGTCGAGTGTTGCCAGAGTTTGTTTATTGTCTTGATTCATGATGTGTAGACTTGTCCCCCACCTGGTATTATCATCAGGTGGAGACAATACCTGAAAGCGAGCCTCCAGGACATGTTCACCGATTTTGTTCATCTCTAATGGTTGTTGAGGCACCATGGATGACTGGTTGTAGGCGGGACATTCTGGTGAGAGAGCAAAGTTGTTAGTGATGACTGGGTTCTCTCTCTCTCTCTCTCTCTCTCTCTCTCTCTCTCTCTCTCTCTCTCTCTCTCTCTCTCTCTCTCTCTCTCATCAAGGTAATAGTGGATTATTATTTATATCAACATTTCTGCTCCGTCTCTCCATTCTTCTCTCTCTCCTTTCCTCCATTCTTCTCTCCTTCCCTTCTTCCTTCCTTTATTCCTTCTCTCCATTTTTCTCTCATTCCTTCCTTCCTTCCTTTATTCCTTCTCTCCATTCTTCTCTCATTCCTTCCTTCCTTCCTTTATTCCTTCTCTCCATTCTTCTCTCATTCCCTCCTTCCTTTCTTTATTCCTTCTCTCCATTCCTCTCTCATTCCCTCCTTCCTTTCTTTATTCCTTCTCTCCATTCCTCTCTCATTCCCTCCTTCCTTTCTTTATTCCTTCTCTCCATTCTTCTCATTCCTTATTTCCTTCTATCCTATTCTCCTTCTCTCTATTCTTCTATTCATTCCTCCCTCCTTCCTTCCTTCCCCATCTCCTTCTCTCTATTCTTCTATTCTTTCCACCTTCCTTCCTTCCTTCCTTTACTCCTTCCTTCCTTTCTTCCTTTACTCCTTCTCTCCATTCTTCTCTCCGTTCCTCCTTCTTTTTCTCCTCCATTCTCTACCCTTGTACTTTCTCATCTCATTACCCCTCTATCTATTTCTTCTCTTGTCTCCCTTCCACCTCCTTCTCCTTCTTCATACTTTACCATCGTTTCCCTCTTATTCTCTTTACTTCAACTCCTCCATACACCATCTTTTCCTCTCCTTTCCTTCTCTTCCTTCATACTTTACCATCGTTTCCTTCTTATTCTCTTTACTTCAACTCCTCCATACACCATATTTTCTTCTCTTTTCCTTCTCTTCCTTCATACTCTGTCCTTTCCTGCCTCTTATACATTAGAGCACCTTAATTCCTCCAAAGTATGCCAGGAAACATCAGGACCATATCAACAGAAGTAATAGTTATCTGTTGCTTGGAATAGTTTGGAGGAATTAGTGGCTCCAGATTTAACACCAACGCTGTATGTTGTAACCTATTAACTTAGGCGACAATATTTGTGGGTAATTCTAATATTGGGTATTTTTAATATTTTTGGGTAATTTTAATATTTTTGGGTAATTTTAATCAACAATGTCTCAATGGTATTTGTCTAATTGTACAGTACATTGTTTGGTTATTATACATTATACACACACACACACACACCTATTCATTTCTCTCTCTTTTTTGTACACACACACACACACACACACACACACACACATAGTAACATATAATAATGACCAAACTTACCAGTACGTATTCCAGCATCAACAGGTGGTGTGAGAGCCAACACCATCACCACCATCACCATCATCATCATCATCATCAGTATTACACTCCGTCCACACATGATGTCTGTAATATAACATTAATAATAACCTCTGTACACACACACACACACACACACACAGACACCCTATCAATGTATACACACACACACACACCCTATCATTGTACATACACATGATGTCTGTAATATAACAATAACAATAAAACTGGGTCCATTCCACAGTGGTAATTGTTTGTTAGCTTCCCAACCAACCACACTTGTAAGGCTTCATTATTTTAGGGTTGATTTCACAGTGGTACTCGTTTGTTAGCTTCCCAACCAACCACATTTGTAAGGCTTCATTATTAACCAAAAGGTGAGTATCCACATTCACAAAATCTATCCAACAGTTAGATAATAATAATCACTGTATAGTTTACTCACCAAATTCATTAAACAATTCACCCAGAAGTCATTTACACGGCTGACATTCTTTCGTTGTGGAATTGATCAACTCTTTGTAGTTTCCAATCATGTGATTGGTGTTGGTGTAGTAATATTATTTTCAGTGTAGTAAATACAGACATGAGTGTGTGCGGGGGGGTTTAGGGGGTTGCGGGGGGGTTTAGTGGGGTGCGGGAATAGGGGGACTGGCTTAGGAAGGTGGGGTTGTGTGTGTTTTTGCGGGCTATTGGGGGGTGCGAAGGGGGTTTAGTGGGGTGCGGGAATATGGGGACAGGCTTGGGGGTGGGTTGTGTGTGTTTAGAGGGGTGCAGGGGGATTAGGGGGGTGCAGGAATAGGCATAAGTGGGGGGCGTTTATGGGTCATGGTACAGAGGTATCACATGGGTACCATATTAACCTACCATGGAGATAATAGTAGGTCATGTGTTGTGTGTGTGTGTGTGTGTGTGTGGTAATGGTATTATGGGTCATGGTACAGAGGTCTCACATGGGTACCATATTAACCTACCATGGAGATAACAGTAGGTCATTTGTTGTGTGTGTGTGTGTGTGTGTGTGTGTGGTAATGGTATTATGGGTCATGGTACAGAGGTCTCACATACGAGGGTGGCATACCAGAAGTTCCTCCAGAACCTGATGGTTCAGCAGGTGTCGACAAACCACATCAAGTGGCAGGCCCCGAGGCAGCAAGTGTCAGACACAAGCGACACTCAGTGAAGGGAGGCTCACCCTGCATCCCAGCAGCCTGCCATGGTGGCCGGTAGCCAAGCCTCAAACGAGCAGAGACTACATTGTGCCTCCGAACCATGAGGCCCCGACGACGGTAGGAATATTTGTGACGGCAGACAGACTCGTAGTTGGTGATGGAGATGCTGAAGGGCCTCTCTGCATCCCTGCGTCGCCGTACAAGGAGGAGAGCGGCGGAGCGAACTCTAGAAAGGTAACATGTCAGATACAGAGGACGTCCAACACCACGAAGAGCCAGACGGCAGGCCTCCTTCGCGAGTCTGTCAACTGTACCATTGTGACGTAAACCTACATGGGATGGCACCCATAAACATTTGACAGTCAAGATACGATGACGCAATAAGGCCAAAAATGACAAAATCTGCACGTAATTGTATTTCCAAGAATATCAGGGAGAGAAGTGAGCAGCCGATGCATCAAAATACTAAATAACAATGGGCTGACAACACCCCCTTGAGGCATACCAAGATGAAAACTGTGCAAAGGACTAAGAGCACCACTGAAAAACACACGGGAGGTCCTGTTACTGAGGTAGCCCCGAATCTACCAAAGTAGATTACCCTTTATCCCAAAGTCAACCAATTGATCCAAAATGATGTCTCTATTAGCAACATCGAAGGCACTTAGAAGGTCAATGAAGGCCACAACACTGTCCCTGGAAAGGCTAGAGTACAGGTCGACTAGTCAGTGGTGTGTGCTCAGCTGGGGTATCCCTCGGCAAGTTTCTGGTCAACATCAAGAGGAAAACGGGTGAGGATGTAGCTGGGGAAGTTACGAGGCCTCTCGGGTGAGTCTTGAAGAATGAGAGGCAGAGACAAAAATTCACTAGCCTTGACTCTATCAATGATGTTCTGACGCTTCCTAGAGATGTAGACAAACCGGGAGGTGACTGTAGCCATCTTGACTTCAGCTAGTTCACGCTGCAATTGGAAAACCCTGTTGACATCAGACAACCAACACAGCTTTGTGTCAGTAGATGGGTTCCTAGAGAAGGAGAGCTTGACATAGGTATCTCTCGGGGCAAAAGCAGGAAGGTTAGACGAGGGGAAGAAATGGGTATACAAGGAAAAAACACCAGGGTGAGGCAGAGAAGGTACGTTGTGCACAGCTGGAGCAAACTTTGCCGTCTTGGCATTTGGAGGCAAACAGTCCACACCATCGGAATCCTGCGAGGAATCGGAGGAGGTATCAACTGGTCACTTGATAGAGGTTGATGAGGTGGACGGCTGCAACCTGAGCTGCAGAGTGACCGAGGAGAGGTGGGGAGGGTTGCGTGAGGGCAGCTCAGGCCAGTGATCTGCAACTGGAGTCTCGTCGTCTTCCAACATTGCCAAGTCGGCCTCCAAGCAGGAATCCACGCTCTCCATCAGGCCAGGCAAGGCCTAGATGGGAAGCAAACAACGGGGGGAGTCGGTGGCAGAGTGGATAAAGAGATGGACTGCGAATGTCAAGTACCCGGGTTCGAATCCACGAGAAAACATCTAGGATTTTTCAGAGGTGAATTGGGTTCAGCTGTTCGTCAATTATCCTAGCTACGCCAACACGTCAAGAAAATACCCCCTACATCGTCTCACAACATAGAAGATGCCCAAGCATTTTCCAAGATGCTGAGAGTGACCAACATCACCACGAAGCTCCACTGTCTCATCTAGTGCGACTCCCAATAATCTCGGGGCCTCGCAAGTGTCACGGGCTACTGATAGCCTGCAGCCTACATACATATAAACATACACACATATATATACACATAGATACATAAATACATATATACACACATACATACACACAGAAGAGTTACACCCTTCCACTTCCTCCAGGAGAGAGACCCACCACAAGTTAGTGTCCTTCACCAGGGTGCTGTTCTCCGTCATACATTTACTACCAACATAACACTCATATATAAAGGCACCCTGTAATGTCCTTCACCAGGGTGCTGTTCTCCGTCATACATTTACTACCAACATAACACTCATATATAAAGGGACCCTGTAATGTCCTTCACCAGGGTGCTGTTCTCCGTCATACATTTACTACCAACATAACACTCATATATAAAGGCACCCTGTAATGTCCTTCACCAGGGTGCTGTTCTCCGTCATACATTTACTACCAACATAACACTCATATATAAAGGGACCCTGTAATGTCCTTCACCAGGGTGCTGTTCTCCGTCATACATTTACTACCAACATAACACTCATATATAAAGGGACCCTGTAATGTCCTTCACCAGGGTGCTGTTCTCCGTCATACATTTACTACCAACATAACACTCATATATAAAGGGACCCTGTAATGTCCTTCACCAGGGTGCTGTTCTCCGTCATACATTTACTACCAACATAACACTCATATATAAAGGCACCCTGTAATGTCCTTCACCAGGGTGCTGTTCTCCGTCATACATTTACTACCAACATAACACTCATATATAAAGGCACCCTGTAATCGTGTATGAGATCTGGTGGCTTTTCATTCTTCCTGCCTATGCCACGAAACAAGATCCTTTAATTATATATTGTTTGGTGGCCACATTTGAAGGACTCATTTATCTCCAAATTTCTTACTACATAACTGGGTCCCTTAATCTATACCAATGGGAATATGAAATATAATAAACCAAACCACTTTCTCAAACCAGAACAAATAGCAGAAAAGTTCATAGTTTTCCTTTCCACACTATAACAGTGGAATCAGTGCAGTGAACAAACTTGTACAGTCAGAGGCAAAAGTCAAGTCGTCACATCTGCCAAGTCATAAATACAGTATGGAGTTATAAGTTTCACAGGCTCGTAAAATGACTTACCTTATATTATTTCAAACTAGCTGTACCCGGCCCGCTTCGCTGGTCCAACTAAACTTGAAGTGGTAAGGTACGGTGCCAGAAGGAGGAGTAAAAACAATCAATTTTTTTATTTTTGTTTTTCAGCATGGTTTACATACAGTCGCAGCCATATATAATCATCCATATAGGGGTAACTCACATAAGAGTTTGACAGCTTCCCTTTGTTCCTTAGATGATAATCTTTCCAATAAATAGGTTAACTACTATCTTTTAATTTAATACAAGCAGCTACACACTACTTAAAACAATAACATCATATGTGAACTTGAAAACATTAGACAATAAATTGTTTGAGATACCCATATGTGGATGATTGTTATTGACCGCGACTGTACAAGGTTTTTTGCTCAATCGTTTACCCACCGCGTTTTCTTTATTTTCTTAAGGCCTTTCTATAGGCCTTGATCTCTCTGAAAATCCAGCCTTCACACATTGGCAGCTCTATGTTGCACTTTTACGTGTTGGAAATGCAGAGAACATCAATATAATTGTATAATTTACATGCCAGCAATTGTTTATTAAATATATATATATGAGTCATGTAGTAAGTCATTTTTATCCTGCCAGTTACTAATAAAGAGAAGGTGGAATAATCAATACCAAAACATCCATAACCCTTAAAGATTGTGTTCGTGCACCACCCACTTTATGATTATTATTTTGTTGTCACTATGATTTTAACTTTGTCATGGTAGACAATTGTAGCATGGCAAGGAAGAATAACCTGGTGGTAATGAAAGTTCCTTAAAATGTTTGTGTAATGAATTATTACCAGTATATACCTTGTCAATATTGCCTCGTGAGGAGTTCACAAAAGGCTATACAAGTTGAAAACACATTCCTCCGGCTCTCTTCCTTCGTATAGTTACATAGTAAGTATCTCCGAATAATGGAAGATAAAAGAGTGACGTTCATGTCTACGTATGATATGCATGTGCTCAATATAATTCAATTATAATGAATAAGTTTGAGTAAATGAAGTGGAAGAAAGAAAGAAGGCCATACTGGTCCTGGAGGACATTAACACGAAAAGAAAAGAAATAAAGAAGATAAACAGTAACCAGAAGGAAAGATAAGGAAAAAGGGACAGTTGAAAAATTTCAAGGGATAAGCTTGAGTCTGCAAAGTGGCCAAACCTTTATATGTATCCTAAAATTGTTAATATATTACCATGTTATGCAATGAAACCTTCCACCCTCTATTTATTGTTGCAATATATTACCATGTTATGCAATGAAACCTTCCACCCTCTATTTATTGTTGCAATATATTACCATGTTATGCAATGAAACCTTCCACCCTCTATTTATTGTTGCAATATATTACCATGTTATGCAATTAAACCTTCCACCCTCTATTTTTTGTTGCAATATATTACCATGTTATGCAATGAAACCTTCCACCCTCTATTTATTGTTGCAATATATTACCATGTTATGCAATGAAACCTTCCACCATCTATTTATTGTTGCAATATATTACCATGTTATGCAATGAAACCTTCCACCATCTATTTATTGTTGCAATATATTACCATGTTATGCAATGAAACCTTCCACCATCTATTTATTGTTGCAATATATTACCATGTTATGCAATGAAACCTTCCACCATCTATCTATTGTTGCAATATATTACCATGTTATGCAATGAAACCTTCCACCATCTATTTATTGTTGCAATATATTACCATGTTATGCAATGAAACCTTCCACCCTCTATTTATTGTTGCAATATATTACCATGTTATGCAATTAAACTTTCCACCCTCTATTTTTGTTGCAATATATTACCATGTTATGCAATGAAACCTTCCACCATCTATTTATTGTTGCAATATATTACAAGTCAGCCAATTTTGTTACTTGACCACAGTCAAGACATTTTCTGATTAATGACTTTGTGTTACTGGTTACCAAAGGATATTGTTTTGTAGTGGAGTGTGACTTAACTACCCAATGATTACTCACTCACTTCTCCACACTCTGTCCTACACCTCGACCACATCCTCTTTCCATTACCCTTCTCCTTTACCCATTTCCAGTACTCACTCGACTCCTTCATTTCTCCACCACATTCTCCTTCTCAATACCTACAACATCATTTTGTGTGGCCAAACATGATTAGTTCAATTATGCAAACAGGACCTGAAAATAAATAATGTTATGTATTGTATGCAATTACAATGCATGCAATATGGTAGGATATTATATTAATGAGATGGAGTCATTAGATAGTAATGTCTAGGCCAGACAATCAGGTGTTGGAGAACCATCACAAGTGTCAGAGAGAACAGTGTTAAATTCATACACACACCTTATGAGACACACTTTCCTTTACCAAACCACTCTTTCCATCTCACTCTGTAGTGAGTGGTTCGTATCAGGATCACACGTGGTTAGGGATTCTAATTTCTGGGTGGCTCAACATTGGTAGTGGTAAGTGGTAAATGCAGAAGTGGAGCCTACTGTACCTTAACCTTCCCTGGGTCATGCCCTTTCAGGTATATATATATATATATATATATATATATATATATATATATATATATATATATATATATATATATATATATATATATATATATATATATATGGTTTGTTCCGTCTATTTCTTTTGGTTTGGGAGAAAATTTCACACAGACAAACACACACAGACAGACGCCTCTCTTTTATAGATATATTTTATTATCTGAGGGAGAGAGTGAATAGGTCATGTGTTGTCTGTGTGTGTCTGTGTGTGTGTTGAGAGTGATAATGGCCAGGGATAAGAACACTTGGACCAGTGAATAGGTCATGTGTTGTCTGTGTGTGTCTGTGTGTTACTTTACCTTTCCTTTGTGACCACCAGGCCACAGATGGACCGGTCTAGTGGAACTTCACCCGTTGTTTCAGATGTCCAGCCACACCCTGAGGACTACATATAAAGGTTAGGTTAGGTTAGGTTAGGTTAGGACTGTATATATAAAGGTTAGGTTAGGTTAGGTTAGGACTGTACATATAAAGGTTAGGTTAGGTTAGGTTAGGACTGTATATATAAAGGTTAGGTTAGGTTAGCACTGTACATATAAAGGTTAGGTAAGGTTAGGGTAGCACTATACATATAAAGGTTAGGTTAGGTTAGGTTAGGTTAGCACTGTACATATAAACGTTAGGTTAGGTTAGGTTAGGTTAGCACTAAACATATAAAGGTTAGGTTAGGTTAGGTTAGGTTAGGTTAGCACTATACATATAAAGGTGTTTATTAATATTGGAAACATGTACTGTGTTTCAGATGTCCCTGAGGACTGTACATATAAAGGTGTATATTAATATATTAATATTAATGTTATCATGTAATGTCAGATTCACCAACAACCAATTAATTATTAATTATATTGTGGTCACAGATCAAAACCAGGGATGAATGGAAGTCATCCATGTACAAATTATCCTACCACCTCGATCAGATCCCCCCCTCCACAAACACACACGCACGCACGTGCATGCAAGCACGAACACACACGCATGCATGCACGCACAGGCACACACGTACACACACGCACGTACACACACAGGCACGCACACGCACAAGCACACAGATGTACACACACAGGCACACACACCCATGCCAACACACACAACTCTCTCTCTCTAATGAAACCACAACATCAACTTGCTGTTCACTCATCTATACAACTTAGTAAAAATGTTCACACCATGATAAGTAAAGGTTGAGTTATTACTACTGTTACCATTCTGTGTGTGTATATGTGTGTGTTAATACATATGTGTGTATAGTATTAGGGTATGTGTGTGTATATGTGTGTGTGTGTGTTAATACATACGTGTGTATGTGTGTGTGTGTGTTAATACATATGTGTGTATACTATTAGGGTATTGGTGTGTATATGTGTGTGTGTTAATACATATGTGTGTGTAGGAGTATGTGTGTTAATACATACGTGTGTGTATGTATGAGTATGTGTGTTAATACATATGTGTGTATATTCTATTAGGTATGTGTGTGTGTGTATGTGTTAATACATATACATATGGGGTGCATGGGGGATGTCAGGAGGCGTAGTACCTTTGTCACTGGGCCAGCCGCACCCGTATGGGTGGCCACAGGACACTGGACGTCACTGACTCCTCAATTCTCACTTGACTGGCTCTTAGCGCCACACCCGGGTTAACCATCTCGGCTGATGGGCTTAACCAAGTGAGGGGACCCAAATGCCCTGTGGGATAGTCTGCTGAGACAAGGGCTTCGGGTGCTCCCCCGAGGAAAGAGCATGCACTGGGGATGTGCATTGAGGCGGATGACAGAATACCTACTTTCTGTCATATTGGCGATTCCCCTGCAGCGGTGCTAGCAGACAGATCGTCGAGGTTCACTTGCCATCTGATTAGCTGGTTCTGTCAAGGCTGTGAGTATAGGAAAGCCCAAGCCTACTACTCACATTAATCTACTCACATGGGCTTGCACTTTGTTCCCTTTCACAACTCATCCCTTTCATATCTCATCCTTCGACACCCAAAAGTCCTCCGGCGATGGAGCAGGACGGTGGGGGCAGGCATGCGTTGGTGCTGGAGGCCCTTAGTCTGAGCTCTGCACGGAGGCGGCGCGTGCCATATGGTCGCTGATGAATGGGAATGAGTGGCATTCATCTTCGGCAGTCGTACGTCGCGACAAAGCTGTCCTGTTTAGGGTCTGCGCAGCTTTCCCTCAATCAGGGAAGGGCATAGAAAAGGTTGCCTAAAAATCGTCCCTCCGCCAAGGACTAGATGGCTTGTCGCGGTCATACAGTCAACGCCCAAAGCGATAGCAAACAGTATAAATCTAATGTAAATCTAGCCACATGGAATGTGCGTATCCTGATGGACCAAACTACCAATGGCACAAGACCAGACAGAAGAACCGCGATTGTTGCACATGAACTGCGCAGATATGACATCGATTTTGCTGCATTAAGTGAGACTCGATTTCCTGGGGAAGACTCTCTTGAGGAGATTGGAGAAGGTTACACCTTTTACTGGAGGGGGCTGAATGAGGAGGAGCCCAGGATTCACGGGGTGGGGTTTGCTGCTAAAACTAAGCTTCTGACCAACATACCAGAGGGCCCAACCGCCATAAATGAGAGGCTAATGACCTGGAGAATACCCCTTGTTAAAGGCCGTTATATCACACTCACAAGCGCGTATGCTCCAATGCTGAATTCTGATGAAGACACAAAAGACAGATTTTACAGCTCCCTGGACACAGTGCTTCATAACATCAATAGGAGTGACAAAGTTGTACTGATGGAGGATTTTAATGCACGCGTGGGGAGAAACAAGGACTTATGGGATGGTGCCATCGGACAACATGGCACAGGCAGCATGAATTCTAATGGGTTGAGACTACTGACACTGTGTGCCGAGCACGAAATGGTTATAACGAACACCATTTATCAAAAATAAGACAAATATAAAAACACCTGGAAACACCCTCGATCAGGCCACTGGCACATGCTGGATTATGTCATCACCAGAAGGAAAGATATCAGTGACATAACCATCACACGAGTAATGAGAGGAGCAGAATGCTGGACTGACCATCGCCTTGTCAGATCTAAGATGAGAATGAAAGTTAGACCCCCTGTACGTAGACAGGCACCAGCTAAAAAACTAAATTTTGCTGCACTTAAGAGTCCCGAAACAAGAAATCAATTACGGGGAAAAATTGGGGACAAACTAGCTACTGCAGTCAACGGTTATGCAGACGACATCGACGACCCAGATGTAGAATGGGAACGGTTTTGTTCCATCATAAAAGAAGCCACAGAAGAAACATTAGGCCTTAAGGAAAGAACTGGTTCGATCAAAATTCAACACATATCCATGAGTTATTAGAGAGAAAGCGAAGAGCCCATGATGCCTTCCTAGCCAACCCTCAATCAGAAACACTGGCCAAACGGTGGAAGGACCTCAGGGCAGAAGCGCAACAACAGCTTAGACGGATGGAAAATTGCTGGTGGATCGAGCGAGCTCAAGAAATACAAGCCTTTGCGGATACCAATAACATGCAAGGTTTTTATAATGCCCTTAAATCAGTCTATGGACCCAGAAGAAACCGGCTTGATTCAGTTCGGTCTGTAGATGGTACGACCATTCACAGAGAACGAGGCAAAATTCTGGACCGGTGGGCTGAACATTTTCATACCTTACTCAATCACCACAATGACGTGGATGAATTCATCCTAGATTTGTTACCGGATTTACCTCTGATTCAGAACCTGGACACGATCCCTGGATATTATGAAGTCTGTAATGCCATCAAACACCTGAAAGATGGAAAAGCGTGTGGACCAGATGGTGTCCCCGGGGAAGTGTTTAGGTATGATGGGTACTTATTGAAGTTACAGCTACACAATTTTATATGTGCTTTGTGGAGGGGCGAGAAATTGCCCAAACTGTGGGTGGACCCTAATATCATCCCTATATATAAAAACAAGGGAGATCGAGAAGACTGCAACAACAGTCGAGGAATCTTTCTCCTCTCGGTTGCAGGTAAGATCCTTGCTCGGGTTATGCTCTCTCGTCTTGTGACTCACATATCAGAAGCAGTTTTACCAGATTCACAGTGTGGTTTCAGGAAGAACAGGAGCACCGTAGACATGATATTTACTCTAAAACAAATACAAGAAAAATGTATGGAACAAAACAAAGACCTTTATATTGTATTTATTGACTTGATAAAAGCCTTCGACACTGTGCCCAGGGATCTGCTATGGAAAATTCTTACTAAATACGGAGTTCCTCCTAAATTCTTAAACATGTTGAAAATTTTTCATAATAACATGCAAGGTAAAGTATGTATTGGTGGCCTGGAATCTCCACCCTTTCCAGTGGAGGTAGGAGTCAAACAGGGTGATGTTCTCGCCCCTGTACTATTTAACATCTTTGTCTCTGTTATAATGACATTAGCACAGAACTCCTTATATGCTGAGGATGGTATACAACTTGAGTATAGGCTTGATGGTAGTCTCTTCAACATCCGTAGACTACAAGCCCACACAAAAACCTCCATACGCCAGATTATAGAACTACAATATGCTGATGATGCTGCCATTATTTCCCACACTCCCCAGTCATTGCAGCACATCCTTGATGTCTTTTCTAATATATATAGATCACTGGGGATGCAGATCAATGCCAGAAAGACAGAAGTAATGATTTGTAATACCGATCCCAATCAAGAGGTGCCAATATTTACATTGGATGGTACACAACTGCAAACTGTCTCAAATTTTAAATATTTGGGCAGTGTTGTAACCCCATCCAGCAGAATAGACGAAGATGTCTTCGATAACATCAACAAAGCAGCGTGGTCATTTGGCAGATTAAGGGACCGAGTATTTCAAAATAAACATCTGAAACTAGAAACTAAAATTAAAGTGTATTAAGCAGTGTGTATATCCACCCTTCTGTACGGTGCAGAGACTTGGACATACTATCAGTACCATTTGAAGCAACTACAACGCTTCCATATCTCATGCTTACAGAAGATATTAGGTCTCACCTGGAGAGACCGTATTCCACACACGGAGATAACTGAGCGGACAAACACCACCAGCATTGAACCCATGGTAGCACAGAGGCAGCTACGTTGGCTTGGCCATGTCATAAGGATGCCAGAAGATCGGCTTCCCAGACAAGTACTGTATGATCAGTTACTAAATTGTCCAAGAAAAGCGGGAGGACCTAAGAAAAGGTACAAGGACCAAGCAAAAACGACACTGAAGAGATGCAATATGAACCCTGGGACACTCGAAGCCTTAGCTACAGACAAGACACAATGGCGATCAAAAATAAAGGGTGGAGTTGGTACACTGGAGGAAGCCTGGAGAACACACCGTACCCTGAAGAGACAACAGCGTCACGCCGGGCCAGTTGCTGCTGCAGTTCCAGACCCTCAACTAATATGTGCAACGTGTGGCAAGGTGTGCAAATCACGCATAGGCTTCCTGAGCCACACAAATTCTCATCGGAGACGACAAAGACAACAACATCCATGAATTGACAAGTTCTCACTGGTTCGTCACCATTCATCCTTGAAATCATCGGGGGACATCGAATGTCGTCATCGGCCACGATGGACTGCATAAACGTAACGTAACGTAATACATATATATGCATAATATTTTGGTATATTAATAATAATAATAATAACAACATTAATAATAATAATATGTTTATTTGGTACAGGCAGCCAAGGGCTGAAAATATACATTGTAAAATGGTGATGCAAATAGGTTATACTTTATAGATACCTATAAATGAACAGACATAAACAAATACCAAACCAACACACAGACACAGATGTACACAATTACAATCACGCATGTTCACTCACACATGGACATAGTACAAATATTTACATGTGCTTTTGGTTTATTAGAGAGACTATTGTGGGGATGGGACTATTTTTGTATCTGTCTGTCCTAGCTCTGATGGGTTTGAGTAGGTTGTAGTGACAGACGTGGCGGGGTTTGGGAATGGTGGGTGGGAGGAGGTCTCTATGGCGTGGGTGGATTAGCAACTGTTTACTGAAGTCCCAGAGGAGCTGCTGGTGTCTGGTGACAAGATATGGTATTCTGAGGGTATCCAGGGCTTGTTGGTAGGTGATGTATGCCGTACCCAGAATTATATGACATGCCCTCTCTTGTACCCCCTCCAGCTGCTGCCTCTGTGTCTGGTTGATGGATGAAGACCAGGTGGGGGAGGCGTATGTCAGCTTGGGGATGATGAAGGTGTGGTGTATTCCTACCAGCTCCTTTTGGGGTGTGCCTAGGGACTTGAGTCGTCTTAGTATATACAGGCGGTATGTGGCTGACTGGATGATGGTGCTGATATGACTTTTCCAGTTCAGTTTGTCATCCAGCATGACACCTAATAGTTTGGTGGTGTCCACTATTTGTAGTTGTTGCTGTCCTAGTGTTATCACTGGTAGTGGTGGGGGTGTGATAGCCGTGTGAAACTGCATCACTACTTTCTTGCCGTGGTTGATGGAGACGTTGTTGTTGTTGGTCCACGTCTGGAGGTTGGTGAGGTGTTGTTGCAGGAGGTGGTAGTCAGGAGACAAGTTATTGATGACTGTCCCAACGGTTGAGTCATCCACATATTTCCAGCGAAAAATTGTGTCAGTTAAGGCGTCATTGATTAGGATGAGGAAGCACAGGGGTCCCATCTTGGTCCCCTGGGGCACACCACACGAGAGATGTTGGTGTATAGATACTGCACCCTGGTGACGCACTACCTCACGTCTGTCGTCACACAGGAAGTTTGCCAGACGTCTGTCACACAGGAAGTTTGCCAGCCATGCCACTAGACTGTGCTCCTCTCCCATATCAAGAGCTTTCCATAGTACTACGATATGGTCTACTAGATCAAAAGCCTTTCTGAAATCTATGAATATAAGGGCAACTGAGGTCTTTCTTTTTTCCAGGTTACTGTATATAAAGTGTCGCAGGCTTATGAAACAATGGGGGGTTGATGATGACTTCATATTTCCAAATTGTTGGGGGTCAATTGCATTTGAGATGTTGGCTGAAACTCAGTCGAACACAAAGCTTTCACATAACAGGCTCGGGAGGGGGGTTATAGCAATGAGTCTTAATTGATTAAGTGACTGGGGTTTTGAAACTTTTGGTATTGGAGTAACGGAAGTTGTCTCCCAATCCTGTGGGCATTTACTCTGACTAAGTGATGCATTAATTATTGAACAAATGGGTTTTGCAAGCTCAACAGCAAGCTCACGGTAAGGTCAATATGGGTAGTGGAGCGTTTGAGCTTATAGCTTAATTAAGAGCTTATAGTAGACCTCGTGCTCATTAATTTGTGGGGGAGGGATGGAGGGTAGGTAAGCTGGTTATTGGGCTGAGTCTAGTCTGGGCAGGGTTTGACAGATCCTGGTGAAATGGTCATTGATAAGATTAGCTACTTCCTTGCTGGTATGTCCGTCAACACAGGGAATAGAAGGTGACTTTTTCACCATCCCACACAGGTCCTTTAATTTGTTGTACCACTGATTGATGTTGGTTTGTTTAAGGTGGTGAATTTTTGTTGGGTAGTACACCTTGGCAGCTTTAATTTCTCTGATGACCTTGTTATCCAGCGGGTGTTATACCTCCTCCTGTCATTATAGAACGCCTTGTTGCGCTGCTCCATCAGCCTCTTAATCGGTGGTGTTATCCATGGTAGGAAAGAAGTGGTAGTAGGCCTGAGTGATAGTAGTTTGGTAATTCTCCCACTTCCTGTCAACGTTACTAACAGTTAGTACCTCAGTCCACAGGTACTGTATCAGCCACTGTCCAAACTGTCTGATAGCAGAGTCAGGTGTAGGGCTGCATATCTTGGTATGTGTGTGTGTGTGTATGTGTGTGTGTTATAACATATGTGTGTATACTATTAGTGTATGTGTGTGTGTCAATACATACGTGTGTATACAAACAGTGTATGTGTGTGTGTTAATACATATGTGTGTATACTGTTTGGGTATATGTGTGTGTGTGTATGTGTGTATTCATACTATAATAAGTAAGGGTTGAGTCATTACAGT
The DNA here is from genome assembly GCA_033782935.1 of Petrolisthes cinctipes. NCBI lineage: Eukaryota > Metazoa > Arthropoda > Malacostraca > Decapoda > Porcellanidae > Petrolisthes > Petrolisthes cinctipes. The sequence continues at coordinate 19,034 of JAWQEG010001184.1, forward strand.
TGTCAGATTTTGCACAATGTTATATTTTACATTAAATTATATTGAATGAAATATAACATTATAATGGTAATACAAGATGGTAGTGCTTCTTTGTTACTTATATCAATAAATAAATAAAGTGGCTTTAGAAATATTCCAACAGATAGCCAGGAAGTTAAAGAGGAGTAGTACAGTGTAAAGAGTGTTTCACACTCTCGTGACTTAATTAACAACATAGTGGTTGTGTGTATACTAACCTTTGTTGTCCACAGTTTACACAGTAGTAATGTGTGTGTTGTAGAGGACAGGAGGGTGACACAATAGTAATGAAGGAACACCAACATGGACAACACAAAACACACCAAGAAAACCAATATACTATATGTGTAATGTATAAGTAAATACATTGACTTGGTAACATATTATGCAGAGAAAAGAGGTTGTATGAGAGACAAATAATGATAAACGATAAGTGACTGTTGTGACTCTAGTTTTAACATCTTTAACCCCTCCGGGCCGGGCCAAGAATGAAATTACGTGCTGTGTGTACGGGGCCAATACTTAATTTAATCCTGCCTGTCCGGGTATTTCCCGGAAAATCACTCTACTTCTCTTACTCCCTACGTCTAAACTACAATACTGAACAACTTAAATTTGATTGTGTACTCACCATCAACTCCTCCTCTTTCCATTAAAACCAACCCTAGCTCTCTAGGACACTCCATTACCGAGAAATCAAGTGAGGAATGGAGGTCACTTTTCCCGTGAGAGCGAGGCTGCGTTCGCTTTGTGAGCGTGGCTCTGACAAGGACTGGCGTGGGTGGAGAAAAGATGGCCGCCGGCAGAATGACGCAACACTTGCCTCCCCCAGGCGACACGTCGTACGGTTCGTGTGCATCCTACCATTACAGCCCCTGTATTATTTGTGTGGTTAGCTGACCATTCCAGAGTGGTTTTATGCCCTGGAGAGAAGCGTGGGAGTTATGTACAGTATTTACGCGAAACATTTTCAGTGTCATTCGCACCATTTGTTCATGTTCAACGTAAATATAAATGTGTCACTATCACTGTTATCCTTATTTTCTATATATTTTTGTATTTTGTTGTTTTAAATTTTTTATTATAATTTTTTCTATGCGTAAATGTGTCACTATCACTTTTCTTATAGCCTAATATGTATAAATGTGTCACTATCACGTCACTACAGCCTAAAATATATGTACAAATGTGTCACTATCACGTCACTACAGCCTAAAATATATGTACAAATGTGTCACTCTCACTTTTCTTATAGCCTAATAAGTACAAATGTGTCACTATCACGTCACTACAGCCTAAAATATATGTACAAATGTGTCACTCTCACTTTTCTTATAGCCTAAATAGTGTCACTGTCACCAAGTGTCACTGTCACTTTATTCGCATACTCCCATCACTTCCTGCTTCTATATATATTCCAATATATGGTAGTCTGAGAAGCAGTTTCCAGGGCATAACGGCACACAACATTCCTTGCACCAGAAGCGAGTTTCCTTGGACTTCTGGGGGTGACGTGTTGTGTGCCTGCAAACATAGCAGCGACGAGAGCCTGGACGTCCTGACGGCAACGGTGGCAGATTAGTGAGGTAGTGGCGAGCCATATAGCCACTCTGCTGCAACCTGTCAGGCCGTTGTGCCGCTGCCTGTCTGCCTTGCTGTGGTTGCACAGTGCTGAACCTCTCCAGGAGCTGAGATATCAACTCTAGCTCGAATTCCCGGAGTGCCAACTTGGAGTCAGGGTGATGCTGGAGGTAGAGTATATAACAGTTCAGCACTGTGACATCAAGAAGGTGGAAGAAAGCCTTCTTGTACCACTTACAAGTTTTTCTCAGACAATCGATGGAACTCACCATCATGTCTGACTTATCAACGAGTCTCATATTGATGTTATAATCGAGCACAGCATCAGGCTTGTAGATGGTATCACCTGTGCCGCGCTCAGTCTTCCCAGAATCCTGCATCACGCCCCTGTTCACGGTGGTGAGCATATTGACGGGGCGTTTATCGTGCCATTTGATGGCCAGCATGTTCCCACATTTCTTTTTGAAGCAGTCGCCCCTCCGGGTGAGAGGGAATGCTGGCCACCCCTTCCTGTTGACACGAATAGTTCCGCAGGATCCTGTTTGGTGCTGCAGGAGAAACTGGCTAAGTGCTGGAGAGGTGTAATAGTTATCAGTGTACAGGATGTGGTTGTTGTCAAGGTAATCCCCCATGAGTGCCTTGACAACACTCCCGCTGAAGCCAAGAGGGTCGTCGGCCGGGACATCCACATCCGTACCTGAATAGAGTATAAAATCCAACACATAGCCAGTCTTACAGTCGCAGATGACATAGAATTTGATGCCAAATCTATGCCTCTTTGACGGGATGTACTGGATGAAGGACAGTCTTCCCCTGAACAGCACCAGAGACTCGTCGATAACCACTTTCTGGAATGGTCGAAAAAATGCTCGTATTTTCTCCTGGAGGATAGACATTACTGGCCTAATTTTCCACAGCCTGTCGTTCGGGTGTGGACCCATGTTGGGGGCGAAGTGCAGGTAGGACAAAATGTCCCTATACCTGTCCCTGGACATGTATTTCCCGAACGCAGGTGTGGATATCAGGGCGTGTGTGCTCCAGAAGTCCTTGAGGCGATGTTTCTTGACATGAGGCATCATCATGGTCAAAGCTAACCACACATACAACTCAGCAATATCGACGTCAGCCCATTGCAACATCTTACTATGTTCCCTGCCTGGTCTATTGCTGAGTTGCACAGAGAGTTGTTTGAAGGTGTTTATCTCCTGCATCATGTAAGTCATCAATATTATATCAAAAAAGGCAGTGAAATAATCTAATATTGATGACCTCTGACGACAGGGAAATGCGGCCTGTATACCTGAATGACTGTCGTCAAAGATAGGTATATCAGGCGCAAATTCATCGCAATCCGTCCACACATAGGGATCAGCGGGTCTATGACGAGGTGCGCCGCGTTGCTGTTGTTGTGGTGGTGGTGGTGGTGGTGGTGGTGCAGCGGTACCAGGGGCAGGCGAGAGTGAGTCGTCAGGCACGAGAGGAGAGGGAGAGTGTGGTGGTGGCGTCAGGTCACGGGGGGGCGGGTTATCAGGGTCAACTGTAGGGGAGAGATAAGCTGCCTTTGTCCTCTTCCCCCTTCCTTTACCCTTCCCTCTTACTCCTACTCTCCTCCCTCTTACCACCACTTTTTGCGACGCATCCTCGTCCGACGAGGAAGAGGAAGACGAAAAATCTAACCTCCTCCTCGGCCTCTTGCCCATGGGAGTGGAGACGTAGCGAGGTTTGGAGGTTGAAGCAGGAGTAGACCTCTTCCTGCCTCCCACGCCAGATGTTGTAGGAATGGGAGACAAGAGAGTGTCTCCCAAACTACCTCCCACCCCACTGGTGGACGGAATTGCAACAGGGGCTGTAACCTCTGACACATCATGCAAGGCTGAAGTTGAGGGAAGAGCTGTGATGGAAGTCACCGCTACACAGACATCTTCCTCAGTTGATTCGTCAGCTTGCCATTCAGTATCAGAGTAGCTGTCCAGGTCGTCACTCCCATATGAAAGGTCTGCCAGATTCTCCAATTCCCGCCCTATTGCAGAATCTGACAACCTTGCAGGTGCATGACGCAATCTAGCTGGTTGCACCCGCGGAGTGGAGGTTACAGGAGCGGGTGCGCCTGGCAGCGCGGTAGGATGCACCGAATCGAACGAGCCCGTATTTTCTTCACTACGACCAGCCATTGTCACGGTCAAGCACACACTGATTGAATGTGGGGATGAAAAGGTCTGGTGGTGAAGTATAGCCAGATCAAAAAAAATCCCGACAAATTTGGCGTTTTTCCCCATAAATTACCAAAAGCGGGATTTCCCGCTGCCCGGACTCTGTCGACAGAGCGGGATTTCCCGCTGCCCGGCCTCTGTCGACCGAGCGGGAAATCCCGCTGCCCGGACTCTGGGGGTTAATGTGTTACCCTTCCCACTAACCAAGATGACAAACATAAAATTAATGCCTTTACATCTCCTATTCGTCCCTCTCCCTCCCTTCCTTTACCCTACCTACCCTACCTACCCTTCCCTCTCTTCCCTACCGCTCTTCTCCCTTCCCCTCCTGTACCCTCCCTCTCCCTCCCCTTCCGTTACCCTACCTACCCTTCCCTTTCCTTCCCTACCCCTCTTCTCCCTTCCCCTCCTGTACCCTCCCTCTCCCTCCACTTCCGTTACCTTACCTACCCTTTCCTACTCTTCTGTAGCTGTGTAACCCTATATAAAATCAGACACATAAATATACATTACATTTAGTGTTATCAGTCCTGCGTATGTCCGAGAGTCAGAGATTTACAGTATAGAATAATCATTCCCTCCCTCTTGTCTGTATGCTTCACACACGCCTCACTCACCAATTCATTTTCATTCCCCTTTTCCCCACATTAAGGTACACAAATGGTCATTCTGTCAGTCAGTCATTATATCAATTAATTAATCATATGTGGTGTGAAGGATGAAACAACAGAGGATAGATGGCAATCAGTGGAGTTGGTATGAGTGGTCTGGTCAACACAGAGAAGAGATATAACATAGATACACACAATAATTACATATGATACCGAGCTACGACTGCCATACCATGACAATATTTAGTAATTTCCTGTAATGCAGTACATTCTTATTAATTACTTGGACAGAAGAGGAGGTGAAGGCTCAGACATGGAGGCAGCTGGACGTGATGGCTCACTCCTGTTCACTAAGTTGTTGACACATTTTGCACAATGTTATATTTTACAATAAATTAATTATATTGAATGAAATATAACATTATAATGGTAATACAAGATGGTAGTGCTTCCTTGTTACTTATATTAATAAATAAATAAATTGTCTTTATAAATATAGGAACAGATAGCCAGGAAGTTAAAGAGGAGTAGTATAGTGTTGGTAAATCTGGAACAACTGATTCCTACACACTATTCTAAACAACAGAACACCATTATTAATGTTAATGTGGTCCTGTTTGTTGGTATACTTCAAAGGAATCAAAGTGCTCCAATGAACCATAAGTATATTACACCTTTAATTGGTCTGGGTCCACAACAACAACAACAAAGACAACAAACCCAATTTTGATACCTTTTCTTGTAATGGTTCAAGATTTGTTGCAAGGATTATTTTATTCATTATTATTATTATCGTTATTATTTTATTCATTATCTCTACTAGTAGTTAGCACCTTAGAATCAAAACAGCCTCTAAAGGACCAACAGATCTGTTACTGTTTGTATTATATTATATACATTAATATTGTATTCCTCCTCTCCCTTCCCCTGCTTTATCGTCTCTTATCCCTCCTTCTTTTCCTTCCTTTATATTCTCCTATTCGTCCCTCTCCCTCCCTTCCTTTATCCTACCTACCCTTCCCTTTCCCTCTCCTCCCTTCCCTTCCCTACCCCTCTTCTCCCTCCCCCTCCGCCCCCCCCCCCTCTCCCATTCTCTGCCTTCTTTATCCCTACACACCTTTGTCCAACCACTGAAACAAATACGGGCGACCTCTCGAAAGTCCTAGAAAGCGCACGTTGTATTAATTAGTTTTGTTATTTAACGTCTATGCTGCGTGGTTCTGAAGTATTCAAACCCAGCACACGTTATATTAAATTGGTCAAATTGTCGTTATTATCGTTTATACTGGCGACGTATTAATTAGTTTTGTTATTTAACGTCTATGCTGCGTGGTTCTGAAGTATTCAAATCCAGCACACGTTATATTAATTTGGTCAAATTGTCGTTATTATCGTTTATTCTGGCGACGTAGAGAAATTCCAACCCAAGGCGTGCCTAATCCCTGTACCCTACCTCACCTCACCTGTGCCTTTCCGGCTCTATACCTGTGACCTCACCTGACCTTGCCCCCAACCCTACTTTCCCTCCCCCTCCCATACTACCTCACCCATCCTGTGCCCCCTGGGACATACAGGCTACACTCCTTCCCCCCTCTACAACTTCACCCCTACCTCTCCCATGTCCCCTTTCACTTCGCCCACTCCCCTCCCTTTCTCTGCCTCCCCCATCCCACTCCTTTCGTTGCTGTTTTCTCTCCCCGTCTCCCAATCTATAAGATGCCTTCAAATCTCAAACCGTGCAATGAGTGCAACGGGAGATTCGCGGGTCAGTACTTCTCTGATTACTTTTCCTCCCCTATTTGTCGGCTCTGCGAGATGATGAAGATAGTCGAGGAAACAAGAGAAGAAAATCGCCAGTTGAAAAGGAAGTATGACTCACTACAGGAGTTTGTCTCATTGAACATAGCTACGGGTATGCAAGAAGAACCTCCACTCTATTCACAGGTAACCAGAGGCACACATGCTACACCCACCCGTCTCACGCCATTAACCCGCCCACATCGAATTATTATCAATGCCCCTGGGATCACGACCCCTACCGCTCCTATCTCCACCCCTACACATGTTGCCACCCAACCAACCAACTCACCACGTATGTCCACTGGCACAAACACAAGCGAAACTAGACAGATGACTTCTCCCAGAATCTACTTACCAATAATAACTTCCAACCGATACCAGGTACTGACTGAGCCCATGGAGGATGAGGAAGAAACCCGATTAATTGGGGACTCCATAATCCGTGGTCAACTGGAAGAGTTCTGTGGTAGAGCCCCTAATAACCGTAAACGTTATTGTATACCAGGAGCAGGTATTGACGACATCACCGCGGCCCACCAAGACATTACTGTGAATGCCACCAACAACACATGCTTCATTCTTCATACGGGAACAAACGACCTCAAGCGGACAAGATCAGAAGAACTAATGGAAAAATACCGAGAAGCCATTCAACGATACAAGAATAACTCTAATCACATCATAATTTCCGGGATCCTGCCGAGGATAAATGCAGACAACAGGTTTTATAACCTGGCGTATAGTACGAACAGCCGATTAAAGACACTTTGTTCACAGGAAGGAATAGAATTCATCGACCATTGGGACAATTTTCATAATAATCCTATTCTCTTCCAAAAAGACGGACTACACCTAAACGGTGTTGGGGCAGCACGTCTCGGTAGACTACTAAATGATGCTGTTCAAAACTACAGATAAATAAACGCAGCACAGCCGAACACAACGCCCGTAACGTAAACAATAAACCCTCATACAACTCGACATCGACGACAGTCTGTTTTTTCAATGCACGGAGTATACGTAATAAATTTACCGACCTAGAAGCCTTAGTAAGTACAGAAAATTATGATATAATTGGCATCGTGGAATCCTGGATAAATACAGCCTGTAGAGATTACCTAGCAGAATATGCCATACCAGGATATAACATATTTAGTAACGAAAGAACAGTTCGTAACGGAGGTGGTGTAATTTTGTATGTAAAAAGTAGTCTTCACCCGCTACGAGTGAATAGGCCAGAAATAGATAATATAGACGCATGCTATATACAATTACGACACCGTTCATGCAAAACAATATTGGGCCTCATATATAGACCACCTAATCAATCAACAAACACCGATTCAGTTCTCTACGACAGTTTAGCTGAAATCTGTTGCGAGGATGATTGTATAATTTTTGGCGATTTTAACCTACCAGTACAGAAGTGGGGTGATAATTTAATTTCACATTCTGGCCACGATTTGTACACAAATTTAAACGAAAGTGCACTAAGCCAACGTGTAACGTTTCCTACGAGAGGAAACAATATCCTAGATATAATTCTTACTACCAATGACAACTTAGTTAAGGATGTTAAAGTCGGACATGAATTTAGTTCTAGCGATCACAGAATTATAACATTTGAAATTAATATATCAAAGACAGAAGAAAATGCGAGCACAGAAAAAGTACCTAATTTTAAAAGGGCGAACTTTAATAAACTAAGATGTACCTTAGGTAACACAGATTGGACTGCTGTAACAGAAGCCCCAGACATCAACGCCTCATGGGAATTATTTGTAAATAACCTAAATTGTGCTGTGAAATCATGTATACCGTACCGTGATAGACGTTCACCGGGAAAATTTAAACCAAAATGGTGGAACAACGAGATTCACACGAACCTATTAGCCAAAAAACGAGCCCATAAAAAATTTAAAGAAACACAAGACGAGTCAGATAAGCAGGAATTCGACAGACTTAGACGAATAATTAAAAAGCAAATCAAACAAAGTAAGAAAGAGATAGAGAATCATATTGCAAAACTTAGTAAATCAAACCCGAAGGAATTCTATAGTTACATAAGAAAAAAGAAAGTGCTAACTTCAGTAATTGGTCCACTTGCAAATAACAATGACGAATATACCGATAATGAAGTAGAAATGGCTACCATACTAAATGATTATTTTGCATCAGTATTCAATGAAGAAAATACAACAGAAGCACTACCAGTCCCGACCGTACAAGTAAATGACATAAGTCTAGATAACTGCGAACTTGATGAAAGTAACATTATAAGTGCTATAAATGCCATCAATGTAAATAAAACACCGGGACCAGATAAAATTTCCCCGAGAATCTTGAAGGAAGCGAAGTTCGAGTTAGCCAAGCCACTTTCCGTTATATTTAAGAAATCATTAAATACGGGGAAAGTACCAAGCGAATGGAAAACAGCTAACGTAACACCTATATTTAAGAAAGGAATTAAGTCACTACCCGGTAATTATCGACCAATAAGCCTAACATCGGTAGTCTGTAAACTAATGGAAACCATTATCAGGGACAAAATGGTAAAGTTCCTAGAAGAAAATGACATAATCAAAGACTCGCAACACGGTTTTCGAAATTGACGTTCCTGCCTCACAAACCTATTAGATTTTTTCTATGACGTTCATAACATGCATGATGAGTCGAGATCCGTGGACGTAATTTACTTAGATTTCCAAAAAACATTTGAAAAGGTCCCCCACAAGCGATTGATAAGAAAACTCGGCGCACACGGTATTATGGGGAAAGTCCAGGTATGGCTTGAAGACTGGCTGTCAGAGCGTAAACAACGAGTAGTAATTAATGGGATAGCATCTGACTGGCGTAATGTTCAAAGTGGAGTTCCTCAGGGATCAGTATTGGGGCCTATCCTTTTTATAATTTATATTAATGATATAGATAATGGGCTCACTTGTAAGACATCAAAATTTGCAGACGACACAAAACTAGCGAGTAAAGTAACCTCCAGAGAAGAGTGGCAAACCTTACAGCGTGATTTGGACACTTTGGTAGACTGGGCAAATGAGTGGCAAATGTATTTCAATGTAGAAAAGTGCTAAGTTCTTCATATTGGAAACGATAACAGTAAAGTACAATACACTATGAATAACGTTCAACTCTCAAGCGTAAATATGGAACGAGACCTCGGTGTCACAATAACAAATGACTTAAAACCTGGACAGCAGTGCTCAGAAGTAGTGAAAACAGCAAACAAACTCATAGGATTTATCGGTAGAACTTTTGAATTTAAATCAGAAGATATTATTATTACATTATATAACTCACTCGTACGTCCTCACCTCGAATACTGTGTACAGATGTGGTCCCCGTACTATAAGAAAGACATCGAAAAACTAGAGAGAGTACAACGCAGAATAACTAAAATGATCCCTAGATTACGAAATAAGCCCTATGAGGAGCGACTGAAGGAATTAAATCTATATAGCCTCAGCAAACGGCGACTAAGAGGAGACCTTATAGAAGTCTTCAAAATATTCAAAGGTTTCAGTAATTTAAATGCCAGTAATTACTTCAGCATCGACAACAGAAATATTACCAGGAATAATGGGCTAAAGATCGTCGGGAAACGTTTTAACACGAATGAAGCTAAATTTTTCTTTTTTAATCGTATCGTAAACATTTGGAACCGACTGCCCTCTGCTGTTATAAACTGTGCAACAATAGAGTCGTTCAAAAGTCACTTAGACAAGTATCTAGCAAATAACCCGAACCTCCAACTATTCACACTCGAATAAGATTAGTAATAACCGCAGTTCACTTATTATATATACTCCGACAAGAGTAGAACAGTCACAGACTCACCACGTTAATAGTATTCGTAGCATTGAGTGTAGGGCCTGGGTAAGCCAGGCGGAGTACAGACCACTGGTATATTTATAGCTAGCTAGTACTGTATTACACGAATAATTTTACGTCATATATATAAAAATGTACTGTATTTTAAGACATAGTGTAAGAACCTTCCTGCTGTCCTATATAAATTCCATGTTAGTTTTTCCATACTACATGGTATCTTTTCATTTCCTGCCAGCTTCGGCTGGAGGGAGTGGTGGGTGGGGAGGAGCCTTCTTCTTTGCTATACTTTCCCTCACTCTTGTAGGTTAGATAGAATAGCAAAATCAAGCAGCCTCGTAAGGACCAGTAGGTCTGTTGCTGTTTGAATGTCCTTTGTATTCCTTTGTATTCCCTCCTGTACCCTCCCTCTCCCTCCCCTTCCTTTACCTTACGTATCCTTCCCCTCCCTACCCTACTCCTCTCCTCCCTTCCCCTCCTCTCCCCTCCCTTCCTTTACCCTACCTACCCTTCCCTTCCCATTCCCTTCTCCTCCCTTCCCCTCCTCTCCCTCCCCTTCCTTTACCCTACCTACCCTTCTCTTCCCTATCCCTCTTCTCCCTTCCCTTCCTCTCCCCTCCCCTCCTTTACTATACCTACCCTACTCTTCCCTTTCTTTTCCTACTCCTCTCCTCCCTTCTTCTCTTCTCCCCTCCCTTTCATTGCCCTATCTACCCTTCCCCTCCCTTCCCTACACCTCTCCTCCCTTTCCTTAGTCTCCCCTCCCTTCCTTTACAGCTTCAAATCCCTCTCCCTTCCTCTCCTTTACCATCCCCAATCCTCCCTTTCTTCCCCTTATCCTTTTTCTCCTATCACTTCATTTAATTTCCTCCCTTTCCTTCATCCCTCCTCTTCCCTCTCCTCCTAAAGCTTACCTCATCGTTCCCTCCCAACCCTCCCTCCTTCCTCTCTCCTTCCCCTCACACACCCAACCCTCCCTCCTTCCCCACACACACCCAACACTCCTTCCTTCCTCTCACACACACCCAACCCTCCCTCCTTCCACAAACACATACCCAACCCTCCCTCCTTCCCCACACACACACCCAACCCTCCCTCCTTCCACACACACACACACACACCCAACCCTCCCTCCTTCCACACACACACCCAACCCTCCCTCCTTCCTCCCACACACACACACACCCAACCCTCCCTCCTTCCCTTCACAAACCCAACCCTCCCTCCTTCCACACACACCCAACCCTCCCTCCTTCCCAACACACACCCAACCCTCCCTCCTTCCCCACACACACCCAACCCTCCCTCCTTCCACATACACACACACACCCAACCCTCCCTCCTTCCTCACACACACACGCACCCAACCCTCCCTCCTTCCACACACACACCCAATCCTCCCTCCTTCCACATACACACCCAACCCTCCCTACTTCCCCCCACACACACCCAACCCTCCCTCCTTCCCCACACACACCCAACACTCCCTCCTTCCACACACACACACACCCAACCCCCCCCTCCTTCCCCAAATACACCCAACCCTCCCTCCTTCCCCACACACACCCAACCCTCCCTCCTTCCCCACACACACACACACCCAACCCTCCCTCCTTCCCCACACACACCCAACCCTCCATCCTTCCCCACACACACACACACACAACCCTCCCTCCTTCCACACACACACCCAACCCTCCCTCCTTCCTCCCTCCTTCCACACACACACACCCAACCCTCCCTCCTTCCCCACACACACCCAACCCTCCCTCCTTCCCCACACACACACACACCCAACCCTCCCTCCTTCACCACACACACCCAACCCTTCCTCCTCCCACTGACACACCCAACCCTCCCTCCTTCCCCACACACACACACACCCAACCCTCCCTCCTTTCCCTCACACACCCAACCCTCCCTCCTTCAACCCACACACACTCACCCAACCCTCCCTCCTTCCACACACACACCCAACCCTCCCTCCTTCCCCACACACACACACACACCCAACCCTCCCTCCTTCCACACACACACCCAAACCTCCCTCCTTCCACACACACACCCAACCCTCCCTCCTTCCACACACACACCCAACCCTCCCTCCTTCCCCACACACACCCAACCCTCCCTCCTTCCACACACACACCCAACCCTCCCTCCTTCCCCCCACACACACACACACCCAACCCTCCCTCCTTCCACACACACACCCAACCCTCCTTCCTTCCACACACACACCCAACCCTCCCTCCTTCCACACACACACCCAACCCTCCATCCTTCCCCACACACAAATACACCCAACCCTCCCTCCTTCCACATACACACACACCCAACCCTCCCTCCTTCCCCACACACACCCAACCCTTCCTCCTTCCTCACACACACATGCACCCAACCCTCCCTCCTTCCCCTCACACACCCAACCCTCCCTCCTTCCCCACACACACCCAACCCTCCCACCTTCCCCACACACACACCCAACCCTCCCACCTTCCCCACACACACACACACCCAACCCTCCCTCCTTCCACACACACACCCAACCCTCCATCCTTCCCCACACACAAACACACCCAACCCTCCCTCCTTCCACACACACACCCAACCCTCCCTCCTTCCACCCACACACACTCACCCAACCCTCCCTCCTTCCACACACACACCCAACCCTTCCTCCTTCCCCACACACACACACACCCAACCCTCCCTCCTTTCCCTCACACACCCAACCCTCCCTCCTTCACCACACACACCCAACCCTCCCTCCTTCCACACACACACCCAACCCTCCCTCCTTCCTCCCACACACACACACACCCAACCCTCCCTCCTTCCCCTCACACACCCAACCCTCCCTCCTTCCCCACACACACCCAACCCTCCCTCCTTCCTCACACACACACGCACCCAACCCTCCCTCCTTCCACACACACACCCAACCCTCCACCCTTACCCACACACTTAACCCTCCCTCCTTCTCCACACACACCCAACCCTCCCTCCTTCCCCACACACACCCAACCCTCCCACCTTCCCCACACACACACACCCAACCCTCCCTCCTTCCCCACACATACCCAACCCACCCTCCTTCCCCACACACACACACCCAACCCTCCCTCCTTCCACACACACCCAACCCTCCCTCCTTCCCCACACACCCACCCACCCCTCCCTCCTTCCCCACACACACCCAACCCTCCCTCCTTCCCCACACACACACACCCAACCCTCCCTCCTTCCACACACACCCAACCCTCCCTCCTTCCCGACACACACACCCAACCCTCCCTCCTTCCCCACACACACCCAACCCTCCCTCCTTCCCCACACACACTCACCCCTCCCTCCTTCCCCACACACACCCAACCCTCCCTCCTTCCCCACACACACTCAACCCTCCCTCCTTCCCCACACACACTCACCCCTCCCTCCTTCCCCACACACCCAACCCTCCCTCCTTCCCCACACACACACACACCCAACCCTCCCTCTTTCCCCACACACACTTAACCCTCCATTCTTTCCCACATACACACACACCCAACCCTCCCTCCTTCCCCACACACCCAACCTTCCCTCCTTCCCCACACACACACACCCAACCCTCCCTCTTTCCCCACACACACTTAACCCTCCATTCTTTCCCACACACACACACACCCAACCCTCCTTCCTTCCACACACACTCACACCCAACCTTCCCTCCTTCCTCACACACACACACCCAACCCTTCCTCCTTCCACACACACACCCAACCCTCCCTCCTTCCCCACACACACCCAACCCTCCCTCCTTCCACACACACACCCAACCCTCCCTCATTCCACACACACACCCAACCCTCCCTCCTTCCCCATACACACCCAACCCTCCCTCCTTCCACACACACACCCAACCCTCCCTCCTTCCCCACACACACCCAACCCTCCCTCCTTCCACACACACACCCAACCCTCCCTCCTTCCCCACACACACACAACCCACCTTTACACAGTACATAACACTGCCTGCACAAGTTATCACAGGATGTACCCAAAAGAATTAATATATTTATCGTTTGCACATTATCAGGAGATTTCCACTGTCTCAATAGAGAGAGAGAGAGAGAGAGAGAGAGAGAGAGAGAGAGAGAGAGAGAGAGAGAGAGAGAGAGAGAGAGAGAGAGAGAGAGAGAGAGAGAGAGAGAGAGAGAGAGAGAGTTAAACTTTGCTATAACTGTAAGCAATATATACTAATTTTACCAACAATAAATAATATTACTGATAGACAATATGTAAATATAAGTGTCATATCCCAAACATTGATATAAAAGAACACACATACTGCATGCTGTATGTATTATGTTCATACTGAAATGTTAATTAATATTTAATTAAATTATAAAGATATAAGTAATAATCTTTTTCTCTCATGACAAACTGAGGTGGTATAATAATCAGGTTATAATAATATGTGTTCTTAGTGGAACGCTTGTCAATGTTATTAGACAAAATATAATGCAATAAAATAATACATGTCACATATACAGAGAAAATATAATTATGTAGTGTTACAAGACAAGATAAACATACATGAAAGACATTGAGCTAAGCCTCTATTGGTTTTATATACTGTGTGTGTGTTAATGTGTGTGTGTAGCACTGTAATAATGTATGTGTGTTAATGTGTGTGTAGCACTGTAATAATGTATGTGTGTTAATGTGTGTGTAGCACTGTGATAGTGTATATGTGTGTTAATGTGTGTGTAGCCTTGTAATAATGTATGTGTGTTAATGTGTGTGTAGCACTGTGATAGTGTATATCATTGTTGTGCGGTCCCAGGACTCGGACGTGTCCTCCCCGAGCTCCGTCTTCCTCCTCATCTATCCTTTCCTTTCTTTTTTAATTAACGAATCCTCCATATCATCACATTTCATCAAGATAAGTATCGAGATTGTTTGTTCTGGCTGTCATTTCACGTCATCTTTTTCTTCTTTTTATTACCGTTTTTAGTGTCTTTTAAATTTACATAGACCCTCCCTCAATATAACACCGTCCCCCACCCCTCAATTTTCACTATTTTTAATTATACAGTTCTCTTTTTTTAGTGTATTTTATCATCTTTTTAACATTTGTATATCCTTTTTAGTTAAATCCATAGGTTTTATTATCAATTCTCTTTTTTTATATAACTGACCCCTGACATAAGTTAGGGGTTTGTTTACATTTTATTCCTTCCTGCAGCCGTGCAGACTGTCTCGGTACAGGGGTAAGTCTGTATTGTATATTTATATTAGTGCTTCATAAACATGTACAGACACACCCCACACAAAACAACATACACATGTACACTAACAATATTCTACACATACTGCTCACTAGTTTTAATACTCTACAACACTGACAATAAAAACACTGGCTGCACACATACCAACACACCAGACTCACTAACACCAGACATCTACACCCACACCTCCATATACACACACCTGTTTGGGAACCTGGGCACCCCTAAGGGCCCTCAAAGGTTAAAGGTGGCTTGCCTCGGCAATCTCCGGGGTGCCCTGTTGCTCCTTATGTTGTGTGGTGACACAGGGGCTCTGATCAACCCTGGCCCCCGCGCCCCAAAGTACCCCTGTCAATTGTGCCGACGGGCGGTGAAATGGGGCCAGCGGGCCATCCAGTGCGATCGCTGCTGTGAGGTTTCCCAGCATGCAGGCTGGTATCATGTCAGCTGTGTTGGGGGCTTCACGGCGGCGTTCGACGGATTGGAGGGTCGGAGCCTTTCGTGGATCTGCTGGGACTGTGGTGCGCCCAATTTTACCTCCTCCCTTTTTCACTCCCCAATACACTACACCAATAGATTCAGCATATTAGACACCACCACTTCATCTTCACCACCACCCACAACCCACAACACACCTTCACCATTAGATAGGATCACCCGACGTTTAGGTAGACGCAACAGAGACAATTCCTCCCCTACACAAAACCGACAGCGAGACATGACTTCCCTTAACTCAGCATCATCCACTCCTCCACTCCCAAACCATTCTACACCCAACCAGACTCTCCATAGTACATGTTCACTCTCCATAACACCAATCACCATCCCCAATAGATCATCCATCCTCACACCTCATTCTACCACCAACACCACACTCGACTCCATCACCCATAAAAAACTGTCTTCCCTCCGTACCCTAGTCATCAACTTCCGCAGCATCATAAACAAAAGAGCCGCCTTTCACCAAACCCTCCAGACCTATGACCCCGACATTATTATAGGGACAGAGACCTGGCTCACACCTGATATCCAGGACAGTGAAATCTTCCCGACGGACAGTCCCTATAATATGACCCTACACAGGAAGGACAGAATAGACGATAAACATGGTGGAGTCCTAATTGCGACAAAGCCAGGACTAGTTGCGACCCCAGCCACCGAACTGAACGCGGACTCTGAAATTATATGGACTAAAATACAGATACAGGGCTGCAGGACACTCATTATAGGATCATTTTATCGTCCCCCAAATTCAAACTTAGAATACCTGCAGACCCTTGACGATTGTTTATCTAAAATTGACCCCTCCAAAAATACATGGTTGGCTGGTGACTTTAACCTTCCCGACATAAACTGGACAGCACAGGCGACACTGGACAATCCCACCCATAAAGGCGACTTACTATTACAGACTGATAGGAAACTCTTACATGAAAATTTCATTGACATCATTAACACCCACTCACTTACCCAAACAGTACTCGAACCAACACGCACACAAGTCAGTGTAGAAAGACATAATCCTAACATAAGGCACGGGGTCACATCCAACATATTAGACTTATTTCTCACAAACAACATTTCCTTAATTACACGGACACGAGTACTACCTGGTCTTAGTGACCATGAGATGGTACTCATTGACGCAAACATCAAGCCAACAACACAAAAACAATTACCCAGGACAATTTACATGTACAACAGAGCTGACATGGATGGCATTACCCAAGACTTAGTTGAATTTTGTGACTCGTTCCTTGACTCAGACCCAATGGCCAGCTCTGTGTAAACAAACTGGACCAGACTTCGTGACTTTATACGTGACACAATGGACAAGCACATACCCACGAAAACTATCACACATAACCGGTCATTACCATGGTACAATAGACAATTAAAGAGACTACACAGAAACAAGGTAAAGGCATACAACAGAGCAAAACGATACAACGATACAGAACACTGGTTAGAATACAAAAACATACAGAAAACACTACAGAAAGAAACTAAACAAGCAGAAACTAAATATTTACACATCCACTTTCCTTGCAGACAACACACAAAACCACAAAAAATTCTTCAGCTTTTTTAAAGCACGCAAACAAGACTCGACCGGTATTACAACATTACTACACAACAATTCCTTGGTTACACACCCACAAGACAAAGCCAACGCCCTTAACACACATTTCCAGTCCATTTTTACCCATGAACATGAACACTTACCAGACATGCCAACACCATCACACCCACCTATCCCTCCCATTCATATAAACACCCAAGGAATTGAGAAACTCTTATCTGAGGTAGACATACACAAAGCGACTGGACCAGACAATATACCCTGCAGAATATTGAGGGCTAACTCTAGCGTTCTTGCCCCTGTCCTGCAGGTTATATTCTCACAGACTTTACAGACTGGTGAACTCCCCCAAGACTGGCTTTTGGCAAATGTGACCCCAATCTTTAAATCCGGAGACAGAACCCTTCCCATTAATTATAGACCTATTTCACTTACCTCAGTCCCCTGCAAAATTTTAGAACACATTATTCATAGACACATAAAGGACCACTTTGATAGGCAAAATATACTGACTGACAATCAACACTGTTTTCGGCCTAAACGCTCGTGTGAGACGCAGCTACTGGTAACTACTCATGACATCTTGCAGTCCCTCAATGACACAAAAATCAGACAGGTTGACGCCATAGTACTAGACTTTGCCAAAGCCTTCGACAAAGTCCCTCACCAAAGACTACTACACAAATTAGAATTCTATGGCATACAGGGACAACTTCTTCACTGGATTAGAACGTTCTTGACTACCAGAAAGCAACGTGTAGTTCTTGACGGTAGTCAGTCTCCATCTGTTCCTGTGACCTCTGGGGTACCCCAGGGCACTGTCCTGGGTCCCCTTCTCTTCCTTTCATACATTAATGACCTCCCACTTTCACTTTCCTCTACCACTAGACTCTTTGCAGACGATAGCTTAGTTTATAGACCAATTAAAGATAGGAATGACTGCCTTCGACTACAGGACGACCTAACTGCACTTGAAGACTGGGAAGTCAAGTGGCAGATGACATTTAGACCAGACAAATGCCATCACATCCGTTTTACCCGTGCCCATAATATCATTCCATATACATACCAATTACACAACACCAACCTCAACACAGTCACTTCCCACAAATACTTGGGCGTCCACATCTCAGCGGACATGAGGTGGAACACACACATAGGTAGCATCAGGGCTAAAGCTAGTAGGGTCCTGGGGTTCTTGCGCAGGAACCTCAGCAGGTGTAACACAGACACCAAAATTATTGCATATAACACTTTCGTTCGGCCACATTTAGATTATTGCGACACCGTCTGGGACCCACACACTTACAATAATATCAATAAATTAGAGTCCATACAAAACAAGACTGCAAGATGGGCCAGACGTGATTACAGACACACTATATCAATCACTTTGCTTAAACAAGACACAAAACTAGACCCATTAGTAACACGAAGACAGATACACAGACAACAGATGATATACAAAATCACAAACAAGTTAGTTGACATAGACAAAGACACATATCTACACCCTACAAGTATACGATCCACTAGAGGCAGCCACAACTTATAATACCATATATACCAGACAAGCACTGATATAATTAGGCACTCATTCTTTCCCCGCAGCATCCAAGAGTGGAATCATCTCCCATCTCACATAGTTAATAGCCCCACTCTTGACACGTTTAGAAATAGATCACCAATCATTACCTCCCCAATCCTAATCCTCAACCCACAGTCCCTGACCCAATCCACCCTTATCCTAACCCTCTTCCTAATCCTGCCCTGGATCCCTGAATCCCCCGCACAACCCCCGCATATTATGCCGCCCATGAGCGGCCCTCTGCGGGACCCTAAAACTTGAACTTGAACTTGAACTATATGTGTGTTAATGTGTGTGTGGCCTTGTAATAGTGTTAGTGTGTTAGGTTATAATAGGTATAATAATCAGGTTATAATAATATGTGTTCTTAGTGGAACGTTTGTCAATGTTATTATTAATTTACCATTTCACCGTAGAATATTAAAAAAATATATATATTTATAAAATTGCACAAAGGCTCCTTCTCTCCCTCCCTCACACTCTCTCTCCCTTCCCTCTCCCTGCTTCATCCTTCACTGTCCACTCTCTCACTCCCTCCCTCCCTCACACTCTCTCCCTCCCCTCCCTCCCTCTCTAACACTCTCTCTCCCCTCCCTCTCCCTCCTTGTTCCTTCACTGTCCACTTTCTCTCTCCCTCCCTCCCTATCACTCTCTCTCCCCTCCCTCTCCCTCCTTGTTCCTTCACTGTCCACTCCCTCGCTCCCTCACACTCTCTCTCCTTTCCCTCTCCCTGCTTTCCTCCCTCAATATCTAGTTTCTCTTTATCTCTTCCTGTGATGAGATAATCTCCGTGAACGTCAGCCAGGCCAGGCCAACTCCCAGCCATGGTAGTAACCCCTCAGTAAACAGTTTTAATTAAGGGGGTGCGGGAGTAGGGGACAGGCTTGGGGGGGGGAGGTTAAGGGGGTTGCTGGAATAGGGGGGACAGGCTTGGAGGGGGGGATTAGGGGGGTGCGGGAGTAGAGGGACAGGCTTGGGGGGGGGTTTAGGAAGGTGCGGGAATAGGGGGACAGGCTTAGTGGGGTGGGGGGGTAGGGGGACAGGCTGTCTACCCACCCAAAGCCTGTCCCCCTATTCCCACACCCTGCAAACCCCCCCCAAGCCTGTCCCCTACTCCCGCACCCCCTTAAACTTACGGACCTGGGGCTTACTATACATTACTAATATTATCATTACTGTATTTATTAAAACTAAATTGGTCTCCAACCAATCACTTATTATGATCAATATTAAATATTATAATATCACCTGACAATGTAATGGTTAATGTTGGTAGTGTTGGTTCACAATGTCCAAGTGTACCTATTATTACTCAAAGAAGAATTGAGGGAGGATTGCAAGGTGCAACTGTTCAGTACAGAAAAGAATGTATGTTGACACAGAAGAAACCTGACCAAAGAAGAATATAGGAGAGGAAAGATAGGAAGTGATAAAGAGAGGGAGAGATTATGAAGAAATACAGAGCATTTCAAAGGAAGACAATCCAAAATAGTTGAGTGTAGGATTTAATTAATAGTAACAACAAAACACTTTACCCAATAATATGTGGAAGGTTCTTCTTGATAATAAACTCCAGAGATTGAAGCACTGTAATGCTGAAGTTGAGAAGGATTTATACAAACACAACACTACAAGATTGTTGCAAATCCAGTAGTGACCACACACACACATATACACCTACGCACACAGGAAGTGTCATGACGTCATCCATTGGGACAGTGAAGGAAGAGATAAAACATATTAGATTATGAATTCCAGTGTACTGCGAACAACTTAATCCTTTGTAAATTATTGTGTTATTACAACTTGTTAAATCAATATAGTAACTTTCATATTCCCCTTGACAAGGGTTGTATATTTATTACCATACACACTTTTAGGATGTAGGGAAGAACACTAGAATCTATGAGTGGAGGACTTGTATGATCACACACACACACACAGACACACACATACACAAACACACACACACACTGTACATGTTATAATTACAATTAATAACTTGTTTTCTTCTGTATAATAACTGGTCTTTGACACCTGATAATATTTATATACTGGCTAAACAAGGGGATAAAAAACCTTTGTTCTAACTATAATATTGTTTGTAGTCCAGACCCGTGTGTATGGAGGATAACCTTGCACCCAAAAGTTCTCGTTGGTGACGTCAACCTTGGAGAGAGAGGAAATAAACTCACTCCATTTTTGCCTCAACGATGGGGGTTTCCTGAGTGTTGAGAGAGAGAGAGAGAGAGAGAGAGAGAGAGAGAGAGAGAGAGAGAGAGAGAGAGAGAGAGAGAGAGAGACGAAGGTTTAATCAAATATGGAGAGAGGGAGAGTGAGAACGAAATCGAGGGAGGGAGGAAGTGTGGGAGATAATAACCTACCTTTGAAACTTATAAGAAAGGGGAAAATAAAATGTCAAAGTGGAGTGTAATGTAACAGCTGTCATTACCACCATTCCACTCGTATCATTATGAACACACAACAACTAATGTATTTCATCAATGGTAAATAGATGGGCAGAAAGATACCAATATAAATAAATAAATGTTTCTATATACATATGTATATATAGCTTTACTGTGTGTGTTGGTCAGACAGTTTGATTCAACTACCTGCTGTCCAGTAAGGATAGAGAAGGTCAAGTTCCCTCAATGTAATATTATTGTTAGCTTCACTGTGTGTGTTGGTCAGACAGTTTGATTCAACTACCTGCTGTCCAGTAAGGATAGAGAAGGTCAATTTCCCTCAATGTAATATTATTGTTAGCTTCACTGTGTGTGTTGGTCAGACAGTTTGATTCAACTACCTGCTGTCCAGTAAGGATAGAGAAGGTCAAGTTCCCTGTCATGAAATCTGGTAACACTGTAGTAAATGTGGCACCACTGGAGTAGGAGTTGAGGTGTGGTACCACTGGAGTAGGAGTTGAAGTGTTAGATGGAAAGCACTGGGGACTCTGGGGAGCTCAGTGTGCTGGAGAGATTCGGGTCAGCTGGTGTACCTGTCTGTGGTCTCCTACATGGGTGTCTAGCTAGGTATGTGACTGTACAGGCATATTACATATTGTTCATATTGTATTTGAAAATGTCTAGGTGTTTATCAATTATTGTTCTGTGTTGTTGTTGTACTTATTGAGTTGCTATTTTCATTTGCTGTCATACTTATTGTTTGCCATGCATTTTTGCTGTTATGTTGTTTTTGTGTTGCAGCTGTGTAACATGGATTTTTATACAAAGTAAAACCTAGAGATAGGTTTGTGTTTCTTTAACACTTCAATTTACTTTGTATAAATATTATCCTGTTGGCTGTGATCTACACACCAACCACCATGGAGCGGTTGCATTGACCCGAGAGATTTGACTCCGACCCCAGTTCATCAGCAGCACCTCAAGAGTGGAGACACTGGTTCATGACATTTGAGAACTTCCTTGGAGCCTTACCTCAAGAGAACCAGAACAAGTTGAGTCTTCTTATTAACTTCATCTCACCGAGAATTTATGAAACCATCTCTGAGTATACTACTTACAATAGTGCTATAGATAATTTGAAATCCCAGTACGTGAAGCCTACGAATGCAGTGTTTGCTCGACATCGTCTTGCGACTCGTCGTCAGCAGTCAGGTGAATCTTTAGACGAATATCTCCAGGCCTTGAAAACATTGAGCAAAGATTGTGTGCTCAAGGCTGTGACGGCTACTCAGCATTGCAAAGAATCTATCAGGGATGCGTTTATTAGTGGTCTGCAGTCTTCGCTGATTCGGCAGCGGTTATTAGAGAACAAGACCCTGGATCTAGCCACTGCTGTTGATCAAACAAGAGCTCTAGATTCGGCTCAGAAGAATTCGGACTTGTATAGTGCTACCCAACCCTCCCGTGTTTTGAGTGCTGCTACGCAAGATACTGTGGGGGAAGTCTACGTGGAGTCACCCCCGATAGTAGCTGTAGTCAAGGGAAAGTGTTTCTTCTGTGGGAATTCAAGGCATCCCCGTGCCAGGTGTCCAGCACGTGAGTCGATTTGTCACAAATGTCAGAAAAAGGGACACTTTGCCAAGGTGTGTCGTGCTACATCGACTACTACCACTGCCAGTGCAGCTACAACTGTCAGTGATGACCGTGTGACGCTAGCATCTGTAACGTCTGCAGCTACTCCAGGAGTATTATCAAAGGCTGTTGCAAAAATTACCATCAATGGAACTGAAGTGGAAGGACTTATTGATAGTGGCAGCTCTGATAGTTTCATCCACCCTGACATAGTTAAGCGTTATGCCTTAAGTGTTCACCATTCGCAGTGTGCTGTTTCAATGGCAACTTCGACCCTCTCAGCTCAGACGTCAGGATACTGTCAAGTGAATCTTAATGTGAATGGTATGGACTACCACGAAATGCGTTTAGCTATACTTCCTTAGCTGTGTTCAGATGTGATATTAGGTCAAGACTTTCAGAGACTTCATGATAGTGTTACTCTGAAGTATGGTGGTGACCTGCCTCCTCTTGTTATATGTGGACTCAGTGAGTTGCGTGTGGATCCCCCAGAGTTGTTCGCTAATCTGTCAGCTGATTGTCATCCCGTGGCTGCCAATTCATACGACGATCGGAAATTCATCGAAATGGAAACGCAGAGACTATTAAAAGAGGGTATAATAGAACTTAGTAACTCCCCATGGCGTGCTCAAGTCGTTGTTGTTAAGAGTGAGTCTCGAAAGCGACGCCTAGCTATTGACTATTCCGAGACAATTAACCTGTTCACACTTCTGGATGGATATCCTCTACCTCATATTGATGACATGGTCAATCAGATTGCTCAGTATCGTGTTTTTAGTACCATAGACCTCAGAAGTGCCTATCATCAAGTTCCAATTAGAAGTGAGGATAAGCCATATACGGCATTTGAGGCTGGGGGAGGTCTTTATCAATTTACTAGAATCCCTTTTGGAGTCACAAACGGTGTAGCTTGCTTCCAGCGTATTATGGATTCCATTATCAAAGAAGAGAATCTCAGTGGGACATATGCTTACTTAGATGACGTAACAATATGTGGTGTGACACAAAAGGATCATGATGCTAATCTGCAAAAATTTCTTGAGGCTGCTAAGGCTAGGAATGTAAATTACAATGAGGAAAAATGTACATTCTCGACAAAAACGCTAAGAATCCTTGGTTATGTAGTGAAAGACGGAGAAATATGTCCAGACCCTGAACGACTCCAACCTTTACGGGATTTGCCCGTACCTCGGGACATAAAGTCACTTCGTAGAACTCTTGGCCTCTTCGCCTATTATTCTCAGTGGATATACAAAGTAAAACCTAGAGATAGGTTTGTGTTTCTTTAACACTTCATTCCCTCAATATAATATTATTGTTAGCTTCACTGTGTGTGTTGGTCAGATAGTTTGATTCAACTACCTACTGTCCAGTAAGGATAGAGAAGGTCAAGTTCCCTCCATAAGATGGTGTCTCAGGGAATCATAAACACAGCTGTACAGTCAATACCAGAAGTTTCTCTTTCTTAGTCCATGATACGTTCCTGTTAATCAGGGAACACTCTATGTGATAGAATTGACAGCTATATATGGTTTAAATGTATAATATTACAGATGGCCATATGTGAACTAAAATAATTTAACAAGAAATTCCTCAAAGTTATAATTATACTTTATATGTTTAGAAGGTGGAATTATAATATTATCGAGAAATATATGATATTGGTGCAGGAAGATTTTTGTTTACGGATACCAACACACAGAAATATATATAATGTTGCCAGAAAGTTGTTTATTAAAGATACCAAAGCATTTTCAGTCATAGAGGCAACGTTGCAAGAATACAATAACGTTGCCAGATACACACGTCATCAACATAGATAATGGCAGTGTGTGTTAGGCCATTACATGTTTTTGTTGTTCTATAAATACAGTACTTCCCCTCCTGGCCTCTCCTCTCCCCATTCAGTGTTAAGTAACCTTCCATTTATACCTCTGTTGCTAAAAAGTATTAATTTAAACTTCAACATGTATTTTAGTAACATGAATATTTCGTCCCTGTTGTGACTTAACATTATTCGTTACCATTTGTTTAACACGGGTAATACAGTGTGACAAATATTCTTCTTACCAATGTCTCTATCAATCATTCCCTCTTTTGTTCCTTCCTATTACCACACTGGACTCTGTTTCTTTCTAGTCTTACCAATCCCCAATCTCTCCTATCAGTTTCATTTCATTGACTCGTCTTCATTATGCCTTACTCACTCTGATATAGTCTATGTTATAAGTTGTCATTGTACTGATATTAAAATAGAAATAGACGTATACCTTAAAGTTATAACGCTCACAACCTTACTCATATTAATGTATTTATAAAATATTATATCCATCGTGATTATTAGTATTCAATAGTATTACCCTCTTGATGACTTTTCTTGCTTACCTAACTCTCCCTTGGTGTATACTTCACTCCTCCTTACAACTATCATAAATAGACATAATACTTCTTGCTTTATTACACACCTGTATCCTACCTTGTAATCATTTAATCCCTTCCCTAACCCATGACATTCCTACTACCATTCTCCTCCATAATAATGTTTTCCACATCCACCTTTGTCTCAAGCGTGAGGGAGAAACTTGCAACTTAGTATATATTTTAAATAATGTTCTATGAATGAATGAAATCTATGACAACCCTAAGTGAGGTATTGATATGAGTTTAGTATAACTGTTAAGCCAAAGCATCACTGTCAGTCAGTGGTTATTAATATTATCTGTCCGGCAACCTTCTGAAAGAATTCTTGACATTCCATGACCCACACAATAATAAAGTGTAGTTTTAAACTTTGTGTAAGTAGGATGATAACTTAAGGAAGACTTTATAATTACGAAACTCACTGACAGCATTTACGTACGTTAAATGTGCAACTGATAACGTTACTGTATTTGTGCAACGTCACCATTAGTGTTATAATGTAAAAGGCAAATTACTATATTAATTTGTAATTATTTTTGTTTGTGGAAGTGATCCATTATTAATTTTATTGTTCTGAAATGCCACATTTATATATAGTATTTATAGTATTCTTATTTGTGCGTGATGCCTCCATAATGTAGAAATCTGTAGCAGAGAGCAAGCGTGGACTAAGTAAACAACCCAAGCAGAGATGTGTGGGTGTTTGTTTCCCCACAAATTAACCAAGTAAAGAACCCAAGCAGAGATGTGTGTGTGTTTGTTTCCCCACAAATTAACTTGACATTCCACCATTCTGATGGGCTAAAAACGCTCTATAATATTTCATGTCCTATAATTTGACACACTATTATAATTCCATACACTCTTCTGTACTGCACACCTGCCAGTCAATAACCATTTTCTTTCGTTTTTCTATTTCTGTTTTTATTCCTTGTCACGTGTCATTGTTCCAGTTTAATTTGTGTGTGTTTTATCGCACAGAGAGCACATTTTTTTCCTGTCTTGATTTGTTTATCTTCATCCGGTCTTTCCCACGTCTAAACAAACTCTCTCTCTCTCTCCCATGAAACAAGACAATAATGCTACTGTCAAATACTCTGTATAAAACTCTCTTGCGTAAAGCATCTATGAATGGGCGGTACAACGAAGTTGGAGGTGTGTCTGGGAGACACTCATAAAATTATGTACATATCCACTTTGTGGTTCTCGTTTGTCACTGCTGCCTGGGAGATGCTCCAGAAAGTCTCATCTGACCTTCGCCCTACTGTACAAAGGTATCCCGCTCTTGATTTCCAGGCACAGCAATATGTAAACGAGTGGCAGGAGCAGTAGACCCAGCAGGTACAATATAATGAAGCCAAAGTGTGACATGAACAGAGAATAAAACTGGCACCAAGGAGCAATGGTTCTGAGATGTTATCAGTCCAGATATGAGGATGAGATCCTGATAGCGACGTGTATAAATAAAAAAGGTGTTGTCATCTACTATCCGTTTCAGCGCCGGACAGACGCTGTTTTTCGCAAATATCTCCTAAAAGAATCGTTGTATCAATATAATATTTCAACACACTATCTTTAACACCCGAGCGTAATTTATGGCTGACATACCATATTCCTATATGTGTTATGCGAGGAGTTTACTCGTGAAAAATAGCACAAAGCTGGCCAGACACATTGACGCATTCGAAGGAAAGTGTGGCCCCCCCAACACCTTCCCAAACCATTCCTAACCACAACTACATCCCCCCCTTCTCACCCCTCCCTCCTCCTCTTCTCCCCCTAGCTCCTCGCCTCCCTCATCACTCGTGTCCCTCCCTATTTCTTCCATCACTGTATTATATATTAGAATGTTATGTAGATGTATATGTATAGATATGATTATTAACTAAGAGTATGGTGCAGTACAATTCTATAGAGGCAAGACGTATTTCACTTTGATAATTACTGTAAAACAGCATGTTTACATACATGTAGTATGTATATAGAAGGTCCATGTTTGCAGTCCTTATGGTCAACCATGCAATTGAACACGATGTACTGGCATTACCTGTGGTCTGGACCTTCTAGGAAAAGTTATTAGATACTGTGTACCTATTCATTATAAAATGTCAACTTGGTCCAGTTAATATAATGTTATTTTGTTGACTTGTCTCTTTTATATGTATATTATCACCAAATTATATATATATATATATATATATATATATATATATATATATATATATATATATATATATATATATATATATATATATATATATATATATATATATATATATATATAATAGTGTAGGATTTAATGATGCAAACATGATAAAACAAAATTTATTCACAATCACTGTCAAGGAAAACGTCATCGTCTTCATCATCACTGGCTTTCACGTTTGTACAATGTGGCAAGACGAAGAACAAACGCTGTCCTGCATCCACGGGGGCAAATGGACAACATTGTTGCTAATAGGTGCGCCTCGGCAGTCAATGATTTCTACCCTGTCACTACTTGAGTCATAGCCTCGGACTGGGGGATACCTCATACCTCAGAGAGAGGTGGAGGGGATACGGGAGACTGTGAATATTCAATTAAGGCATAAATTAGTTATTTAAAAAGGTAAAGAACACATGAAGCAATAATGAACGATTTTATTTGTTTGGCCACAACCAAAATTGACTTCATCCTTCTGAGGTGGCCTTAGACACGTGGGTTATTATCCGGCTATAAGGCCATTAACAACGGGATTAGCTATTGCTTTAATGGTCGTTTGACCCACTCTGGTTTTCATGTCCACACACTACGGTAACTGTATTAAACAATATTACTAATGAACGATACGTATATACATACTGTCATAAAAAAAATAAAAAATGGAAGGGGGATGGTGTAAATAGGGGGGTGAAGAGTGAAACGGAGAGGGGGATAATGAGATATTGGGGTAGGGAAGGAAGGAATGGTGTGGGGGGATTTCGGGGTGTTGGTAGAGGGGTTACACGAGTACCCCACACTCGTCCGATTCTCTATAACGCCTTAGATATGATGACTGGATTAGGCTTAATATCACTCAGTAAACTCCTAACATAACACATATAGTAATATGGTATGTCAGCCATAAATTACGCCCGGGTGTTAAAGACAGTGTGCTGAAATATTATATTGATACAACGATTCGTTTAAGAGATATTTACGAAAAACACCGTCTGTCCAGCGCTGAAACGTATAGTAGTCGGGCAGAATAGAAGCTACGGTACCAACATCATCACGAAGCTCCACTGTCTCATCTGGTGCGACACCCAATAATCTCGGGGCCTCGCAAGAGTCACGGGCTACTGACAGCCTACAGTCCCGAGGTTGAGGTATAGAAAAAAAAAAGTACCTTCCCGAAGCTGAAAGGTCATGGCATGATCGGTGGAGGTACAGAAGAAGGTGATGTGGCTAGAAGCTATGTATACAAGTTAAGAGTTTGTCCAGAGGTGAGAGACCATCCTATATATACTTCCTGGAGAAAGAAAATACTCGGCTGATGAGGAAAATCACAGACCATGAGTTGACTGAGTTAAACATAACTGGTGATACCACAGAAGCTCCAGGAGATGACAATAAGAGCGAACCCTATGCTTGGAGGAAGAAGTCCAGAGAGTAGAGGCAGATGAACGACCTGGAGAAGGAGACAAACCAAGAGAAGAAACTGACACACAAATCTTCTCAAGACAAGAATCAATAGTACCCATCTCGTCGGTAAGGTAAGGGTGGTGACGGCTGAGATGATGGATTACTGAGTCTCAACAACGGTGGAGAATTTGGGATTAGAAGCGGACAAAGAGGCAACCAGCCTGTCACTCCTGGCTTCATGGGCAGAAAAGCGGTTCTCCAGGGAACTACATCGTGCCATGACAGAAGCAACAAACTGGAGGAGGGCAAGGTTCGGAGGCGGGGCAGGATTGTTGGGAGGAATACACTGGGAAGGTGATGGTGGATGCAGTGCTGTGGTAGTAGACTATGGTAGTAGACTGGGAAGGTGATGGTGGATGCAGTGTTTTGAACAAGCAGGGGTACTGGGGAAGTATTTGTAGCCCCCTACCCCAGGGAGACCTCACATGGTGGAAGACAGAAGAGGAAATGGAAGGAAATCTCAAGTGGAGGTAGTTGAGGAAGACTACAGTCAACAGTAATAAGGGGAACCATCCTAGAGGAAACGAGTCAGAACCCAAAATGTTGGCAGCATTACCAGGCGTTGTAGTAGAGGTGGGTGAGGAAGACTACAGTCAACAGTAATACAGGGGAACCATCCTAGAGGAAACGAGTCAGAACCCTGAATGTTGGCAGCATTACCAGGCGTTGTAGAGCTTGTAGATGTTATGGAGAGAAAGCAGATGGATATATTGTGTGTACAGGAAAGAAGATGGAAATGAAATAAAGCAAAGTAGATAGGCATTGGTTATAAGATGCTGTACAGTGGAGCTAACAACTATGGAAGAAGTGGATCATTATCAGCAAGGATATATGAAAGATAAGGAAGTGTAAGTTAAAGGGAAATATTATAGAATAATGCGAATAAAGGTGTGTAGTGGAGAAAAGGTGTTGAACATAGTAACTAGATGTGTTCCAGAAGTAGCATGTGAATAGGAAGATAAAATTGAGTTCTGGAAAACAATGAATGTCGATGTTTGCAGACGAGAGAGTAATTATCGGATGTGACCTAAATAGACATGTTGGTGAAAATATAGGTAGAGTTTATGGAGGACATGGCATCGGCGAGATGAATGAGGAAGGAGAATGAAGAGTGCATTTCGCAGTGGCATTTGATCTTGCAATTTGTAACACCTTCTTTACGTGCAAAAATTATGCTACATACAGCAGTGTAGTAAGGCAGACACAGATAGATATCATTTTGTATAGGAGAGGGCAACTGGCTGAACTGAAGAATTGTAAAAACGATAAGAGGGGAAAGTGTTTAGGGGGGTGCAGAAATAGAAAGACAGGCTTGGGGAGGGGGGGTTGTGTGTGCTAGGGGGGTACGGGAATTGGGGGACAGGCTTGGGGGGGGGGTTGTGTGTGTTTAGTGGTAACAGATTATTTTACTGCAGGAATTTGAACTTCGAAGGGAGAGCCAAAGATAAAAGAGTGTAGAATGAAACATCAAAAACTGAGGCAGACTTTAATGAAGCATTTCTGTGTAACATCAAACCAGAATAAAATACGAACACCTGGTGGAAAGAGAATATTAATGTGATTTGATAGAGAAGAAGAAGTTGTCAGTAAAACATTTGGCAAAGAACAACAAAATAATAAAGAAACTTGGTGGTTGAACCAGAATACACTGGAGAAAAATCAGTAAACAGAAAAAAGCAAAGAAAGCCTATGACACAAATGTTTCGAAAGAGATTAGAGAGTCTTGGAAAGTGGCTTGTATAGAATACAAAGGAGCAGTAGCACAGGGTAAGGCGACAGCAACGAATTATTTCTATGAGTAGCTAGAGGCGACAGAGGGACAGAAGAATATGTATAGGATAGCGAAGAACAGAAACAAAGCCACCAAAGATCTAACACACATCAAGTAGATCAAGGATGAGGAGGGAGAGTGTTGACAGATAAGGATGGTGTAAATACATGGTGTATTTTGAGAAATTATTGAATGATTGATTGATTGATTGATTGATTGATTGATTGATATTAGGCTCCGCAACAGCGAGGTCATATAGCGCAAGAAAAAGGTGATGGAGAGTGGAGACAGCAAGCAGGAAGGAGATAGAAAGGAAAGAGGGACAGTTGAAGAACTAAAAGCTTGTGGCTGGGGCCGAAGGGGCGCCAAAACCCTTAAAGTTTTGCCCACATCACCAGGGAATTATTGAATGAGGAAAACTATAGAAGATGGAAATCAGCATGTAAGAGAAGTATAAGATATTAATGGATAGGAAGTACAAATAGCGTTACTAAAAATGAAAGAAGGAAAGACAGTTGGTCCTGATGGTATTACCAGTCAAAGAGTAGAAATGTTTAGGGAGAAAAGGAGTGAATATATTATGAGATTGGCTGGCTACAATGTACTGGTACTGATTTATAAAGAGAAAGGAGACATCCAGGACTGTAGTAATTACAGAGGCATAAAACCTATGTTTTAGATGATGGAAATCTATGCGTGAGTTCTGTATTAGATAGAAGAGAGAATATGGAGAGAAACTTGTGTAAGAGAAGAACAGTTCGGGTTTATACCGGAAAAGGGACAGTGGATGCAATATTTTCTTTGAGACAGCCAACAGAGAAGTTCAGAAGAAAGCAGAAGGAGCTACACTTGGTGTTCATTGATCTGGAGAAAGTGTATGATTGGGTTTCAAAAAAGGAAGTTTGGAGATGTATGAAGGTGAAAGAAGTTCCTAAGATATATGTAATTGTTCAGCAAGATACAGTATGTATGCAGGAACAACGGCTCCAGTAAGAAGTGTTGTTAGAATGATGGAAGAGTGTCGGTTCTCCGCCCTTACATTTTCGATCTTGTGATGGATGTGATGACTGCAGATGTTAGAGAGGAGGTTACATGTAGTGCTTTATTCTTGGATGACATTGTATTGGTTGACTTGAGCAAGGATGGAGAGGAACAAAAACTGGAAAGGTGTCAAGCCCTGGAGGACAGAGGCATGAAGCTTAAGCAGAACTTATGATGGATTATTGATGGGTGAGAGGTGATGGGAGGCAGGGCAGGGATAAGACAGAATGGATGCAAAAAATATCAAGAAGGTGCAGAATTTCAAATACCTGGGATCAGAAGTTTCAAAGATATTGAGGCTGAAAGTAGCCAGAGAATACAGTGAGCTTGAATTAACTGGAGAAAGTCAACCGGAGTTCTATGTGACAAGAGAATTAGTGCAAAGATTAAATGGAAGCTTTATAATATAATGAAAGCTCAAGAACAGAAACTGGAAATTGCGGAAATGTGAATGCTGAGGTGGATATATTGAGTCACAAGAAGAGATAGTATCCGGAATGAACATATTAGCGAAATGACCAAGATGATGGAAGTATCGAAAATGGTACAGCAAAGAATACTACAGTGGTATGGACATTGTATGTGTACAGAAGAGAACCAAGTGTGAAGAAGAATCATGAATATAGAAGTGGAGGAAAGAGGAGGTAGAGGAAGACCGAAGCTTAGATGGAAGAACAGAATTGCGAGGGACTAGCAAGACAAGATAATGATAGAACAGGATGCCCAAAACAGGAAACGACGGCCCCTTAAAAATATGGGAAAATCTGAAGAAGAAGATCCTTGAGGAAACGAAAGGCAGCGTACACACCAGGGTGTCCTTCAGCAAGACTCTGGTCAACATCAACAGGAAACCAGGTGAAGATGTAGCTTGGGTACTTTTAGTCTGCTTGGGTACTATGTAGCTGGGGTTCTTAAGAGTCTGCATGGGTACTATGTAGTTGGGGTTCTTAAGAGTCTGCATGGGTACTATGTAGCTGGGGTTCTTAAGAGTCTGCATGGGTACTATGTAGCTGGGGTTCTTAAGAGTCTGCATGGGTACTATGTAGCTGGGGTTCTTAAGAGTCTGCGTGGGTGCTATGTAGCTGGGGTACTTTAAGTCTGCTTGGGGACTATGGAGCTGGGGTTCTTAAGAGTCATTTTTATCCTGCCAGTTACTAATAAAGAGAAGGTGGAATAATCAATACCAAAACATCCATAACCCTTAAAGATTGTGTTCGTGCACCACCCACTTTATGATTATTATTTTGTTGTCACTATGATTTTAACTTTGTCATGGTAGACAATTGTAGCATGGCAAGGAAGAATAACCTGGTGGTAATTAAAGTTCCTTAAAATGTTTGTGTAATGAATTATTACCAGTATATACCTTGTCAATATTGCCTCGTGAGGAGTTCACAAAAGGCTATACAAGTTGAAAACACATTCCTCCGGCTCTCTTCCTTCGTATAGTTACATAGTAAGTATCTCCGAATAATGGAAGATAAAAGAGTGACGTTCATGTCTACGTATGATATGCATGTGCTCAATACAATTCAATTATAATGAATAAGTTTGAGTAAATGAAGTGGAAGAAAGAAGGCCATACTGGTCCTGGAGGACATTAACACGAAAAGAAAAGAAATAAAGAAGATAAACAGTAACCAGAAGGAAAGAGAAGGAAAAAGGGACAGTTGAAGAATTTCAAGGGAATAGCTTGAGTCTGCAAAGGGGCCAAACCTTTATATGTATCCTAAAATTGTTAATATTTTACCATGTTATGCAATGAAACCTTCCACCATCTATTTATTGTTGCAATATATTACTATGTTATGCAATGAAACCTTCCACCATCTATTTATTGTTGCAATATATTACCATGTTATGCAATGAAACCTTCCACCATCTATTTATTGTTGCAATATATTACCATGTTATGCAATGAAACCTTCCACCCTCTATTTATTGTTGCAATATATTACCATGTTATGCAATGAAACCTTCCACCATCTATTTATTGTTGCAATATATTACCATGTTATGCAATGAAACCTTCCACCCTCTATTTATTGTTGCAATATATTGCAAGTCAGCCAATTTTGTTACTTGACCACAGTCAAGACATTTTCTGATTAATGACTTTGTGTTACTGGTTACCAAAGGATATTGTTTTGTAGTGGAGTGTGACTTAACTACCCAATGATCACTCACTCACTTCTCCACACTCTGTCCCACACCTCGACCACATCCTCTTTCCATTACCCTTCTCCTTTACCCATTTCCAGTACTCACTCGACTCCTTCATTTCCCTACCACATTCTCCTTCTCAATACCTACAACATCATTTTGTGTGGCCAAACATGATTAGTTCAATTATGCAAACAGGACCTGAAAATAAATAATGTTATGTTTTGTATGCAATTACAATGCATACAGTATGGTAGGATATTATATTAATCAGATGGAGTCATTAGATAGTAATGTCTAGGCCAGACAATCAGGTGTTGGAGAACCATCACAAGTGTCAGAGAGAACAGTGTTAAATTCATACACACACCTTATGAGACACACTTTCCTTTACCAAAACCACTCTTTCCATCTCACTCTGTAGTGAGTGGTTCGTATCAGGATCACACGTGGTTAGGGATTCTAATTTCTGGGTGGCTCAACATTGGTAGTGGTAAGTGGTAAACGCAGAAGTGGAGCCTACTGTACCTTAACCTTCCCCTTTCAGGTATATATATATATATATATATATATATATATATATGGTTGGTTCCGTCTATTTCTTTTGGTTTGGGTGAAAATTTCACACAGACAAACACACACAGACAGACGCCTCTCTTTTATAGATATATTTTATTATCTGAGGGAGAGAGTGAATAGGTCATGTGTTGTCTGTGTGTGTCTGTGTGTATGTTGAGAGTGATAATGGCCAGGGATAAGAACACATGGACCAGTGAATAGGTCATGTGTTGTCTGTGTGTGTTACTTACCTTTCCTTTGTGACCACCAGGCCACAGATGGACCGGTCTAGTGGAACTTCACCCGTTGTTTCAGATGTCCAGCCACACCCTGAGGACTACATATAAAGGTTAGGTTAGGTTAGGTTAGGTTAGGACTGTATATATAAAGGTTAGGTTAGGTTAGGTTAGCACTGTACATATAAAGGTTAGGTAAGGTTAGGTTAGGTTAGGTTAGCACTATACATATAAAGGTGTATATTAATATATTAATATTAATGTTATCATGTAATGTCAGATTCACCAACGACTAATACAATAATTAATTATTAATTATATTGTGATCACAGATCAGAACCAGTGATTAATGTCAATTATCCATATACATATTATTCTACCACCTTGATCAGCCCCCCCCTTCACCCACAAACACGTGCACTCATGCACGAACACACACGCATGCATGCACGCACAGGCACACACGTACACACATGCACGTACCCGCACAGGCACGCACACACACAAGCACACAGATGTACACACACAGGCACACAGATGTACACTCACAGTCACACACACCCATGCCAACACACACAACTCTCTCTCTCTCTAATGAAACCACAACATCAACTTGCTGTTCACTAATCTATACAACTTAGTAAAAATGTTCACACCATGATAAGTAAAGGTTGAGTTATTACTACTGTTACCATTCTGTGTGTGTATGTGTGTGTGTGTTAATACATATGTGTGTATACTATTAGGGTATGTATGTGTATATGTGTTAATACATACGTGTGTATGCTATTAGGGTATGTGTATGTATATGTGTGTGTGTTAATACATACATGTGTATGCTATTAGGGTATGTGTATGTACAGTATATGTGTTAATACATACGTGTGTGTATGCGTGTGTGTTAATACATACATGTGTGTATGTATGAGTATGTGTGTTAATACATATGTGTGTATATTCTATTAGGTATGTGTGTGTGTATGTGTTAATACATATATGTGCATAATATTATGGTATAATAATAATAATAATAAAAATAACATTAATAATAAAAGGTTTATTTGGTACAGGCAGCCAAGGGCTGAAAATATACAATGTAAAATGGTGATGCAAATAGGTTTTACTTTATAGATACATATAAATGAACAGACATAAACAAATACCAAACCAACACACAGACGTACACAATTACAATCACGCATGTTCACTCACACATGGACATAGTACAAATATTTACATGTGCTTTTGGTTTATTAGAGAGACTATTGTGGGGATGGGACTATTTTTGTATCTGTCTGTCCTAGCTCTGATGGGTTTGAGTAGGTTGTAGTGACGGACGTGGCGGGGTTTGGGAATGGTGGGTGGGAGGAGGTCTCTATGGCGTAGGTGGATTAGCAACTGTTTACTGAAGTCCCAGAGGAGCTGCTGGTGTCTGGTGACAAGATATGGTATTCTGAGGGTATCCAGGGCTTGTTGGTAGGTGGTGTATGCCGTACCCAGAATTATATGACATGCCCTCTTTTGTACCCCCTCCAGCTGCTGCCTCTGTGTCTGGTTGATGGATGAAGACCAGGTGGGGGAGGCGTATGTAAGCTTGGGGATGATGAAGGTGTGGTGGATTCCTACCAGCTCCTTTTGGGGTGTGCCTAGGGACTTGAGTCGTCTTAGTATATACAGGCGGTATGTGGCTGACTGGATGATGGTGCTGATATGACTTTTCCAGTTCAGTTTTTCATCCAGCATGACACCTAATAGCTTGGTAGTGTCCACTATTTGTAGTTGTTGCTGTCCTAGTGTTATCACTGGTGGTGGTGGTGGTGTGATAGCCGTATGAAACTGCATCACTACTGTCTTGCCGTGGTTGATGGAGACATTGTTGTTGTTGGTCCACGTCTGGAGGTTGGTGAGGTGTTGTTGCAGGAGGTGGTAGTCAGGAGACAAGTTATTGATGACTGTCCCAACGGTTGAGTCATCCACATATTTCCAGCGAAAAATTGTGTCAGTTAAGGCGTCATTGATTAGGATGAGGAAGCACAGGGGTCCCATCTTGGTCCCCTGGGGCACACCACACGAGAGATGTTGGTGTATAGATACTGCACCCTGGTGACGCACTACCTGACTTCTGTCACACAGGAAGTTTGCCACACGTCTGTCACACAGGAAGTTTGCCAGCCATGCCACTAGACTGTGCTCCACTCCCATATCAAGAGCTTTCCATAGTACTACGATATGGTCTACTAGATCAAAAGCCTTTCTGAAATCTATGAATATAAGGGCAACTGAGGCCTTTCTTTTTTCCAGGTTACTGTATATAAAGTGTCGCAGGCTTATGAAATAATGGGGGGTTGATGATGACTTCATATTTCCAAATTGTTGGGGATCAATTGCATTTGAGATGTTGGCTGAAACTCAGTCGAACACAAAGCTTTCACATAACAGGCTCGGGAGGGGGGTTATGGCAATGAGTCTTAATTGATTAAGTGACTGGGGTTTTGAAACTTTTGGTATTGGAGTAACGGAAGCTGTCTTCCAATCCTGTGGGCATTTACTCTGACTAAGTGATGCATTAATTATTGAACAAATGGGTTTTGCAAGCTCAACAGCAAGCTCACGGGAAGGTCAATATGGGTAGTGGAGCGTTTGAGCTTATAGCTTAATTAAGAGCTTATAGTAGACCTCGTGCTCATTAATGCGTGGGGGAGGGATGGAGGGTAGGTAAGCTGGTTATTGGGCTGAATCCAGTCTGGGCAGGGTTTGACAGATCCTGGTGAAATGGTCATTGATAAGATTAGCTACTTCCTTGCTGGTATGTCCGTCAACACAGGGAATAGAAGGTGACTTTTTCACCATCCCACACAGGTCCTTTAATTTGTTGTACCACTGATTGATGTTGGTTTGTTTAAGGTGGTGAATTTTTGTTGGGTAGTACACCTTGGCAGCTTTAATTTCTCTGATGACCTTGTTATCCAGCGGGTGTTATACCTCCTCCTGTCATTATAGAACGCCTTGTTGCGCTGCTCCATCAGCCTCTTAATCGGTGGTGTTATCCATGGTAGGAAAGAAGTGGTAGTAGGCCTGATTGATAGTAGTTTGGTAATTCTCCCACTTCCTGTCAACGTCACTAACAGTTAGTACCTCAGTCCACAGGTACTGTATCAGCCACTGTCCACACTGTCTGATAGCAGAGACAGGTATAGGGCTGCATATCTTGGTGGTATGGTCATCTTGGTGGTGTGAGGTGGTAGTGGCAGGGGCCCAAAACATGGAGAGATGGTTGCTTCTTCCCACGTGTGGCAGTGGTTGAGGTGGTAGGTACTGGTCTGCCAGGTCAGTGATAATGAGGTCTAGGGTGTTTGTTCGTGGGTGGGAAAGTTGACAATCTTGGTGGTGCTCAGTTGGTTTTCTATTTCATTTGTATCTAGTTGGTTGAAGTCACCACATATAACCATTTTAGAAGATTGATATCTTGCCTATAGAGTGTCACAGGTGTCGATGATGTGGTCGACGAGCAGGGCATGGGTGGGTGCACGTGGTGGGTGATACACCAAACCACAAATGATGGAGGCAGTGTGGCGAGGGTAACTTGGCAGTGTTAATCTTACCCACATGACCTCAAGTTCCCTGGGGGTTTCAACGTTCAGGTGCTCGGCTTTGTACTTGGTGTGTGTAAACATCACAAGTCCACTTCCTCGTTTTTGGGTTCTAAGACAGTGGAATAGGTCGTAGTTTTCAATGGCACACAACTCTGGTATAACTTACCAGGCTTCCGTAACACAAACTATATTAGCGCTGATCGTGTTCACTGTATTCACCAGCGTGTCCAATTTGTTACATAGTGAGGTCACGTTGGATAGGAACACGGAGGGGAGACTTGGTAACATATTGGGCAGAGAAAAGAGGTTGTATGAGAGACAAACAATGTTGAATGATAAGTGACTTTTGTGATCAAGTTGTAGCATCTTCAGTGTGTTTCCCTTCCCACAAACCAAGATGACAAACACGAAATGAATGCCTTTACATTCTCCTTTTCGTCCCTCTCCCTTTCTTCCTTTACCCTACCTACCCTACCTACCCTTCCCTCTCTTCCCTACCCCTCTTCTCCCTTCCCCTCCTGTACCCTCCCTCTCCCTCCACTTCCGTTACCCTACCTACCCTTCCCTACCCCTCTTCTCCCTTCCCCTCCTGTACCCTCCCTCTCCCTCCCCTTCCGTTACCCTATCTACCCTTTCCTACTCTTCCGTAGCTGTGTAACCCTATATAAAATCAGACACATAAATTATACATTACATTCAGTGTTATCAGTCCTGCGTATGTCCGGGAGTCAGAGATTTACAGTATAGAATAATCATTCCCTCCCTCTTGTCTGTATGCTTCACACACGCCTCACTCACCAATTCATTTTCATTCACCTTTTCCCCACATTAAGGTACACAAATGGTCATTCTGTCAGTCAGTCATTATATCAATTAATTAATCATATGTGGTGTGAAGGATGAAACAACAGAGGATAGATGGCAATCAGTGGAGTTGGTATGAGTGGTCTGGTCAACACAGAGAAGAGATATAACATAGATACACACAATAATTACATATGATACCGAGCTACGACTGCCATACCATGACAATATTTAGTAATTTCCTGTAATGCAGTACATTCTTATTAATTACTTGGACAGAAGAGGAGGTGAAGGCTCAGACATGGAGGCAGCTGGACGTGATGGCTCACTCCTGTTCACTAAGTTGTTGACACATTTTGCACAATGTTATATTTTACAATAAATTAATTATATTGAATGAAATATAACATTATAATGGTAATACAAGATGGTAGTGCTTCCTTGTTACTTATATTAATAAATAAATAAATTGTCTTTATAAATATAGGAACAGATAGCCAGGAAGTTAAAGAGGAGTAGTATAGTGTTGGTAAATCTGGAACAACTGATTCCTACACACTATTCTAAACAACAGAACACCATTATTAATGTTAATGTGGTCCTGTTTGTTGGTATACTTCAAAGGAATCAAAGTGCTCCAATGAACCATAAGTATATTACACCTTTAATTGGTCTGGGTCCACAACAACAACAACAAAGACAACAAACCCAATTTTGATACCTTTTCTTGTAATGGTTCAAGATTTGTTGCAAGGATTATTTTATTCATTATTATTATTATCGTTATTATTTTATTCATTATCTCTACTAGTAGTTAGCACCTTAGAATCAAAACAGCCTCTAAAGGACCAACAGATCTGTTACTGTTTGTATTATATTATATACATTAATATTGTATTCCTCCTCTCCCTTCCCCTGCTTTATCGTCTCTTATCCCTCCTTCTTTTCCTTCCTTTATATTCTCCTATTCGTCCCTCTCCCTCCCTTCCTTTATCCTACCTACCCTCCCCTTTCCCTCTCCTCCCTTCCCTTCCCTACCCCTCTTCTCCCTCCCCCTCCTGTACCCTCCCTCTCCCTCCCCTTCCTTTACCTTACGTATCCTTCCCCTCCCTACCCTACTCCTCTCCTCCCTTCCC
Organism: Petrolisthes cinctipes; assembly: GCA_033782935.1. NCBI lineage: Eukaryota > Metazoa > Arthropoda > Malacostraca > Decapoda > Porcellanidae > Petrolisthes > Petrolisthes cinctipes. Next base: position 59,471 of record JAWQEG010001184.1, read on the forward strand.
CTCCTCTCCTCTCCCTTCCTTTACCCTACCTACCCTTCCCTTCCCATTCCCTTCTCCTCCCTTCCCCTCCTCTCCCTCCCCTTCCTTTACCCTACCTAACCTTCTCTTCCCTATCCCTCTTCTCCCTTCCCTTCCTCTCCCCTCCCCTCCTTTACTATACCTACCCTACTCTTAACTTTCCTTTCCTACTCCTCTCCTCCCCTCTTCTCTTCTCCCCTCCCTTTCATTGCCCTATCTACCCTTCCCCTCCCTTCCCTACACCTCTCCTCCCTTTCCTTAGTCTCCCCTCCCTTCCTTTACAGCTTCAAATCCCTCTCCCTTCCTCTCCTTTACCATCCCCAATCCTCCCTTTCTTCCCCTTATCCTTTTTCTCGTATCACTTCATTTAATTTCCTCCCTTTCCTTCATCCCTCCTCTTCCCTCTCCTCCTAAAGCTTACCTCATCGTTCCCTCCCAACCCTCCCTCCTTCCTCTCTCCTTCCCCTCACACACCCAACCCTCCCTCCTTCCCCACACACACCCAACACTCCTTCCTTCCTCTCACACACACCCAACCCTCCCTCCTTCCCCAAACACATACCCAACCCTCCCTCCTTCCCCACACACACCCAACACTCCCTCCTTCCACACACACACACACCCAACCCCCCCCCCCTCCTTCCCCAAACACACCCAACCCTCCCTCCTTACACACACACACCCAACCCTCCCTCCTTCCACACACACACCCAACCCTCCCTCCTTCCCCACACACACACCCAACCCTCCCTCCTTCCACACACACACACCCAACCCTCCCTCCTTCCACACACACACCCAACCCTCCCTCCTTCCCCTCACACACACACCCAACCCTCCCTCCTTCCCCACACACACCCAACCCTTCCCCTCACACACCCTACCCTTCCCCACACACACACAACCCACCATTACACAGTACATAACACTGCCTGCACAACTTATAACAGGATGTACCCCAAAAAATTAATATATTTATAGTTTGCAGATTATCAGGACATTTCCACTGTCACAAGAGAGAGAGAGAGAGAGAGAGAGAGAGAGAGAGAGAGAGAGAGAGAGAGAGAGAGAGAGAGAGAGAGTTAGTTACATAGAAACACACACAATAACAGACCTTACAGAGAGAGAGAGAGAGAGAGAGAGAGAGAGAGAGAGAGAGAGAGAGTGAGAGAGAGTTAGTTACATAGAAACACAGACAACAACAGACCTTACAGAGAGAGAGAGAGAGAGAGTTAAACTTTGCTATAACAGTAAGCAATATATACTAATTTTACCAACAATAAATAATATTACTGATAGACAATATGTAAATATAAGTGTCATATCCCAAACATTGATATAAAAGAACACACATACTGCATGCTGTATGTATTATGTTCATACTGAAATGTTAATTAATATTTAATTAAAATATAAAGATATAAGTAATAATCTTTTTCTCTCATGACAAACTGAGGTGGTATAATAATCAGGTTATAATAATATGTGTTCTTAGTGGAACGCTTGTCAATGTTATTAGACAAAATATAATGCAATAAAATAATACATGTCACATATACAGAGAAAATATAATTATGTAGTGTTACAAGACAAGATAATCATACATGAAAGACATAGAGCTAAGCCTCTATTGGTTTTATATACTGTGTGTGTGTTAATGTGTGTGTGTAGCACTGTAATAATGTATGTGTGTTAATGTGTGTGTAGCCTTGTAATACTGTATGTGTGTTAATGTGTGTGTAGCACTGTGATAGTGTATATGTGTGTTAATGTGTGTGTAGCCTTGTAATACTGTATGTGTGTTAATGTGTGTGTAGCCTTGTAATACTGTATGTGTGTTAATGTGTGTGTAGCCTTGTAATACTGTATGTGTGTTAATGTGTGTGTGGCCTTGTAATAATTTATGTGTGTTAATGTGTGTGTGTAGCACTGTGATAATGTATGTGTGTTAATGTGTGTGTAGCCTTGTAATACTGTATGTGTCTTAATGTGCGTGTAGCACTGTGATAGTGTATATGTGTGTTAATGTGTGTTTAGCCTTGTAATAATGTATGTGTGTTAATGTGTGTGTAGCACTGTGATAGTGTATATGTGTGTTAATGTGTGTTTAGCCTTGTAATAATGTATGTGTGTTAATGTGTGTGTAGCACTGTGATAGTGTATATGTGTGTTAATGTGTGTGTGGCCTTGTAATAGTGTTAGTGTGTTAGGTTATAATAGGTATAATAATCAGGTTATAATAATATGTGTTCTTAGTGGAACGCTTGTCAATGTTATTATTAGTTTACCATTTCACCGTAGAATGTTAAAAAAATATATATACTTATAAAATTGCACAAAGACTCCTTCTCTCCCTCCCTCACACTCTCTCTACCCTCCCTCTCCCTCCTTGTTCCTTCACTGTCCACTCTCTCTCTCCCTCCCTCCCTCACACTCTCTCTCCCTTCCCTCTCCCTCCTTGTTCCTTCACTGTCCACTCCCTCCCTCCCTCACACTCTCTCTCCCTTCCCTCTCCCTGCTTCCCTCCCTCAATATCTAGTTTCTCTTCATCTCTTCCTGTGATGAGATAATCTCCGTGAACGTCAGCCAGGCCGCATATTCCGAAACTGTTGTTAATTTCGGCACTATCTAAATTATCAGCCAATCAGGCGCCTTTCTCTCGTCATGACGTCACCTCCGATTGACCAATCACACTCTTCCAAAAGTATGACGTCATTGCGTCGTTCACTCCAACGTATGCGATTACACCAATTATTATTATTGTGCATAATAATACTAATAATGATTATTATAATACGTTATTATTATTATGCATAAATATCAGCCAAAGAAGTGCACTCTCGAGCATAAGGTCTGATCCAGTTTTTATGCGTTATTGCCGCCATGACGTATCTGCTGCATGAGCTGCAGTCGCCAGAGTTGCCAATTTAGCGCTTTTGGAGCTAGATTCGGCACTTTATAGAACAATATAGCTCTTGCAATTTGGCTTTAGTGCCATTTGGCAGCTGCTTTTCTGTGTTTTTGTTGACCAGTTTATTTATACTACTATATGCTACTATACTATACTATACTACTGTACTACTATACAGGTGTATTATATCAATAAAGTTGGTGTGCATATCACTTTGTAACTTACAACTAAATTATAGTTCCAATTAGAATAATAGCCAGGTTGACCCTTTACGATATACAAGAATATAAATGGAAAGCTGTTAAGCAATATTTCAGTGCAAATTGCCAGGAGATTGAATAACCCCACAAAGATAAAGGACCTCGATGCTCCATGATGTTGGGTATAATCAAAGGGAGAGAGAACACAAGACAGACCTTAGTTACCATCATTTATTTTCAGTCTTATCTACAATCAAAATCATCCCACCATTATTTCACGAAATAAATGAGGTACAGTAACGAGCACTAGTAACTTTTTTCACTTCAACTTAATTTTTAGTTCACTTTTTATTGGACTGACACATTTTTTACTATAATGTTAATCCACTACCATTATTCCGTTTGTATTCAAAGAACCAATTAAATATTTACTGAAATTAATGAGGTATAAAGAAATAAATGACCACTTCTACCGTGAAAAAGTGCAATGTCTTATAACAATAAAAGCAAGCTATGACGTCATACCTTTCGGAGTGTGATTGGTTAATCTGAGGTGACGTCATGACGAGAGAAAGGCGCCTGATTGGCTGATATTTTAGATGGTGCCGAAATTAACAACAGTTTCGGAATTTGCAGCCAGGCCAGGCCAACTCCCAGCCATGGTAGTAACCCCTCAGTAAACGGTTTTAATTAAGGGGGTGCGGGAATAGGGGCACAGGCTTGGGGGGGGTTTAAGGGGTTTGCTGGAATAGGGGGGACAGGCTTGAGGGGGGGATTAGGGGGGTGCGGGAGTAGGGGGACAGGCTTGGGGGGGGTTAGGAAGGTGCGGGAATAGGGGGACAGGCTTAGGGGGGTGGGGGGGTAGGGAGACAGGCTTTCTACCCACCCAAAGCCTGTCCCCCTATTCCCACACCCTGCAAACCCCCCCCAAACCTGTCCCCTACTCCCGCACCCCCTTAAACTTACGGACCTGGGGCTTACTATACATTACTAATATTATCATTACTGTATTTATTAAAACTAAATTGGTCTCCAACCAATCACTTATTATGATCAATATTAAATATTATAATATCACCTGACAATGTAATGGTTAATGTTGGTAGTGTTGGTTCACAATGTCCAAGTGTACCTATTATTACTCAAAGAAGAATTGAGGGAGGATTGCAAGGTGCAACTGTTCAGTACAGAAAAGAATGTATGTTGACACAGAAGAAACCTGACCAAAGAAGAATATAGGAGAGGAAAGATAGGAAGTGATAAAGAGAGGGAGAGATTATGAAGAAATACAGAGCATTTCAAAGGAAGACAATCCAAAATAGTTGAGTGTAGGATTTAATTAATAGTAACAACAAAACACTTTACCCAATAATATGTGGAAGGTTCTTCTTGATAATAAACTCCAGAGATTGAAGCACTGTAATGCTGAAGTTGAGAAGGATTTATACAAACACAACACTACAAGATTGTTGCAAATCCAGTAGTGACCACACACACACATATACACCTACGCACACAGGAAGTGTCATGACGTCATCCATTGGGACATTGAAGGAAGAGATAAAACATATTAGATTATGAATTCCAGTGTACTGCGAACAACTTAATCCTTTGTAAATTATTGTGTTATTACAACTTGTTAAATCAATATAGTAACTTTCATATTCCCCTTGACAAGGGTTGTATATTTATTACCATACACACTTTTAGGATGTAGGGAAGAACACTAGAATCTATGAGTGGAGGACTTGTATGATCACACACACACACACAGACACACACATACACAAACACACACACACACTGTACATGTTATAATTACAATTAATAACTTGTTTTCTTCTGTATAATAACTGGTCTTTGACACCTGATAATATTTATATACTGGCTAAACAAGGGGATAAAAAACCTTTGTTCTAACTATAATATTGTTTGTAGTCCAGACCCGTGTGTATGGAGGATAACCTTACACCCAAAAGTTCTCGTTGGTGACGTCAACCTTGGAGAGAGAGGAAATAAACTCACTCCATTTTTGCCTCAACGATGGGGGTTTCCTGAGAGAGAGAGAGAGAGAGAGAGAGAGAGAGAGAGAGAGAGAGAGAGACGAAGGTTTAATCAAGTATGGAGAGAGGGAGAGAGAGAGTGAGAATGAAATCGAGGGAGAAAGGGAGGGAGGGAGTGAGTGTGGGAGATAATGGTCTACCTTTGAAACTGATAAGAAAGGGGAGAATAAAATGTCAAAGTAGAGTGTAATGTAACACCTGTCATCACCACCATTCTACTCGTATCATTATGAACACACAACAACTAATGTATTTCATCAATGGTAAATAGATGGGCAGAAAGATACCAATATAAATAAATAAATGTTTATATATACATATGTATATATAGCTTCACTGTGTGTGTTGGTCAGACAGTTTGATTCAACTACCTGCTGTCCAGTAAGGATAGAAAAGGTCAATTTCCCTCCACAAGATGGTGTCTCCGGGAATCATAAACACAGCTGTACAGTCAATACCAGAAGTTTCTCCTTCTTAGTCCATGATACATTGCTGTTAATCAGGGAACACTCTATGTGATAGAATTGACAGCTATACATGGTTTAAATGTATAATATTACAGATGGCCATATGTGAACTAAACTAATTTAACGACAAATACCTCAAAGTTATAATTATACTTTATATGTTTAGAAGGTGGAATTATGATATTATTGAAAAATATATGATATTGGTGAAGGAAGATTTTTGTTTACGGATACCAACACACAGAAATATATATAATGTTGCCAGAAAGTTGTATATTAAAGATACCAAAGCATTTTCAGTCATAGAGGCAACGTTGCAAGAATACAATAACGTTGCCAGATACACACGTCATCAACATAGATAATGGCAGTGTGTGTTAGGCCATTACATGTTTTTTTTTTTTTTCTATAAATACAGTACTTCCCCTCCTGGCCTCTCCTCTCCCCATTCAGTGTTAAGTAACCTTCCATTTATACCTCGGTTGCTATGAAGTATTAAATTAAACTTCGACATGTATTTTAGTAACATGAATATTTCGTCCCTGTTGTGATTTAACATTATTCGTTACCATTTGTTTAACACGGGTAATACAGTGTGACAAATACTCTTCTTTCCATTGTCTCTATCAATCATTCCCTCTTTTGTTCCTTCCTATTACCACACTGGACTGGACTTTGTGCTTGCCTTTCCAATCCCAAATCTCTCCTATCAGTTTCACTCTGATATTACTCACTCTGATAATTTATAGTCTATGTCTTAAGTTGTCACCGTACTGATATTAAAATTGAAATAGGCGTAAACCTTATAGTTTTAATGCTCACAATTATACCCAGATAAAATACTCAATAAAATATTATATCCATCGTGATTATTAGTATTCAATAGTATTACCCTCTTGATGACTTTTCTTGCTTACCTAACTCTCCCTTGGTGTATACTTCACTCCTCCTTACAACTATCATAAATAGACATAATACTTCTTGCTTTATTACACACCTGTATCCTACCTTGTAATCATTTAATCCCTTCCCTAACCCATGACATTCCTACTACCATTCTCCTCCATAATAATGTTTTCCACATCCACCTTTGTCTCAAGCGTGAGGGAGAAACTTGCAACTTAGTATATATTTTAAATAATGTTCTGTGAATGAATTAAATCTATGACAACCCTAAGTGAGGTATTGATATGAGTTTAGTATAACTGTTAAGCCAAAGCATCACTGTCAGTCAGTGGTTCTTAATATTATCTGTCCGGCAACCTTCTGAAAGAATTCTTGACATTCCATGACCCACACAATAATAAAGTGTAGTTTTAAACTTTGTGTAAGTAGGATGATAACTTAAGGAAGACTTTATAATTACGAAACTCACTGACAGCATTTACGTACGTTAAATATGCAACTGATAACGTTACTGTATTTGTGCAACGTCACCATTAGTGTTATAATGTAAAAGGCAAATTACTATATTAATTTGTAATTATTTTTGTTTGTGGAAGTGATCCATTATTAATTTTATTGTTCTGAAATGCCACATTTATATATAGTATTCTTATTTGTGTGTGATGCCTCCTAGTGGCATATTGTAGAAATCTGTAGCAGAGAGGAAGCGGTGACCAAGTAAAGAACCCAAGCAGAGATGTGTGTGTTTGTTTCCCCACAAATTAACCAAGTAAAGAACCCAAGCAGAGATGTGTGTGTTTGTTTCCCCACAAATTAACCAAGTAAAGGCCCCAAGCAGAGATGTGTGTGTTTGTTTCCCCACAAATTAACCAAGTAAAGAACCCAAGCAGAGATGTGTGTGTTTGTTTCCCCACAAATTAACTTCACATTCCACCATTCTGATGGGCTAAAAACGCTCTATAATATTACATGTCCTATAATTTGACACACTATTATAATTCCATACACCCTTCTGTACTGCACACCTGCCAGTCAATAACCATTTTCTTTCGTTTTTATATTTCTGTGTTCATTCCTTGTCACGTGTCATTGTTCCAGTTTAATGCGTGTGTGTTTTATTTCGCAGTGAGCACATTTCTTTTAAGTCTTGATTTGTTTATGTTCATTCTGTCTTTCCCACGTCTAAACAAACTCTCTCTCTCTCTCTCTCTCTCTCTCTCTCTCTCTCTCTCTCTCTCTCTCTCTCTCTCTCTCTTATGAGACAAGACAAGAATGCTACTGTCAACTACTCTGTATAAAACTCTCTTGTGTAAAGCATCTATGAATGGGAGGTACAACGAAGTTGGAGGTGTGTCTGGCAGACAAATAACTTGTAAACGACATGACTGGCAAAGAAAAGATCAGAGTATAACTGGTCCGGCAAAGAAAGGTAAATAGTAAGTAACATATAAGTCATAAATAAGATGTCCATCAGGCTATATTTAGAGTAGGAGCGGGTAACATCCGGCCCACAGAGGCATATTGTGTGGCCCGTGAACATACTCCGAATTAATAATGGAATCTGGCCTGCAATGGGTGGCCAACCTCTGACTGCAGACCAGATCTGGCCCATGATGTCCTATCGTCCAGCCCGAGACAAATACTGTTTGTCAACCGTGCACTCTCTCTTGGTACTCTGGTCACCAAGTCTCACCTTCACTATCAGCTCTCGGACTGTCACCTCAATAATATTCTTCTGTTGTGTTTCTCATCCATTGAACTGAACATTAAAACAATTGTTTATGGTAAGTAGAACCAACCATCACACTAATTTGTATGTTTACCAAGAACACTCTTCAATGAACAATGTCACCAAACCATCTCACTAATTTGTATGTTTGTTTCAATACATTTTTTATGCAAAGCCACTTTGTGGTTAACGTTTGTCACTACTGCCTGCGACATGCTCCTGAAAGTCTCATCTGACCTTCGCCCTACTGTACAAAGGTTGTCCGCTCTTGATTTACAGGCACAGCAATATGTAAACGAGTGACAGGAGCAGTAAACCCAGCAGGAAGAATATAATGATTTACAGGCATAGCAATATGTAAACGAGTGGCAGGAGCAGTAGACCCAGTGTACCAGTTCTGAAGGCTTGAACTCTGGGCAGAAACTGGTAACTTACTTGTGTGTAATTCTTGGAGTTGTAGTTGTAGTAGTAGTTGTTGTTGTATTAGGTAACGTGGAAGACGGGGTGCTTTCTTAGGTTTTCTTAGGTAATTGACTTCACAAGTTTCTTAAGGTTTAATTTATTAATATATACTTATATCTATCCAGGGAATGATAATGATGTGCCTTGTCTTATTTGTATGGTCTCTCTTTGTGGAGACAAGTGTATAGCCCTGGGAGTCAGTGTTAAGTATCCTAACTATTAGTTAAACTTCACTGCTTATATACATTTTCTACTGGAGTTGACAGCTGTGTCTGGATACAATATTACCAACTTGATGGTTATGATTTACTGTGGGTTACCTGTGGTCATGTGGTAGGATGAATCACGTGGAACTAAGGTCATGAGGTTTTGAGTCATGCCTCATGTAGCTGAAAGGACCCTTGCTCCTATCTCCAGGTACCTATACTGATAAATAGTTTGTGATACCTGGTTATCTTACTGTCTATCTATTGGTTATTTATTTAATGCCGGTTCTGGGCAGGTAGTCTGGTTAGCTGACCCTAGCTAATCATATCATTTACCTGCCTTGCCTCTTGGAGCCGTACATCGCTCGAGCCAGCTGCCAAATCTGTCCCAGATTAGAACTTTATTGTGGGAACAAATTTTACAATACTTGGTATATCCAAGGATGATTCATCCAGAGGAAAGGGATAAAGGAGCTAGGAAATTAACAATGAAAACTTAAATACTAATACAAAATAGACATCCAAGACATAGGCACACCATATGCTTAAAATTAACATTACCGGTAATACATGAATATAAATACATGGTACATAAAGAAATCATCTTAAAATTAATGTGTTTAGCTAGGTGCATGTTATTGTGTGTATATAAGCTAACCTATGCTAAAGATTCACACATTAATGAGGGGGGAGCCGTGTTGCTATGTTGTGGCTGTGAAATAACAGTCTGATTCTTTTCAATACAAGATAATTCAGTATACGTCGATAGACTTTCATATACAATACAAAAATAGTATAGTAGACTGTCTTATACAATATAAAAAAAATTGTAGTACATGCCAGAAAGATAAGACATGGGATAATAGACATTGGTACCAAGTTTTATTTTGATCAATATATGGAGGAATCAAATGATATAATAAGGATGTTTGAATCCTAGTCTCATTGAGTAACATAATAGATTCATTTGTTTATGAAACAACTGATAATTAGGAGATGTTAAATAAGTCGACATTAAATGAAATATGTTGAAAAGTGAAAGAGAATGTGTTATGTTTTCAAGCAATGTATGTTTACTAGGCAAGGTAACGATTCCCTTGGATCGTATTTTACATGAGTCTGCTTCTTTATAGTAGCCTTAAACCCTACCATGTGTAGGGTGATTAGGGCAAATTAATGTTAATTATATATCAGCAGGTAAGTATAGATAGTGGAAATTAAAATAGGATGATGAAAGAGAGTTTTGATTAGTAATAGATATGAATGTACATGCATATAGTGTTTGATTAGTATTACTTTGATTACAAGCAAATGGAGATTTTGAATTCTACGGAGACTTAAATGCAACTTAAATGCAAAGAAATATGCAAGACAAACATATATGAAGATATGCAACATGGCACTTGAAGTGTTGTGTGTCACTGATGATGTCATCACTAGGAATAATACTTATTGGATGAAAATCGAATATTAAAGGATTACTTCCATTTTCATTGGGAATTGTTGAAGTGCGTAGCTTGTTAATAACATTTTACCTCTTATGGGAATAATAATAATGAGTATATGATCTTGTATTAAAATACTACGCATGACTGTATAATAATGTTTCATGAAAGATAATAAGTAAGATGATATTTCATCATTGATTGTACCATTACATTTCGTAGTTGTTGGAGTGGTAATAATTGTGAGTTGATCTTACCGTACTCGCAGTAAATACTTTTTTTAATAAATGATTGTCATTCCTCTCTAAGTTCCTCATCGCAATTCATTTTCCTGCCAACTTACAGAAATAAATAGAAGCCTAAACATATGATGTGATTATTCCATATATGTAGATATTTTCTTTCGTTGGTCATGTAAAGTTATATTAATTGTATGTGGTTTCTGTGCAATGATTTGTACTAATACAGTAAATACCTGTTATTCTACCTTATCTTGATTTGCAACGGCTTGTCCCGCAATCTTTTATTTATGGGATAATGCTTGTATACTGTTGAATTTCGAATTCTGTTAGTGTTATTATGTGTCTACATCAGTAACCGGATAAATTCCATTTTCTTTATGTTGTATATGTTCACCGTTTTCCTTCATTTTCCCTAGATTTCATTCTGAGGTTCCAATACTATTTCAGATATATACTTCCCTTTATTTAGTAATTAGATTAAGATCTCATCAGTATATATTTATGAACAAGTGACATAGCCCAGTTGATATCATAATTTGGGGTGTATGTTTGGCAAATGATGTAAAGATTATGTATGTTATTATTGTTTTGCTGGAGACTTGTGTGTTAGAAAATAAACAGAGATCAAGAGGGAGACATGGCGTTTGGTTGTCATCCTTCGACTCCTCTTCTTTATGTTTCGCTGCTGCACGATGTGAGATTAAGAAACCCCTACATATACCACTATCTAAGCAGTACCAAATAGTGCTCATGAAATTTCACTTAAAAATTATCTAAACCACACTCTAGGCTGTGATGATGGCTCTAAGCCATTATATTTGTTGTATAATAAGCGAGCAATATTACCGGAGTCGCTGACTTCATTTGTAGGGCGCCCAATAGTGAAAGGACACTATAGAATATAATGCATTTAAATAGGTAAATTCATTTGTGTGATACCTGTCAAACAAATCCAGTGTATCATTAAGTACCTTATCTGTAACCACTGCTCAATGGCAGAAAATTTATGTAATACTTCATATATCCTGTAAAGAGTAAGAAATAGTGATCATATCGTTCGTCACCAATGTTTTATTTATTTTCCTTTTCTTTTTAACTGTTTGATAAAATTGTAAACGAGAGCTCTCGGATTTAAGACGTCATCTTTATCTGTGTTATGCACTTCGCCGGAGCTTGTAGCCGCCGCGAGTATAGACATGAAAACCGTTGTATAGGTTGATTTGGGCCACATCTGTAAAAAGAAATATTATTTTTCATTGGAAACCGATTGGAGTTTTTGTTTGTAATTGTTTATTATATTACCATCAGTAGTAGGGATAATATTATTAGGAAGAGGAAATTGTTGATGTCCCAGAGATATTGATTGGTTTTATTTTGGATGTTGGGTTTTTGTGCGCTTTGTACCAATTTTATACTCTGTTTACATAAACAATATAATCCGCCTGGTAAAATTATTCTTCATTATAAGGTTATACCTACTAAAGACATGACAGTGTGAAGTTTCGATCGGGTACCCATTATGTCGGCGATCACGCATTATTTCCCTGCAAGCCTATAATTTGTTTTGTTATGTCAGCGATCACGCATTATTTTCCTGCAAGCCTATAATTTGTTTTGTTATGTCGGCGATTATGCATTATTTCCCTGCAAGCCTATAATTTGTTTTGTTATGTCAGCGATTACGCATTATTTCCCTGCAAGCCTATAATTTGTTTTGTTATGTCGGCGATTACGCATTATTTCCCTGCAAGCCTATAAATTGTTTTGTACATCATGATGAAATTGTTGAAATGCAACTCACTGTCGTTCAGCGTAGATGTCCATGTTGTAGCATGGCTTCTTTGTGGCAATTGTTATATCATATGGAAGAGGTATCCATACGCCATATAGTATTTCATGTGGAGTTTTTCCCTTTATTTCCGTGTTTTGTAGTGTTTATTGACTGTCATATCGATGCAGTCTTCCCATGTGGAGGGATTTTCATTGTTTCTGTGCCACGAAGTATTTCTAGTATTTTACGGTTTTGCCGTTTTGTTAACCCATGAGGTGCTGGGAGATATTGTAATACAAACGTTTGCTTAATATAGTAGAAATCAGATACCTTTTATAATATCGGGACATGTATATGGGAATTTTAATATGATTTTAAATATAATTATGTGCACTTACATTTGCGGTTTTTATCGTAGTGGTGCCGCCACTAGATATCTAGAAAATGGTTAACCATAGGTAATAACTTATTTGCACCCTGATTCGAAATTGGTAAGGAAAGTAGATCTATTCCTACTATGTCCCATGATTTGTCCAGGATTAGGGATTCCCGTCATGGAACAGGTCCAAATGTATGGCCTTGATTTGCATTGCATGTCTCGCACTGAGCGATATATGTTTTTTATCATCTACCCTTAGTTTATGTTAATAGTATATTGTATGGAGAGTGGTCAGGTACCTATCTCTCCCAGGATGTCCTGCTGCATTATGATATAAGGGTAATTAATACTGAGGGAATTATTATTCGTTGTATCACTATGTGATTGGTTTGTACGTCACGTTTCCTTAGTTTTCTGTAAATAATATCATCATAAAGGGAAAAGTTATTTAAGTAATTCTGGTCCATTATTGTCATCCTCAGTTTTAATGAATATCTTATTACATTTATCATAGAATCCGTTTGCTAATGTTTACAAACCGCATTAAGGTCAAAGTCCATGGGTGTCCTCGGAACTAAAGGACAAGATGACTGTTTAAGGGATCTATATATACTTTATTTAATCGTCCTGGAAGGTAGTTAATATCAATATGCGGGAGAAATTCCTGAATTGTTAGATATTATCTGGCTAATTTTCCCGTTAGGGTTTGAGGTTATAGTAAGCCAAGGATTGTTTGATACTTCGCGAAAAACTTGTAAAGGATAGCCTAATACGATTTCTCTAAAAGTACGAAGTGCCCATAAGATTGCTTAAGTTTTCTGTTTTGTTACAGAGTAACGAGTTCCCTGTGCATTTAATATTCTCGAAGCATAAGCACATACCTGACATAGACCCATAGCTATCTCTTACATAAGTACAGCGCCTAAGCCTACTGAAGAAGCATCTGTACACGTGATATAAGTTAATGAATATTTGGGAACGCAAAAATTGGAGCTGACATTATTTAACCTTTAATAATTCAAAGCTCAGCTGTTTTTTCTGGCATCCATACAAAATCTCGAGTTGATTATTTAGGGGTTTAGCTACTTGGGAAAAATTCTTTACAAAGATTCTATAATAAGAACATAAACCCAAGAATGATTTTACGTTAGAAGCATTTATTTAGAATAGTGAATACTTTCATTGCTCGTATTTTATCAGATTGTGTATGGAGCACAGTGGCGGTTAATGTATAACCTAAAATTTTATTTTTCTGGTAAGAAAATGACACATAGACATTTAAAGTTTGAGGCCTACCTAATGTAATATCTGGATAAGCTTCTTTATTGTTACTTATTATGAATGTACGTCTTTAGAAAAATAATCAAATCGTTGAGATTAGCAATGACTACGTTATTAATAAAACCAATACGAAAATTGACCATATGCTGAAATGTGGATGGAGCATTACATAACCCAAATGGTCTACGAATGTATTCATAATAACCATGGGAAGTATTAAATGTTGTAATGGGTTGACTTTTATTATTAATGCTACTTGCCAGTTTCCACTGACGAAGTTTTAAGGTGGAGAATATCATAGGTCTTGTTTCACCAATGTTAGACAAAACATCTTAAAGGAGGGAGGGGATATTAATTTTTAATTGTAGCATTATTTATTTTTCTGCAATCAATGACTGGCCTAAATTCACCATTATTATTATTTTTTTTTTAAACCAACAACATCGGGCTGTTAAAAGGGGAGTTAGAATTCTTAATAATGCCTTCATCCATCATTTCATTAATAATTTTCTTTACAACTTTCTGCTTACTATGAGGTACGGTAGTCTATATGCTCGAATAAATGGGTTGAGGAGATGTTAGTGTAATGGTATGCTTCATAATGTTGGTTCATCCTAAGGATTCACCAGGTAGGGCAATCGCATTTCGATATGTGACTAGTATGGTGATGAGATTATCACGATAAAGTGGAAAATTGTGTCCACTGACAAAATGTCTAAGTTGCTCCCTTACGTGACTATCTATTTATAGCCTTCGGTAAGAACCGATACAATATTTCCTTGTGGTATTTGGTCTAACTTCCATCTGTACAGATCACATAGATATGTTCCTTTCTTTACATGAATATTGGTAGATGTTTTATTAATATCAGTGATATTTCCACTGTTTACATTGGGTAAAGTAATAAAGTTATATATTATTTTACTGGTTCTATTAAGGATAGAACGGTAGTTTGTGGCTGTACATGAGATGGAAGCTTTACCTTCAATTTATGGACGAAATTTGGAGTTAATATAATATTATATGCAGCAATGGCCTTTATGATAATGGAGTCATTTCCCTCATTTTCAATACGTATAGGGTTAACATTACATGGACTTATATATTGGCCTGGACAATCCTGTATTGGAATACATTAATTCCTAAAATGTATTATTTTATGTTTAGGGTTTATTATTATGGTTTGTTTGATAAGGTATGATAAACCTAGTTTATAATTTCGTATTATATAAAATTCAATATGTATATGGTTAGATCCCTTGTCTAACCGTACAGGAAGGGTTAGTTTCCCTAATACCTGTAATTTATTGCCTGTCATGGTTGACAATTCTATGTCACCAGCTCAATCTTGGTTTATAAATGCCGCTGGGGACCTAATTTGCACAATATGTTAAAGGAATTATCCGATAACAAGGAAACTGCTGTGCCTGTGTCTAATTATTAATGGAGTGTTACAATGTGATACTAGGTCAGGGAATTATAGTACATTATCGGTAAATGCGACGACAGGGCTTACAGTTTTATTTTCGGGACGTTTGATGCTATTTTAATATTGTGGCGGTCTCGTTTCATACATCATGTTTCGATTGTGCAAGTCCTGTTTCATTCTGTTAAGGATCATGTATTCATCTAAGGAATGCGAATTTGACTCATGTAAAGAATAGTATGTATGATTACTTTTCCCTTGATAATTTCTTTTAGTATTATGCAAGTTATAACATTCATTGGTAATATGATTATTTCCGTTACAGTGTTTGCAACGTTTTCCCTGTGATTTCCCTTGAGTCGGTGTGGCATCAAAATTAAAAATCTTCGTACCCATGGATTGAGTAATCTGCAATTCACGATGTATAATACGAGATTCCTTCGAATTCAGAGCTAGAGACCCTGATAGTGCAAGTGCTTTTGCTGGTTCACTTGTATTTATGTTGTCTGCCTTTGTTTTAAACATTCTCTGAACCCATGATAATGAATTATGTAGTTTACCATCCCCAAAAACATCAATAAGTATGTAGCATATGACGTTAAATTCTTTGGATCAGAAAAAGCACTTGTAGTTAATAAAGTATTTGAAATAGTTCTTAACAATCACTTTGTTAAACACTTTGAGAAAAATCATCTGCTAAATGATAAGCAATATGGCTTTAGACAGAGACGATCTACTGTGGACCTGCACTGTTATTTCACAGATAACATATTCCAATCAACTGATAAACATGGAGAGACTCACACAATTTGCCTTGATATATCTAAAGCCTTTGACAGAGTATGGCACAGATCATTACTGTCTAAGCTTCCACATTATGGCCTTCAATCTTTTGTTCCCCTAATTAATTCATATCTTAGCAACAGAAAATTACGTGTGATGGTAGATGGTCTGTATTCCGACTTTCATCCCATTAATGCTGGTGTTCCTCAAGGAGCGGTCTTGGCTCCAACTTTGTTCCTCATTCATATTAATGATCTTTTGTCAGTTACTCAGAATTCAATTCACTCCTATGTTGATGATTCAACTATTCACAGTTCCTTCTCATTTAATGATAGTTTTACTCAACACAATATTTTAGAATACAAACTTGCCACTTCAATTTCATTAAATGAAGACTTAACGAAGATCTTTGAATGGGGACAAAACAACCTAGTTTCTTTCAATGCAAATAAAACTAAATACATCCCGTTCTCAAATAGATCAGATAATCAAGATTCTCACATTATTTTCAATAATACAAATATCCCCAAGCCCCACAGCATTGATCTCCTTAATGTAACTTTAAATGAAAACCTCAGTTGGACTCCCTATGTAAAATCCATTGCCAAAACTGCATCTAGGAAGATGGGACTTTCATACAGAGCTTGTAATTATTTGACTGACGAGCAGTTAGCAGTAATATATAAGAGTCATGTGCATTCCCAGATGGAATATTGTTCACCTCTGTGGGCTGGTTGTGGATCGGTAGTGTTAAGACAATTAGATAAAATTCAAAACAGAGCTATCAGACTGATCAATAATCCTATGATCACTAATGAATTCCCTCCCTTATCAGTACGTAGAAATGTTGCTTTCCTTGCACTATTTTATAGATACTTTTATAAGAAATGTTCGGATGAACTTGCCCCGATTATACCACCCCTTCACGTCTTCCCACGGAGGACTAGGGCAGCTGAGAATGTGCATGAGTTTACACTGACTCCTCCACGTTGCAGGACAACTGCTTACAAAAATTCATTTACTCCCCGTACTACTTCCCTGTGGAATTCTCTACCAAGGGAATGTTTTCCAGCAAGTTATAACCCCCAGCAATTTAAATCCAGTTGTTTTAAATATTTTATGAGTGGAGGATGCCAATAGGCAAATGGAACCATTTATTTATTTGTTTTTTCCTTTCCTCCACTCACTATATGTAAAAAAAAACAAAAAAAAAACATATAACTGGCTGGACTATCTGGTGCAATATGCTCTCTCACGAATCTTATCTTATGTGCGTCCCGCTCTATATTCGCTTGGTAAAACACATCCTCCAAATGACGCAAGAAGAGATGAATCCCATATCTTGGATTATCTCCCGTATAATGCTTTGAATAATTGTGGGTGGGCAAGATTGTCATTGTTTGCATAGAAGAGGTAGTGGGGTCATAAGAAGTTGTTAGAAGAGCAGAGACAGTAGGAGATTGTGGAGGAGTAGCCATTGTTGGAGAAAATACAGGTTAATATAGTATGACAGACCGAGTCTTTAATGGGGGTAAGGTTGGAAAAGCAGAAGAATGTATTTCGAATGTGTTGGCACCACAAACGAGACTTGAGCAGGCAGTGAAATCTAGCTTGTAGGCTAATGAATCATTATCAGGGATATTCGAAGTTAGTTGTGATTCCTTTGGATTAATGGGAGAGAATATCTGTACTTTTGTTTTAATTTGGCACTTCTTTTCTTTCTTTCTGGGCTGTTAATGAGGAACCTAATTCTTTTCTAACATGTTCGTGGACAAGTGAAAAATAATGTAATGTAACATGTAATGTGTACCTACTTTTAGTTGACTCTAGTTGCAACGACGATGACGACGAGTTGAAGTCTAGTTGGGGTGTTGTCTGACGAGGCGACGATGGTGAAGTGACGAAGCGATGATTAGTTAGCTCGCACACTAACACACTAACAGTCGTTATTGGAGTGAAGATGATGAATGTTGACTTGCCTTTACGAGAGAATTTACATAACGAGGCGTCAGCGTGGAGGTGATGGAGTGATGGCGTTGTCCTGACAAGAGAATATACGCAGGGACGCCGATATGGTGGTGAGGAAGTGATGATTGTTTGTTGGGAAGTAGATGAGGTCCAATTGTAGGTCAGTTGCAGTTATGTTGAAGCAGGTGCCTCTTGTAGGTGAAAAATATGTGGTTTATCTCCCTCGTTAGAGGTCGTAAGATTATACCCACAGAAGAAATTACTTGAGAGAATTTACAAGTAGATTCCTTCAACTTGTCCTTGAACTATGTTAGTCACTGTACTCCCGTGAAATCTTTACCTTGCAATTTGTCTTGTTGCAAAAACACCGCTGCCATCAGATGTACCAGTTCTGAAGGCTTGAACTCTGGGCAGAAACTGGTAACTTACTTGTGTGTAATTCTTGGAGTTGTAGTTGTAGTAGTAGTTGTTGTTGTATTAGGTAACGTGGAAGACTGGGTGCTTTCTTAGGTTTTCTTAGGTAATTGACTTCACAAGTTTCTTAAGGCTTAATTTACTAATATATACTTATATCTATCCAGGGAATTATATTGATGTGC
Organism: Petrolisthes cinctipes; assembly: GCA_033782935.1. Taxonomy (NCBI): domain Eukaryota; kingdom Metazoa; phylum Arthropoda; class Malacostraca; order Decapoda; family Porcellanidae; genus Petrolisthes; species Petrolisthes cinctipes. The sequence continues at coordinate 78,327 of JAWQEG010001184.1, forward strand.
CTTGTCTTATTTGTATGGTCTCTCTTTGTGGAGACAAGTGTATAGCCCTGGGAGTCAGTGTTAAGTATCCTAACTATTAGTTAAACTTCACTGCTTATATACATTTTCTACTGGAGTTGACAGCTGTGTCTGGATACAATATTACCAACTTGATGGTTATGATTTACTGTGGGTTACCTGTGGTCATGTGGTAGGATGAATCACGTGGAACTAAGGTCATGAGGTTTTGAGTCATGCCTCATGTAGCTGAAAGGACCCTTGCTCCTATCTCCAGGTACCTATACTGATAAATAGTTTGTGATACCTGGTTATCTTACTGTCTATCTATTGGTTATTTATTTAATGCCGGTTCTGGGCAGGTAGTCTGGTTAGCTGACCCTAGCTAATCTTATCTTTTACCTGCCTTGCCTCTAGGAGCCGTACAATACCTTGACCACTACTACCAATACCTTCACCACTACTACCAATACCTTGACCACTACTACCAATACCTTGACCACTACTACCAATACCTTGACCACTACTACTAATACCTTGACCACTACTACCAATACCTTGACCACTACTACCAATACCTTGACCACTACTACCAATACCTTGACCACTACTACCAATACCTTGACCACTACTACCAATACCTTGACCACTACTACCAATACCTTGACCACTACTACCAATACCTTGACCACTACTACCAATACCTTGACCACTACTACCAATACCTTGACCACTACTACCAATACCTTCACCACTACTACCAATACCTTGACCACTACTACCAATACCTTGACCACTACTACCAATACCTTGACCACTACTACCAATACCTTGACCACTACTACCAATACCTTCACCACTACTACCAATACCTTCACCACTACTACCAATACCTTCACCACTACTTACTATCCCTACTACCACTACTACCACCACCACTACTAATTCTCTCAACACTAACACAGACTACCACCACTACCATTATCAATAGCTAAGAGCATCACTAACACCACTAACTAACACAACCAATAGCTAAAATCACCACTAACACCACCACCTCCACAACATCAACAATAACAACAACAACAACAACAACAAATCTATGCATCTGGTTATCGTATGTCTGAACCTAGTCACCGTCGACCCTAGAATATGGGTGACCTTAATTTAATATGTGTGTGTGTACTAATAATAAATTGTGATCAACAGTACACCTTAATGAAATTGCCAACAGCGAATGGAGTACAACCATGTCATCAACACATTCCATTGTGATAAGCAGCCAATGAATGCCTTTATTAATCCTCTCTAAGGTTTGGGTAAATTAATTAATCATATGAGTCTTACTATGGGTACCAGTGATGTTGTATATACAGTAGGTGAATTTTAAAGCTGTCCTGGACACAAAGCAATATCCAAGGTCACTTATAAGTGGCCTTGGCAACACCTATACTCATTACTGCACATCATACCAAATTAAAACAGTACATATATTAAAGGAGTCTGTCAACAGAGTGTACTCTCCTTAATTATCAATCGATCCATCGACCACAGGCAGTCAAACAGGTATTGAAGGCGTCAGTGAGTAGATAAGATACATTAGGTGGAGCAGTGTGGTCAGTTAGTCAAATGGTCTCTGCTGCCAGGTGCCAGGCCCACGACGTGATGTGTGTGTTTGTGTGTATGTGTTGGTGAAGAACTGAATATTCATACGGACATCAAGTCTATTAATATCAGTACGGACATAAAGTTAGATATAAACCCCCCAGAAGAAGATCAATATATGTAGTTTTATATATCGACAATATACAATGAAGGGAACAAATCTATTACGTGTGGCAATCTGTATCCTGCAGATAATTGGAGGATTTCCATTCAAACGGGTCACTGAGAAACCAATAAAGGTCAAGGTCAGAGGAAAGGAGGTGTGGGGTGAAGACGGCAGAGGAGGAAGGAGGACAAGGAAGGACAGTCCAAACAACAACAACAGAAACAAAAAGGATATGGTCTGTGTTAACGATAAAGTCAACAGCAACAGCAACGGAACATTGAGACAGCAGGCAGAGAAAAGCTCTCTAAACAACAACAACAGTATAACCACTTCTATTACCACTGTTGCCACCACTAAGTATTACCAACCCAGTACATGGTGGAAGCTGTGGTCCTATTTAGTGTCCCTCTCACTCCTCTGTTTCATTACTCTGGTAATCTACCAACTTACTTTTACAAAGCTTGATGGTGAAAGTAGCACAACCTTCCTTGCTGTTATTCTGTCAGATCAGGTGAGCATCTTAATTTCACTTCTTGTATTGGCACATCTGAAGAGCCACATAGAATTGGCTTTAAATGTTGCCAACAAAATGCATCAGTTAGCATTACTCACTGATACTGTAAAGGATAATACATTCTATGGATACTACCTCTTGATTTCCGCCATTATATGACAATGAGTGTTTTGACCATAATAATTTGCAATGGCCTCGTCGTTCATGAATCCCCTGATATAGGATTACTTGTTCAGGAAATCTGTGAAAATGTATTATATTATTTTGCTGCCTCCTTTACTTTGATGATGTTCTTCACAACTGTATCCCTCGAGAAACTCTTCTATCGCAGTGTTAAACTTTCCCTTGCCAAACACTTCTACAGAAACTTTACGTCTCGAGTTCTGCCTGGTCTCACAGACACTGGAGCTTCCATCAATGAAACACTGAGTCTGAGTACTGACTGGATTTCAGAGGAGGTCATTCTGGGAGAAATAATATCTGATAATGAACAAAATGTCAATTCATCTGAGGAACACAATAATAATAATAATAATAATAATAATAATAATAATAATAATAAGAGAATATCTTTTAGGAGATTTTATCGACAAGGAATATTTCGAAGAAGTACAACTGTAGATATAGAAGATGGTAATGGTCACAATGACACACAGAAAATATCTCCCCTTGAACGAGTTCAAGAGGGAATATGTGACAATGTTACCGAGGTATTCCAAAGCAGGAAGGGAGTGAATGAAAGTGGAATCTATGACCTCGTCCACAGTGACAATGACTCTGAGGTACAACAAGACAGGCAGTTACTGAAAGGGACACGGGAGATGTTACTAAGGATACACGCCCTTCACCGCCTACTGCTGCAGTACCTGGCCCTTCCCGTCCTCCTCCTTACGTTTAGCAGTGTGTGTCAGTCCATCGTCTCTGTTTACTTCATCTCAGTATATTTTTCAAACGGCAGTCATTCAAGACAAGTCCAGCTCTTCTTCTTTATGGTTCTCTACTGCTTACCGCTCCTGTTGTTCCTTAACATTCCCGTCATTCTACAGACTGAGGTGTGTGAGGCGGGGACGATTTTTTGTATAATTATGTTCATTCTAACTTGCCAGATGTAATGTGTGCTATTGGCCGCAAGAATTTGTACACATAATTATAGACAATGTAAAATGACGTAGCTACAGTACACTCGCAATCCAAAATATGTATCCAGGCTTGCTTCGAATAGCCTGATCGAGTATTAAGCGAACTCAAGCAAATATGAAACAGGATGAGCGTTGTAATTGGTTCACAAGTATGTCAAATGATTCGAAACTTCAACAAGACCTGGGTACAAATTTTGGATTGCGAGTGTACAACATTATTATTAGTTTTTTTTTGGCTTTGTTAATCACCGAGTCATTCATTTGGTAGACTATTCATTGCACTACCAGAATAAATAATGACCTCCCTATCATTATAGCTTAAGTGACTTTTCCTCTGTCCAATACAGTGAGAAATCACTATAAGGGGGTAACACAGTTTTGGTATATTGGAGTGCCTTGATTCCTCCAAAGTATGCCAAGAAACAGGACCAAAAGAACAAAAATAATGGTGTTCTGTTGCTTAAAATAGTTTGGAAGATTCATTTGCTCCAGATTTACCAACACTGTACAATCACGAGTACTAATAAGTATACAGCTTTGGATGAAGCTTTGAACAGTCTAATTAACCAACGAAGTAATTCCAGTGGAGATCTTATTGTGCATTTATTTACTGTCTTTAGGTACTCGAAGCACACCTGGATACTTATTGGTGCTCGTGACTGTACTACCTCCTTAAAACTTCGGGGGAATAGAAACATCTCTTGACCATTAATTTGTTTATATAATCGAGGGTTGACTTTCACATTGGTCAGTAAGTGCTAAAGGCCTCCATAGACTATCATTCATGCCTGAGCAAACTAGATGACTGCAATCATTTAAATTTGCCACACACCAGCAAGAAGACTGAGCAGTCACCACACATTATCATGCATCACTGTACAGGCGTGTGAGTGATTGACGAAAAGCTTGTTGGATATGGTTCAGTCATTTGCACAAACCATCAATCACACCCACACACACACCACGGTTATGCCTGCACAACCACCCAGTTTGCACAGGCCTGATTGACAGTCTATGAAGGGCTTAAAATACAACCCAGCATACATGTAATCCAGTGTGTGTGTATAGGAATAGTTTTTGTATTATATAGGCTACTATTTCTCACGTCCTTGTTCCCCGTAAGTGGGTATTGCCTGCATTAGTGATATGGACAATACTTTCAGGGTTTCGGCGCCCCTTCGGCCCCAGCCACTAGCTTTTAGTTCTTCAACTGTCCCTCTTTTCTTTCTATTTCCTTTCTGCTTGCTGTCACACCTCTCTATCACCTTTTTCTGGCGCTATATGACGTCGCTGTTACGACGCCTAATATCAATCAATGCTGTCTCACTTCTGTATCACCTTTCTCTGGCGCTATATGACCTCGTTGTTGTGGTGCCTAATATCAATCAATCAAACAATCACGGCCTTGTTGATAGGACAGAACAAAAAAATGTAAGATAGCGTAGTATTTCTCAGCTCTGTATAATATAATGTTCTCTAGGTTGATGAACTGAAGGTGTTACTGCAGATTATCCTTCACCGTCACCACCTGGATTCCCAAACCAAAGCAGAGGTAACGCTAGTGTGGTTATGTGTGTGTGTTCTTGTTGTGTGTATGTATATCATCTTGTAGGGTGGTTATGTGTGTGTGTTCTTGTCGTGTGTATATGTGTTCTTGTTGTGTGTATGTGTTTTCTTGTAGTGTGGTTATATGTGTGTTCTTGTGTGCATATGAAAATTTGTAGTGCGTTTATGTGTGTTCTCGTATCTTTTTCTCTACCAACCCAAGCACGTTCACTCTACAAGAGTTCCACCTGGGCCAACCCCACACTTGCCCTGGCTAACTCGGCAACAGCGCTTCGCTTGTGTGACCTCCTGTGCATATAAGACATTATTTCGAATCGGCAAATCTTCTTTTTCCGTATTCGGATCGGAGAAAAGGGGAGTGTGTGGGGGGGGGGGGAGGTGGTGCAGAGAAGGACCATTTATTCATTTTTGTAAACACCTGACTACACACTATGAACCCCAAGCAATGCCAGGTTACAAACATAGTTTACTGGATTTCTCATTACAGACTACAAGCAACCTGCTCTAGCTCTTCGTCTCTCTCTCTCTCTCTCTCTACACACACACACACACACACACACACACATTATCAGGTTTGGTATAAAGTCGTGACGTTACATATTATCTGTTATATATGCGTTTATCTAACATTGAAAACTGTGTGAAAATAATATCATTATTACCTCATAATTATTTCAGTTTAGCTCTGCCAGTAAGAATACATATAAATAAAACATCAGATTAAGTACAGCAGGGATGTATACAGCATCTCGGGGCAACCACATATTTACACTCAATACAACTGTTAGTCAAATCCAACTCCGACCACAGATGTTTCATAATTACTACTTTGATGCCGACTATGCCTCCAACTGAATTAATAATAATAATAATAATAATATTTCTTCATAGAATTATTTATACATATCATTACCTGATGTTTTTTTATATGAATATTACCGACTCTGAATCCAACCCAAAACTTAAATATCCATAGCTCCATGTCTCTTTATTTCAGTATATATTGTAACGTTGGGAGGTCGTTAATACCCAAGGTGTATAGTAGACTCCAATACTAGGAACGGATTTATTCACAGAGTAACACAGGATGAATACAAAATGTGACCCCAAGCACAAGGTGATGACTTCCCGCTTGCCTGACTGCTTGTGTTGCTTGTAGAATGTAGTGGTGTTGCTTGTTGAATGCAGTCATGTTGCTGCTCGAGGGGGACCGTAGGGTAGTGTGTAGGTCGTGGTGGCTTGGCATGGTGCAGCAAGGCAAGGGCAGCAGTGGCAGAGCAGGAGGAGAGAGAGGTGTTGACTGTCCCGGTGTAAGTGCAGAGCGTGGGTAGGGAAGAGCAGCGGCTGGGCTCGGTTGCAGCCAGCCGACAGGTGAAGGCGAGGATGTGCAGGTGTAACATAGAGAAAGGGACTTGTAAAAATTTAGTGCTTGGGTCACTACAATATTAAGATGAGAGTTTCAGACAAGTTGGTTTTAACTTTAATACTCGTATGAATTATTATTCTCTGGCATGTAAGGTTAAATTAATTAATCAAATTGACTAACAATCCTTACAGTGATAACTGAACACACAATCATACTGTTGGGGTTATGACATATAGGGCACCTCCCTCTTGTGGTCTGTCACTGAACGCCTCATTACCTATTAACAAAATAGATCACTGTTAGTATGGCTGCAGTGTCAATATTATTGAAAGAACAATAAATATGTTCTTACTGGCAGACATAAACCAAAATAATTATGAATGATAATATAATAATAATATGTTTCGTCACTCCAACTGTCCCTTTTGTTTTTGTCTGTATTCTCCATGCTTGCTATCCAACCTCTCTATCAACCTTCGTTCTATGAAGTCTTCTGGGCCTAAGGAGGTTCCATTTCACTGTATTATGATTAAAGCTTAAAGGAAGAAAAGAATATTTTACAGGAAATATTTAATATAACATGAAATAATGTTAAGCAATATGTTGTGAAGAGATTGGTAAGCGGGCGGCACGTGGACAACTTATATCGTCCATAAATTGGTATATATATCAGCCATAAACCCATTAGCGCTTGTAAGTTGGTAAATTCACATGTGTTCGTATATTTCAATAGGAATGAATATTCTGCTGATGAGGCTGATATCATAAAGTTCATCTGCACACAGTCAGTTAAAGAGAGAACTGGACAGAAGATGACTTATTCACTATATAATAATTATCCACATCACTTGTAATAAGACAGTAAAGTTTATATGAGTATCACTTCACTGACGTGCTGCAGAGAAGTTTATATTTTTATTATAAGTATTTATTAAAGTATTTGATAAAAAGTTAGTATCACAAAGATTTTTTTCAATTTCATGTTATTATAATGGTAAGGAAGCCCTTACGTTACTACCTGGGTGAACAGACTCCATAATACACGGTACAGTTTATTGGTAATACAAGGGAATGCAGTACATGTAATATTTCGGTAGGCCAGCCTGTCGTGTAGCATCGTGGAGAGTCTGTAGCTGCAGCGGAGTGTCTGTAGTTGCCGTGAAGAGTTGTGAAGGCTTGAACAACACATGTGATCGGAGCGAGAACACGTGTGTGTGGGAGGTGGACGACAGCAACGGGACAGGGCAGGACCTCTTAGTACTGGAGCTAATGGTATCGTCTGTCGTCTGTCATCCAGTGGCTGGCGGCCCCTTTTATCTCGTTGGCCACTGTCCCGGATGTAGCGTCCCTCACGTGACTTTCCCACCTGATGCAGGTGCGTGGCTTGGGTAAATCACTGCCCGGGAAGGACTGTGGTCAGACCGCCCGAGTCCCCCAGGGAGGACTAACCTGTTTGGCCACGTCTGTAGGCTGGATGCCGGTAGAGGTGCGGCATAGACAAAAGGTAGAGGTGTGGCAAAGACCAAGGGAAGGAGTGGTGTGCATGGCGCCATTACATTATATTAATTATTTTTTTTTTTTCTTCTTCTACATTGTTCTGTAGTTACACACATCTGAATGGCTATCACCATAGAGAGAGATCTCTACCCCAATATCTCCTCTCTCTCTTCACCTCCCCTCTCTCTGTGTGCTTCAGACAAATGAGTCAACATACACGAACTCTGAACCCCTGATAAACAGGCGTTGGGAGTACAGACTGTACCAGGAAATTCAGTCCGGAGCTGTACAGTTGCCCAAGAAAAGGCTGCAACCAAATTTGGTGGTGTGTGGCAATATCAGGCAGCTGCTCCAAAGTAAACACTCGTATTTGGATGGATCACTCAGAACCTATAGTTGTTAGGATGAGTGTAATTAGCTGAAGCCAATAACATCCATCCATACATAGGTTGTAGGTTCTGAGTGATCCATTGATAAAATACGAGTGTTTGCTTTGGAGCAGCTGCCAGACATTGCCACACACCACCAAATTTAGTTGCAGTCTTTTCTTAGGCAACTGTACATCCTGCCTATGTACTGACTAACTAATTCCCTCTACTTTGGTGTTGGCGTTGGTGTTAGATTCGAGAGGTGTTGGAGGTGGTTGGGGAGTGGCCAGGCTTCAACATATGTCGAGTCTTCACACTGGACCGGGCAAGACTCGTTGATGTAAGTTGTTGTTGTTGTTGTAGTAAGTTGTTGCTGTAAGTTGTTGTTGTTAGTTATTGTTGTTTTTGTATGTTATTGTTGTTGTAAGTTGTTGCTGTAAGTTATTGTTGTTAGTTAGTTATTGTTGTTCTTGTATGTTATTGTTGTTGTTGTAAGTTGTTGGTGTGCCACTGTCTTGATGTAAGTGATTATGATTTTATTTTATTTGTCGTATATTGATATGTTATTGGTTAATATTTAAGGAACCCTGTGATGAGACCTGGTGGCTTCTGATTCCTCCTGATTCTGCCTCGAAACAAGCTCCTTTAATGTAGGTGATGTTTCATGGAATGTTTAAAGGACTCAAGGACTATTTAACCTCCAATTTTCTGACTACAACACGGGTGTCCTAAATTTGTTCTGCATTACAGTTACCAAAAAGCTTAGACATTTCACGATGGAGCAAGTGTATTATAGTTGTCTCCAATAGTAGAGAGACGTGTGTCAGGAGGAATGAATGAAGCATACACAGTGAACGGTATCGAATCACCAATAGTTTAAAGCAGAGTTTTTCAAACTTTTTCAGTCGTGACCCAGATTTTACTATGACATCATTCTCGCGACCCATACAAAAAGATCTTTTACAAATGACCAGAATTATCAACCTAAGAAAATACAAGGCCAGAAACTGAAACTCAATAATTATTATTAAAAGGCATTCTAACCAGAATTATAAATAGAATTATACGCACTGACTCACCTACTCCTCCCTCTCTCTCTCTCTCTCACTCTCTTTCAAGAAGGCTAATATTTGTGCAATGATTTTGTTTTATTGATAATATAATTAAATATATGAATATTCGATTGTAAAAATATGTTGGGTGGATTCATGTATGAACTTCATATTTATTTTATTGTCACGAACATTATTATTCTATTTTATTCATATATTTATTTTTGTGAGCCTGCGACCCAGTTTGGAGGAATTCGGGAACCGTAATTTGAAAAACCCGGGTTTAAAGAAGTGCATACTGCATTAACGTAGGTGGATATAGGAGAGAAGAAATGTGATGATTTGAGGCGAGGGTGTGGGGGAAGAGGGTAAGAAAAATGAAGGTGATTAGTTGAAAAGTAATAACAAACAAATATAATTAGAATATCTGTTACATTGTATCCTTTAAATAAAGGCACTGTCTTTTGTTCACCATCGTAGTGGGATAGACTACTGAATATATATTATCCTTTGGATATTAGACAGCTATCCCTGTATTCCTTTTATCCTTCGTGCTTGCCCCGTAAGGGGGTATTGCCTGTAATGATGTGGGCAATACTTTAAGGGTTTTGGCGCCCCTTCGGCCCCAGCCACAATATTTCCTTCCTGCTTGCTGTCTCACCTCTCTATTACCGTTTTCTGGCGCTATATGACCTCGCTGTTGCGGCGTCTAATATCAATCAATCAATCAACCTCTACATATTGAGAACAATTGAAACAGCGGAGACAGCGATCATAACGATGTGGGAAGTGGTGTGACTTGTGACTATATGAGTTGCCAATTTGTCATTAGAACGTCAGTTACCTTCCATACATCAATGAGACAGGGTGTGTTTGGTTAGCTGCATTATTCTTCACTAAAATTCGATATATACTGTACACCCGAGCTCGTAAATTCGCGACCACGTACTTGTATTAATGCCATTTGAGCTGGTAACATTTATTTAGTGAGGAATCAGAGTAGGTGGAACATAGTAGAGGGAAATGATATAATCTTTACTAGAATGCCACCCAATGATGCCACCATTCTCCACACAGTGTTACCAGCTCAGATGAGATAAACATGATCGTGAATTTCGGGCAAGAGTGTGTACTTAATTGCAGCCCTCTTTTAATCATTTTATTTATTATACTTGTAGCCAAGGAGGTTGTATAGGAGGAGGCGGTGCGGAGCGGAGAGACTGAAGTCGCCGCCGCCATGTTTGTAGGGGCAAGAGGGTGGCCCAGCCGGGATGCATATTTACACTCATTCACTCACGCTCTCTCTCTCTCTCTTCATAGATTTCCCAGAGTGAAATTAATTCGGCTGATTAATTTCTATTTCTATCATCTGAATAACCATTAAATAATGTATAAAGAGAGAGAGAGAGGGAGCATCAGCAAATTTATCCATGATAAAACATCTTGGCTGCAATTTGAGTATGAAACTGTAGAATCTGCTTTTCCCCATCCAGTAACAAAGGCTCCGGTATGTGTTATGTTAGATCCCTGTCACATGTTAAAGCTTGTGAGAAATTGTTTGGGGGATAAAAAATGCATGCTTGATCAGAATGGAAACTTTGTGAAATGGGAATACATTGAGCAGTTGCACAAACTTCAAGGCCGTGAAGAACTAAACCTGGGGAATAAACTGAGGTTTGCACACATAGCATGGCAAAAAAAAAATTAATGTGAAATTAGCTCCACAATTATTGAGTGAGTCAGTGGCAAAGTCTCTGAGGTTCTGTCTCGATGAACAAATAGCAGAATTTAAAGGTTGTGAAGCCACAATAGAGTTCATTATAATCTTCAACATGTTGTTTGACATAATGAATACCAGGAACCTCAACACAGGCAGCTACAAGTGTCCAATCCAACACAAGAATGCTAAGGAAATTAAAGATGTTTTGGTATCTGCTGACATATATCAGATCATTGGTGTTTCTTGACGGTCAGGTAGTTATTACATCTAATCGAAAGACTGGCTTTCTTGGGTCCCTCTTCTGCATACATAGTTTGCAGTTTCTGTATGACAGCTTAATTGATTCACCAAAACCCTCCTTCAGGTTCTTGATGACTTACAAATTAAGTCTGGACCATATTGAATTGTTATTTGGGTTAATAAGAAGCAAGGGAGGGTGGAATAACAATCCTACAGTGAGGCAATTTTCTTCTGCTTACAAGAAGCTATTTGTTTATAATGACTTACGGGACACTACCCGAGGCAACTGCTTACCATTGGAGTCTGTTCCAATATTAACTGTATCTGGAAAGTGTAAGGTAAATGCTAAGATTAATTCTCTTCAGTTGATAAATGATTCTGTCCTGAAAAGAAATGTATTGGATGATGTGGGTAATGAGGAGACAGAGGATTATGTCTACGTTCCAAGCCATACCCACATCTCTAAATGTGTAGACAAAATAGTTGTATACATTGCAGGATTTGTGGCTCATAAATTGATGAAGTCATTACATTGTGAGCCATGCATTGATGCCCTAAGCTCAGACCAAAGTGATAGCAACCATATACACTCACTTATCAAACTAAAGGATAAAGGAAACTTGGTGTATCACTCTGATGATATCATTGACATTTGCATCACGGCAGAAAAACTGTTTAGACAGAGAGGGTCATGTAATAATTTCAAGAGGGTGGGTTTCTGTCAGTTAATAACATCAGTGCTAGAACATTACACACACATATTCCCCACCTTAGCCAGACACATGTACGACACAGAGCCCATGGATAACCACTTGCATCTATTGATAAAGGCAGTAGCTGAAACATATTTGCAAGTGAGGTACAAATATGATGCAAAGCAGGTAACTCAAAAGCTGGGAGCTAACTGTAAGGTGAAGAGTCGCCAGGTATATACTAAGCTGATTCATTTCAGTGGTCAGTAAGATTGAAATACTCCATTCCTTTTCTGCATAGTTTGCAGTATCTGTATAATGTATATACGACTTGTGTATCTACTTGTGTACCGGCTATCTTATCAACATACTTTGTACAATTGAGAGGAAATTGATGTTTTACTGTACTTTTTACGACTGATTGTATGATAGAAAATGTGTTATTTATTCATATTTAGGACAGCAATAAGTTAATCTGTAATAAAAAGTGGCACAGTTCATGCTTACTTTCAATAAAACTGTTGGTGAGGGACGTGGAGATGGTAAATTTATGGTAAGGTTTGGTAGCGCGGTCAGTCTTTTGCCCTCATTGGGCGTTGGCTCCTGCCACCAGACTGGGCTTCACTCCTCTCCGCGCTCTCCTTAGCGCGCGTCGTCTCCTCCTATACAACCTCCTGGCTTGTAGCTAACCTAACGTGCCGTAAAATAAATAATAATTAATTATACGTAAAACCACATGAGGACTACACTGACGAAATATTGGTTATTTACACAATAAAATATCCTGCCACACCAACTCACTGAATATAAATACATTATATAAAAACCATAAGGTGAGATGTAACGTTAAGGTGTTAATAACATGGAATAACCATACCGTAAGTAGTCCTAGTCCTAGTGAGGGAGATGATAGTTTGTTCGTAATGAATGGATGATATGGAATTTATTTATTTTATAATGTCTAGTATGATAAATAACATTGTACTCGTGACTCGTACCAATATCAAGAATATGGGCAAGTAAATGTTCGGGAGGCTGTCTTAGAAATACGAAGAAAAGTTATATGGTATGAATGTGTAAAGTTAATATATGGTGAAGGATATACACAGAATCACACTAAAGTAAAAAACAATGTAAAATATTGTCACGAGTACACAACGTGAACTACACTTGAATAAATTATATGTGAAATGCTATGGTACCGGTACCAGGCCTAATCAATGAATTTTGAGAATTTTTTTTGCTATGTTATGCTTACATTGATATTTATTTTATATATTATTATAATTATGTTACTATTATTATGTGTGACATACTTTGGTACCAGGTCTAATCAATGAATTTTGAGAATGATAATGCTATATTAAGCTTAAATTAATGTTGCTAGTTGTATTGGTGATAATGGTAGTTGTGGTAGTAATGGTGATGATGGTAGTTGTGGTAGTCATGGTGGTGATGGTAGCAGTTATAGTGGTGATGGTAGTTATGGTAGTATTTGTGATTGTGGTTGTAGTGGTGATGGTGGTAGTCATGGTGGTGGTATAGTGGTGGTGATGGCAGTGATGGTAGTGGTAGTTGTGGTGATGATGGTAGTGATGATGGTGGTAGTATTATGTACAGTAGTACTGTACTATAAGTAATTAATCATATACAGTACTGTACATTATTCTTTAGTAACAATAGCAATAACCCTGTATAGTTTATTAAATATAATACCGGTACTTTATTACCATACTGTATTATAATTATATACATTATTTATTAGTAACAATAGCAGTAACCCTATATAGTTTATTAAATATAATACTTTATTACCATACTGTATAATAATTTATAAATTATTCTTTAGTGACAATGGCAATAATTAACCCTGTATAGTTTATTAAATACTGTACAGATACAGTACTTTATTACTATATTGTATAATGATAATATAAAAATTTCTTTACAGCCAATGACAGTAATCCTGCAAGAATTATGTACATTCTGTATTACTGCACTACATAATAATTATACTGTTGTGCAGCATGGTACCGGTAGTGATTTTTTCTCTTCTGACAATTTATATAAAGGAAGCTGAATAGCATAATCATTCTCAAATTCGAAGAGTAGTTATGAAGTCTGCTGTTTATTTATGTATATCACCTTATATTTTAGTGTTAATTATATCCTTCCTGTCCTACAACATGCCTGTTCTATTGTTTTATTATTGCACCTTCATATCTGTTTCTTCCTGACTGACTTAGGCTTACCTAGTCAATCCTCATATATTATACTATAATTGTATCTATATGTTGTATTGTAATGTGTTCATACAAATGCACAATTCATTAAAATAACTAAAAAAATATATATAATTAAACTATTTTTCTAAAGTAATAAGTGGTACAACTTTACCGGAGGACAATACACTTCCCCTAACCTAACCTAACTTACCTAACCTATATGATAAGATTGTGTTGTTTTTTCTCTCTACTGACAAATTTTTTAAGCCTGCAATGCATGTGTCATACGCTATGCAAACAAATAAATAAATAAATAAACAAACCATTTTGTGTGAAGTTAATGCCAACCTGTATTTTGACAATATTAATGAATAATTATGAAGTTCATAAATGAGGTATTTGTAGCTTCAGCTTACTGTGTGACTTGCGGAGTCACTGTGATAATGATATAAAGTCTCATAAATCGATTACAATTCCCAGTAGTTGAATACCAAACTAATATTCCCTCATAATTCTCATTTTGAGCATATTTTGTTATGATGTGTGTGCGTGCGTACAAACATACAGGGACCGACTGAAGAGGCTTGGAGGTGAGATTTTATTGTAATATTTATTCTCTGGCCCTAGTGTGCACAAATAACTCAATAAAATGAGATACTTATCGTAGTTATCTTTGTCATTTATATTCTTGGAACTATCAGAAGGCTAGTTGTATCATATCAGATTATTTAATAGACAAATATCAAAATGCTTGACTAACGCATTCCACGGCAAATTTATTCCAGTATATTTAGCCATTTATTTTTATAACGTCTGTCACAGTGTCCTGCAGTACTGATTATATATTTATAATTAATATTGTGAATATAGCTACGTATTTATATAAATGTTAATAAGAACACAATAAAAAAAATAGGGCTGTACAACATTAGGCTTCAATACACGACGAATATATATATTAGGCTACACATATAACAAGTAAATAGGGTATAAGTAGCAGCGACATTCACCATTTCTTCTCATTACCATATTTTTATTAAAAAGAATTACTGTTATTTACCAGATATTTAAGAAAAATATAAATATAAAGTAAGTACAAGGAATCATTTGTAGTATAATGAGCAGACTAGGTTACACCTTGGCAAGCGGCACCCGGGACTGTCGCTGTCCCGGGGGCATATTCCGAAACTGTTGTTAATTTCGGCCCTATCTAAATTATCAGCCAATCAGGCGCCTTTCTCTCGTCATGACGTCACCTCCGATTGACCAATCACACTCTTCCAAAGGTATGACGTCATAGCGTCGTTCACTCTAACGTATGCAATTACACCAATTATTATTATTGTGCATAATAATACTAATAATGATTATTATAATACGTTATTATTATTATGCATAAATATCAGCCAAAGAAGTGCACTCTCGAGCATAAGGTCTGATCCAATTTTTATGCGTTATTGCCGCCATGACGTATCTGCTGCATGCGCCACAGTCGCCAGAGTTGCCAATTTAGCGCTTTTGGAGCTAGATTCGGTACTTTATATAACAATATAGCTTTTACAATTTGGCTTTAGTGCCATTTGGCAGCTGCTTTTCTGTGTTTTTGTTTCTGTGTTTTGAGTCCTGACATAATAAAGAGTAATAAGTAAATAACAATCAGAAGGTTTTGTGGGACATTTATCAAAAATAGCGCCTGTTTAGCGCTTTTTGGGAGTAAGTTTAGCGCCTTAAAAAATTTCCAGTTGGCAACTCAAGACCAGTTTATTTATACTACTATATACTACTATACTATACTATACTACTGTACTACTATACAGGTGTATTATATCAATAAAGTTGGTGTGCATATCACTTTGTAACCTACAACTAAATTGCAGTACCAATTAGAATAATAGCCAGCAGCCTGGTTGACCCTTTACGATATACAAGAATATAAATGGAAAGCTGTTAAGCAATATTTCAGTGCATATTGCCAGGAGATTGAATAACCCCACAAAGATAAAGGACCTCGATGCTCCATGATGTTGGGTATAATCAAAGGGAGAGAGAACACAAGACAGACCTTAGTTACCATCATTTATTTTCAGTCTTATCTACAATCAAAATCATCCCACCATTATTTCACGAAATAAATGAGGTACAGTAACGAGCACTAATAACTAATTAGGTGTGCTTGGAATACCTAGAGACCGTAAATAAATGCACAATAAGATCTCCATTGGAATTACAGTACTTCGTTGGTGAATTGGACTGTTCAAAGCTTCAACCAAAGCTGTATACCTTAGTGCTCGTGACTGTATAATGGAATAAATGACAGCTGTCGTAAAGGAGTGCAATGTGTTTATATTATTTATTTTTTCACGACGAGGATAAGCGCGAGTCATTAGTTAATCGGAATATGACGTCATGACACAAGAGCAGCTCGTGAGTCTTGACAGGCTGATATTTCAGATAGTCACTTTTTTCACTTCAACTTAATTTTTAGTTCATTTTTTATTGGACTGACACATTTTTTACTATAATGTTAATCCTCTACCATTATTCCGTTTGTATTCAAAGAACCACGTAAATATTTACTGAAATTAATGAGGTATAAAGAAATAAATGACCACTTCTACCATGAAAAAGTGCAATGTCTTATAATAATAAAAGCAAGCTATGACGTCATACCTTTCGGAGTGTGATTGGTTAATCGGAGGTGACGTCATGACGAGAGAAAGGCGCCTGATTGGCTGATATTTTAGATGGTGCCGAAATTAACAACAGTTTCGGAATATGCGTCCCGGGGCCATGGAGGTAGTATAGGTGGAGGTGCCATGGCTCACTAATCCAGGGGAGTAAAGTGAAGCCGCCAAACTGTCATTTTCGGTGCCTTCAATATGGCGGACACAAAGATATGTTTCAGTAAAAGTGGACTTCTGACCTGACATACAAAGGTATGAGCCATCTTGAAGGTGCCGGAAATGACAGATTAGTGGCTTCACAAATCAGGTCCTACTGGCGCCTCCACCTATACTACCTCCATGCCCGGGGCATTGTTTACATTCTGTCGGACCAAAACCTTTCGTGTTTCAAAACTATCGTTCAGTAAACTGTCCACAGACCTAGGGTCGCAAAGCAACGATCGCCGTGTGAGTGGCATTGGATAGGGTTAAATCCACCAAAACGTGGGTGGCGCACCAGAAGTTTCCCAAGAACCTGATGGTTCAGCAGGTGTCGACAAACCACATCAAGTGGCAGGCCCTGGGGCAGCAAGTGTCAGACAGTGGGGCAGGCTAGGCAATAGTGCTCTATAGTGTTAGCCCGAGGCACTCGACACAAGCGACACTCAGTGAAGGGAGGCTCACCCTGCATCCCAGCAACCTGCCACGGTGGCCGGTAGCCAAGCCTCAAACGAGCAGAGACTACATTGTGCCTCAGAACCATAAGGCCTCGATGACGGTAGAAATATTTGTAACGGCAGACAGACTGCATCACCGTACAGGGAGGAGAGCGGCGAAGCGGACTTTAGAGAGGTAACATGTCAGGGAGAGAGGACGTCCAGCACCACGAGGAGGCAGATTGCAGGCTTCCTTTGCGAGTCTGTCAACTGTACCATTGTGACGTAAACCTACATGGGATGGCACCCATAAAAATTTGACAGTCAAGTTACGATGACGCAATAAGGCCAAAAACGATAAAATCTGCTGAATAACAATAGAGTGTGTGGGCTGGACACTAGAGAGGGAATGAAGGGCAGGTTTGGAGTCACAAAAAATGGCAGCATTCACTCCACGTTGACAAACAACACTAACAGCATCCAGAATGGCATACAGTTCACACAATGTTGAGTTAGAGTGGTTACAGAGACAACGGCCAACCCAGCCCCCTGGAGGTGACTCCAGGTCAGGCGAGAAAACGGCACAACCTGCTGCACCATCCACCTGCAATGAGCCATCAGTGTAGAGGCAGTATGGATCTGTGATGGAGGAAGTCACTGTTTCTATGTGTTCCAGAGCTAACTGCCTCTGTAGAGAAGGCAGCTCCGACTTGGAAGTAGGAGTAAAGCTCACATCAGGTGTTGGTAGCATCCATGGAGGGGGCCCTGGGGGACGTCTGCAACCATTATATCTATATTAAGACCACGGAGCATAGAGGAAACAGACCTTATAACAGTACGTCCAGCAGGCAGTATGGGAGGGACAGGGGAGTTTGGTCTAAGAGAAGTCCTGTCTAACTGAGAGTAATGGGGTGAAAGATGTGGGAAATGGAGGCACTTGACAGTGAAGCAAGTAACATTACAATAAATTCTCTCGATTAATTTGGGAAGACGCAACTCACGCTGCATGTTCACTATCCTGGTCGACATTGGACAGCCTAGAATTATTCTCATTGCTCTATTCTGAAATTTTTCTAAAGTTTCCAGAGTAGCCCTAGGAAGTTGAATCAAAGCAGGGAAAAGGTAATCAACAACTGAACGGATAAAAGCAATATAGATGGTCCTGGCTACTGGGATGGAGATGTCCGAGGAGTTGTTAGATTGCCATTGAAGTGGTGTAAGTCGGCGCTGGAGACGACCCAATAAGTCCTGGACAATGGGATGGTCTTAAGGTCTGGCAGGGATAATCGGACAAATATTGACTGGAGCACCCAGGTAGCAGTACTGGGAACACATGGGAATGACAGTCCCTCCGATGATGAACACTGGCTGAGCTTGAGAAAGGCGGCAGGTGAATATTCTGCTCTTATCTGGGGAGACAATAATGCCACAGTGAGAGGAGGCCACAGAGAAGGAGTCAAGAAACCGCTGGAGATCCCTTGGTGAGGTAGAATGAACACAGATATCATCAGCATAGCACGTAATTGTAGTTCCAGGAATATCAGGGAGAGAAGTGAGCAACCGATGCATCAGAATATTAAATAACAATGGGCTGAGAACATCCCTTTGAGGCGTACCAAGATGAAAACTGCACAAAGGACTGAGTGCACCACTGAAAAACACACGGGAGGTCCTGTTACTCAGGTAGCCCCGAATCCACCGTAGTAGATTACCCTTTATCCCAAAGTCAACCAGTTGATCCAAAATGACGTCTCTATTAGCAACATCGAAGGCACTTCGAAGGTCAATGAAGGCCACCACACTGTCCCTGGAAAGGCGAGAGTACAGGTCGACTAGGCAGTGATGTGTGCTCCGCTGGGGAAGGAAACCAAACAGCCATGGAGAAAGGCAATCCTGCAGTCTGTACATGAGACGATTGAGTAAGATTCTCTCCATAACCTTACAGAAACAGGAAGTCAGGGAAATAGGCCTGAACTTCGCAGTGCTGGGCTTAGGGATGGGTATTATTGTGCTGCTGGTCCAGGCTCGTGGTACACAACCGTCACGAAGACAAAGATTGTACAGTCGAAGTAGAGGGTTCCCAGGAACTTGTTGAAGTAGGCGCAGCACAGCATAAGTAATACCATCATCACCAGGGGAAGAAGCTCTACCCCGAGAGAGAGCACAGCGCAACTCCTCCTCAGTTATCTCCTCTGCATCATCGTCATCATCTTGTAACAGAGCAGACATTAGACGTAGCTGATGGACAGCAGCACGGAAAGCGAGTGCATCTTGTATGTGGATGGGTAGACTGGCTGGGGTAGATTGTTCTGACCAGGCATCGACAAGTTGTTTGGCATAGTCGGCAGGAGTGTGATAACGAGCAGTGGCCGGTGTCTTTTTAACAACCCGACGGATGAGGTGCCACATAGAAGCCACACTTGTTTGCTTGTTGATGCTGTCCGTGAACCGCTGCCAAGACTCAGTGTGAGCACCCTCCTGCAGGGCAACTAAAGCGTCCCTAGACATCTGGTAACGATGGAGCAGGTCAGGAGTTGGGTTGGCTTGAAATAATAGGCCATCACGTTCAGCCTCCTCCTTTGCCTCCTGTATACGTGCATCCAGCGTCCAGGAGTGGGCAGTATGGCGATGCTGGAGGTGTGGCCGGGAGACGTATAGCCTATAAAAGTCATGAGTAGCAAATACAAGATCAGAGTACAACTGATCAACTGATGATATGTCAAATGTAGGGAATACATGGGCCATAAATAAGATGTAAGTCGGGCAATATTTAGGGGGCACAGCAATACGCAAACGAGTGGCTGAAGCACTTGACCCAGCAGTTAGAGAATAATGAAACCGAAGAGCAATGTGATCAGAGAATAAGTCTGGCACAGAGAAGCACTGGACCTGAGATGCTATCAAGCCAGACGAGAGGATGTAATCCAGAGTACCTCCCCGGCAATGAGTGGCACAGCCAGTGTCCCAGCGTATCAGATGATGCTTGCAGATGTATGAAAGGAGACGAACACCATTACGATTAATAGAGCCAGAACCATCACCCAAATTAGAATGCCGAGCATTAAAATCTCCCATATAAACCATACCACGCACTGTTGGAGAAGGAAGAGCCTCAAGAGTGAGTCTAGCTGGGGCAGAATAGACATTACATAGTTGTAGTACTCCATTCCCAGGTAGAACCTCAAATAGCTGAAAGGTCATGTCAGGATCAGTGGAGGTACGGAGAAGGCGATGTGGCAAGGAGCTATGTATGTAAGTCAGGAGACCATTCCTAACCAGATGAACATATGGCACATAACCTGAGAGAGGAGGAGCTTGCCCAGCAGTGAGCGGCCGTCCTGAAAATGCTTCCTGGAGAAAAATAACACTGGGATGATGACGAAAAACATAGGCCTTGAGTTGAGTGATACCACATACATTCCAGGAGATGACATCCAGCCGGCAATCACTAGCGAACTCTGTATTTGGAGGTAGAAGTCCGGTGAGTGGGGGTAGATGAGCGACCTGGAGAAGAAGATGGACCAGGAAAAGGGACTGACTCGAAAAGCTTTTCAAGACGAGATGCAACAGTATCCATCTTTTCGGTAAGGGTAGTGACAGTTGAGATGATGGCCTGCTGAGCCTCGACCAAGGTGGAGAGTTTGGAGTCATTGGCAGCCTGAGCGGCAACCAGCCCATCAATCCTGGCTTCAAGGGCAGAAAAGCGGTTTTCAAGAGCTGTACATCGTGCCATGAGGGTAGCAACAGACTTGCGGAGGGCCAGGTCTGGAGGTGAGGCAGGGTTGGTAGGAGGAGCAGATTGGGGAGGTGGTGGTGGTGGTGGTGGTGGTGAAGGAGGCGGAGCAATAGTAGAGACACGAGCCTGGACCTTACGTCGAGTACATCCATGCCACACGTTAACCCCTGGCTGAAGGCATCGTGGACACTTCCATCGAGACGTATCTTCAGGAGATGAAGGCTCAGAGGTGGAGGCAGCAGGATGTGATGGTTCACCCCTGACAGGACACGTCTTGGAATCATGGTCGGCAGCACACCATGCACACTTCGGCCTGGCAGAACAGTACCGGGAGATATGCCCAACTCCCCAGCACCTGTAGCACCAAGGCTGGTCATTATGAAGTTTCCTCACCTCACACGGTGGAAAACAAGGGAGGAAATCAAAGGAAATCTCATTTGGAGGTGGATCGGGTTGACTCCAGACAACAACAATACGGCCAATGGGGGAACCATCTTGGAAAGAACGACGGGCAAAGTACACACCAGGGTATCCTTTGGCAAGTTTCGGGTCAACATCAATAGGAAAACGGGTGAGGATGTAGCTGGGGAACTTACGAGGCCTCTCAGGTGAGTCTTCAAGAATGAGAGGCAGAGATAAAAATTCACCAGCCTTCACTCTATCAATGATGTCCTGACGCTTCCTAGAGATGTAGACAAACCGGGAGGTGACAGTAGCCATCTTGACTTCAGCCAGTTCACACTGCAACTGGAAGGCCCTGTTGACATCAGACAACCAACGCAGCTTTGTGTCCGTAGATGGGTTTCCAGAGAAGGAGAGTTTGACATAGGCATCTCTCGGGGGAAAAGCAGGAAGGTTGGACGAGGGCAAGGAGTTGGTATACAAAGAAGAAACACCAGGGTGAGGCAGAGAAGGTACGTCGTGCACAGCTGAAGCACCCTTGGCAGTCTTGGCAGCTGGAGGCAAACAGTCCACGCCATCAGAATCCTGCGAGGAGTCGGACGAGGCATCAACAGGTCGCTTGGTAGAGGTTGAGGAGGTGGACGGCTGCAACCTGTGCTGCAGAGTGACCGAGGAGAGGGGGGGAGGGTTGCGAGAAGGCAGCTCAGGCCAGTGATCCTCAATTGGAGACTCGTCTTCCTCCGACATTGCCAAGTCGGCCTCCAAGCAGGAATCCGCACTCTCCATCAGGCCAGGCAAGGCCTAGATGGAAAGCAAACAACAACACAAACAACTAAACACTCAATCAGCCAGGGACACACACACACACACCCACACACACACAGACAATCACAACAAAACTATACACAGAACCACAACAGACAAACAACACCAGCAACACCACAGAAACAGCAACACACAAACAAGAACTCACAAACAACACAAAAAACACCAACAAGAGCTCCAAAACAACACAAAATAACAACACAAACGAGAATGGAGGCAGAGCGCCACGAGTACGTCCACACTCCACCTGTTCTGGAGCGAGACTCAGTATTATAAGTGTGTATATATATTATGTCTATCGAGTTATTGTACTGCTACTATGCCATCTTCAACACCACCGATATTGTTGCCTACGACTGTTAGTGCCAAAGGAGTCAAGTTTAGCCATAAGTGTCCAGGTCTTACACTCTCAGCATAATGACCGGGAGAATTAAAGTCATGAACTGTACTCCATATTAATCGTTCAATTACACAGTTACCAACAACGCTAGATAATCCAGTTGTGTGTGTCCAAAATACTATTACCTTAATACCACAATGCCCTAATACCATTACCATAATACCACAATACCATAACTATGATCTGTACACCATATTCCTCGTTCAATTACACACATACCAACAACACCCGATAATCCTGTTGTGTGTGTCCATAATACCATTACCATAATACCACAATGTCATAACTATGAATTGTACACCATATTCCTCGTTCAATTACACAGACACCAACAACACCAGATAATCCAGCTTCACTACAGAAAGAGAGTTACTGAGGACACAAGTTAGTACAACTTAGTGCTGGTCCCAAGCCCGGATAAATGGGTAGAGTTGTATCATGGAAAGACATCCAGTGTATAAACCTATACCATATCAATATACTGATCACAATGAATGAAAATACCATACAGAATCCGTCAAGGTTCGGGTCAACAACGACACACACTGGTCCAGTATGGTACAGGTGGAAATTATGGTAATGGTGGACAAAAGAAGGGAAGAAGTAAAGGATGATAACAGCTCCAGATAAAGGAAGAGCTAGGATGGTAGACGAGTAGAGGTGAGGGTGGCAACTTTGAATTTTGGCACAATGACTGGTAAAGTGAGAGAGGTGATGGAAAGGAGAAAGTTAAACGTATTGTGTGTATGTATGTATGTGTGTATGTATGTAGACGTGTGTATGTATGTATGTATGTATGTATGTATGTATGTAGACGTGTGTGTGTATATATGAATTTTAGCACACAAAAAAAGAAAAAAAAAGTGAGAGAGGTGGCCGACGTGAAGGAAAGGAGAAAGTTAAACAAAATGCTAATGAAGTAAAGAGAAGTTGATAATGGGAGGCTTTAAGTTGTTTTACCCTGGTGTAAATAGCAGGAGTGTCGGTGTTGGGATAGTAGTGAAGAAAAAGCATATATATTTAAAGTGTATTGGAGGTAATGAGGGTGTCGTACTGAGTAATGAACTTGAAGATGGAAATTGAAGGAGTACTGATTAATGTCATCAGTGTATATTCCACGTAAGTGAGATGTGAGTTGGAGGTGAAGGAAGAGTTCTAGGGTGAAGTAGAGAGTAAGTGGTTCAGAACATACACAGGGAGGAAAGACTGGTTATTGGGGTGGATTTCAATGTTGAAGAAGGGGATAATGGTGATGACTGATGAGAGGGTAATGAGTAGGTACTGAGTGGGAGGGTGGAATACAGAGGGACAGTAACGGTGATGACTGATGAGAGGGTAATGAGTAGGTACGGAGTGGAAAGGTGGAAGACAGAGGGACAGATAATTGTTGATTTTTCATAATGTTACAGTACAGATATGGTTGTAGTAAACACCTGCTTCAAAAAGAAGGTGAATAGGATTACATACAAGAGTGGTGGTAGGAGTATACAAGTAGACTATATCCTGTAGGAGATGTAAATTGAAAGAATCAATTCATTGCAAGGTATTGACAGGGAAGAGTGTAACAAGACAACATAGGATGTTGGTTGGTAAGATGAGTCTGAAAGTGAAGGTGAAGATGAAAATGTGGACTGAACGAAGGATTATGTGTTGGAAACTAAAGGAGGGAGATTACATTACAAAAGTTAAGAGAGAGATGAGCCAGGCTATGGATCAGTAGGAGGACAGATGGGCAGCTTTATCTGAAGTGGTGAGGGAGAAACCACAAAAGGTACTTGGAATGACATCGAGAAGGAAAGACAAAAGAAACCAAGGAGATTTGGTGGTGGAATGATAAAGTACAATATTGTATAAAAAGCAAGCAAAATAGAAATGGGACAGACAAAGGGATAAAGAAAGTTTGCAGGAATTTAAGGAGTGGCAGAGCAAAACAATGAAGGAGATGACTAAGCAAAGGAAAATACATGTTATGATCTGAATGAGAAATTAGTTAGTTGAAATTGATATAAAGACATGTACCGATTGGCCAGGTGGAGAAACAGAGCTGGGTGGGATGTGCAACAGGTTAACAAGATGAAGGGTGTAAATGGAAATGTGTTGATTAGTGAGGAGAGTGTTTTAATGAGGTGGAAGGAGTGTTAGGAAGAGCTGATAAACATAGCAAATGAGAGGGAGAGAAGGTTGGTAGAGGTGAGGGTGGAGGTAGCGAATCAGGAAGTACGAGATTTTAGCTGGGAGGAAGTGAGGAAGACCATGAAGAGGATGAAGGGAGGCAAAGCAGTAGGCCCAGATAACATACCATTGGAAGTGTGAAGGAGCTTAGGGGAGATGGCGGTGGCGTGGCTAACCAGATTGTTAAACATAATCCTTGAAGGTAAGAGGATGCTAGAGAAGTGGGGAAAAAGAGAACTAGGATCTATTTACTAAAGCAAGGGAGATGTGTAGGACTGCAGAAACTATAGAGATACATATTTGATTAGTAATTCAATGAAGATATTGGAAAGGTTTATAGAAGCTAGACTGAAAAGAGAAGTGAGAATCATCAAGAAGTAACTTGGTTGGACGATACATTCGGCTGTGAAGATATTGATAAAGAAGTACAAAGAAGACCAGAAGGAGTGTCAATGTGTGTTTGTAGACTTAGAGAAGGCCTATGACGAGGTGCCTAGAGCGGATTTGTGTTATAGTATGAGGAAGAAGTGATGAGTTGCAGAGATGTATGTGAAGTTGGTAAAGGACATGTATGACAATGGTGTAACAACAGTGAGAAGTAAGTAAGGTTGGTAAAGGACATGTATGACCTGACGTAACCTAACAACAGTGAGGTGAGCAGCATATCCCACTATTTCTACTACTACTACTATCACTACTACTACAACACTTACTATTACTACTATACTGCTACAACACTTACTATTACTACTACTACTACACCACTTACTATTACTACTACACTGCTACAACACTTACTATTACTACTACTAATACAATAATTGCTATTACTACTACTACTACAACTACAACACTTACTATTACTACTATACTGCTACAACACTTACTATTACTACTAGACTGCTACAACACTTACTATTACTACTACTACTACAACACTTACTATTACTACTACTACTACAACACTTACTATTAGTACTACTACTACAACTACACTTACTATTACTACTATACTGCTACAACACTTACTATTACTACTACACTGCTACTACACTTACTATTACTACTACTACTACTACAAAACTTTCTATTATTACTACAACACTTAATATTACTACACCACTTACTATTACTACTACTACACTTAATATTACTACACCACTTACTATTACTACACTTACTATTACTGCTACTTCTACAATTACTATTACTACTACTACTACTACCACTATAATGACTACTACTACAACTACTACAACTACTACATCACTTACTACTACAACAACTACTAAACGAACAACTATTACTACCACTACTTAAAAACATCGATTCTGATCCCTTTCATATTTGAAAAGGTGATGGACAGATTAACATATGGGATAAGACAGGAGTCTCCATGGACAATGATGATTGTGGAAGACATTGTGTTATGTGGAGAGAGCCTGGAAGAAGTCTAGGCAAGGCTGGAGAGTTTAAAAATATGCACAGGAGAGAAAGGAAATTAATGAAAACAGAAACAAGACTGAATATCCGTGTGTAAATAAGAAAGAAGGCGTGGGAACAGTGAGTCCATAATGGGTAGAGGAGGTTAAAGTCAATTATTTCAAACTTTGCAAACAGGTAATAATAATATTGTTACCAGGTGAGGTGCAAGGTGGTGTAGGGGTTGGCAGGGTGTTCAAGTGTGGGGTGGTGGGGTAGGTGGAGGGGAATCACATTGTTCGAATCCTCTGGGAACTTGTGGCTCAATGGTTATGTCTTCAACTGCTTCTGGTCCACGACCATCAGTACTGGCTGTACGCGGGGAAAAGGATGTTGGAGATGGTCCTTCCAGGCAAGAGAAAGAGAGGGAGATCAGTAAGAAGGCTTATGGGTACAGTGAAGGAGGGTCATCAGGATGGTGGGTGTGACTGAAGATGATGCAGAAGAATGGAAGTAGCATAAAGAAGGAGAAGAAGAAGGCTGAGGAAAGTAAGGAGAGATGGAGGAAAGTAAGGAGAGATGGAGGAAACTATGGAAAGATGGAGGAAACTATGGAGAGATGGAGGAAAGTAAGGAGAAAGGGAGGAAAGTCAGAAAGTAATAAAGAGGGGCAGAGGATATCAAAAGACAACAATCCAACATAGATCAGTGCAGGACGTAATCAATAATACCGGCAAAACACTTTACCGTATGTGTGAAAGATTATTCTTGATAATAAACTTTCAAAGGGTTTCCAATGAGGTTGTAGCATTGTATTACACACAGATATACACAACGCAGCTGGATGGATGCTGATTAAGTAGTGACTACACACACACACACACACACATATACGATCTACAAAATCGAATGCTTTTCTGATGTCAATGAAGCTCATTGCCACAGATGTCTTCCCCTTCTCTAGGTTTTGGTAGATATAATCAAGAAAGCTAATTAATTAAACAGTGTGTTGTGGAGGATGTTTTTACATTGCCAAACTGCTGAGTGTCTGTCAGGTGTTTAATTTGTGCATAGAGTCACTCAAAAACAAAGTCTCCACATTTGAGACTAAGGATTGTGGTAATGGCAACTGGTCTGAGCTCAGTGAAGGATTTAAATGAGGGAGGTTTGGGTATAGGGTTAACATAGTAAATATTTCAGTCTAAAGGACATTTGCTTTGTTGTAGGGAGGCATTGATAATCGAACAGAGGAGTTTGGTGAGTTCAGGTGTAAATTCTTTGTAAATATTGAAGTGGTTGATCTTCTATATCTGAGGTTAAGTAGTTTTCGTAAAACTTAATATTCATCAACCTTGAGAGGTAAGGATGGGAAGGGTAGATAGGCGGGGAGCATCGATAGTCAAGCGAAGGGAGGGTCTGACAGATGGTGGAGAAGTGATTGTTCATTCTGTCACTGGATTCAGAGTGAGAGAAATGGGAGACACAGGAGATGGTGGAAAAATTATTTGATAGTCCACACAGTTGTTTAATTTTAGAAAACCATTGAAAATTAATTGTTTGTTTTAAACTGTAAATTTTACTTGGGTAGTGGTTTTTCTTTGCCTTGGCAATTCCTCCGATTACTTTGTTTCTGAGCCGTTTGAACTTGTTTATGTTTGTGTAGAGTCGAGGTGATAACAAAATTATTCCACTTGGTGTATAAGTCTGTCTCAGTGATGACCTCACTCCAGGGGTACCAGGTGATCCACTGTCCTTAAGGCTGAGTCAGGTGTGGTCATAATGACAGGGGCTTGGTGGAGTATAGTGGTGGGTGCAGGTGAACACAGAACAGAACAATGTGTGCTGCGTCCCAGGGGAGGGAAGGGTTGGGGGGGCAGGGTAAAGCTGGTTACCAAAATGTCAGTCAACACTAGGTCTAAGGTAATGTTGCCCGTTATGAAATTTACTTGTCACGACCGCCCTAGCCGACCTCGATTAACAACAACTTTCACACAAAACTTTCACACGGGCTTTCGTATATTTACTTACGAGTTCGAAGTTAACTCCTTCACTAAACAAATTAATCTTAATTATTTTAGTATGTCGCTCATTGTAGAATGATTTATAATTATATATAGTGATAGTGATATTGACGTTGTGACGGTGATGTGAGAATGATAGATAATGTAATTTATAATATGACAATTACAACTTACCTTGCCCGGTTAATTTATGATCTCGTTGGTTGGCTGCAGCGAAGAACAAAAAGTCGGGGATTAATTCCCCGTTTTAGGCCCCATCCACCATACACATAATAATTTTTTATGTTAAGGGGGTTCTTCCCGATATATATGTATTTATATAGATAACAAATCTACTGGTGTATTCAAACAACCAATTGCAAATTTCTATATTTATTCAACTCCAGTATGCCAACATGAATAAATTAATTTCACACACACACACACACACACACAACTCACGCTACGCTAACTAGCTCGCTCTCGCTACCTCTCGGCTCTCGCTCGTGTACGTGACGATAGTCTAGCTTACGTTAACACTGTAGTAATTCTATCAATGTTACGCAAGTTGGAATATTTTTCTAATGTCTCACACTCGGGAATAACTCAGAGTCTCTCAACACACTCGTAATTTTCTTCAAAGATCCAGCTCCCCCTCACCTTAATTCAGTTACTGAACTAGCGTCAATGCAACTAGTCAGTATACAACTGTAATGCCTTGTGAATCGTGGTAATTATCCAACGATTCGACGTTTACGTTGTTCACCCCACTCAACACGTGGAGGTAATTCAGGCGAGCGGAAGCTGACGGTACGAGTGTGTTCCCTTCTTCAAGTGTGTCTTGTCCCCAACTGACCCCTATTCTTCCTCCTTAACTGGTTCAAAATTTCTCTGACTCCTCCTCCTATCTTTGTTCGTTTTTCCTAACTGGCTACGATTTACATTGTACCCACTCATACTATAGTTATACAAGCAATTTCAATTTACCTATGGCGTACTAATAATTCCCGATAATCTCCCTCCACTTCACGATCATTTGCAATACCATAAGTTACCCTGGTAGCATAATTTATTATTACAAAAATGTAATTTACGTACGAACACCTATAAGACAAGATGTGCAAATTCAGTTGAAACCCGGCCTTCCTGACCCTTTTCTAATTTTGGCTACTAATCCGGTACCTGCGGATTAAGACTACCTGCAGATTAACCCGCACCTACATCAACCCACTCCTGTCTCCTTTGTCTCATGAACGGAATATTCCAGAACATTCCCAGTATGGAATTTTCCAACTCTCTGTAATTCAAATTACGTCACAAGTATTATGTCTGACTCGTGACAGACGTGTATAAATAAGGTGTCGTCATCGAGTGGGGCAGAAGAGAAGCTACGGTACCAACATCACCAAGAAGCTTCACTGTCCCATCTAGTGCAACACCCAATAATCTCGGGGCCTCGCAAGATTCACGGGCTACTGACACCCTACAGTCCAGAGGTAAAAAATAAGTATGAAAAAAACAAACAATATATCATATGTTGTAAATTTACGTTACGAATGGATATGAAACTTCCTTTATTCTTTTTCTTGTTCCTGTGTCGCAACGTTATCTCTAAATCGATCCTTATCCTACCTAACTGGGCAGCTGGTATATAATCGGATACTTATCATGAGAAGTGAACGATATATTGCTTAGTTGAATTAAGTTGTATTGGAGTTGCAGCTAGATGTCCAGACGACTTTTTGTATTGCATGTATGTGAGAATTCCCTCTAACACTTCTCCCCACCTGTATAATCCACTCTGTATGGTGTGTTATCTTCACTGCCTCCGTAACTACTAACATTCTGGCTTCCAGACTAAACCTGGTAGTTTATGATCTAGTGCTTTACAACCCAGAAATATTTTATCGAGATATTCGACTGATTTCTTGGATTTGTGATGTTATGCGATTGTTTCTTTATCTAGTTCGAGTATCTTTTTAGATGGCTCGAAATTTTGGTATTATAATTATATAATTAAGTTCGAGTATCTTTTTTGATGGCTGGAATTACTGGCAATATAAATGTTAAAAAACAACGATAATTCCTGATATTATGTCGTTAACGCTGCTCTGTGGGAAATAATTACTACATTGCCACTGGTTGGAATGTCTACAACTTACTTTAATGAAAGCTGTAACTGGAGGTTGCTAATATTTAATTCATTAAAGTCTGTACTCTGAGATTAATATATCTTATAGTCATCTAGAACATGTCATAAAAATACAAACTCCAATTTTCTTTCATCTACATTTTTTCCATCGAATGTTAACAGTGTAATTATGACGCTCACGATCTGAAAAATCAAAATCAAAATCAAAATCAAAATCAAAATCAAAATCAAAATCAAAATCAAAATCAAAATCAAAATCAAAATCAAAATCAAAATCAAAATCTCACTCACTCACTCACTCACTCACTCACTCACTCACTCACTCACTCACTCACTCACTCACTCTCACTCTCACTCTCACTCTCACTCTCACTCTCACTCTCACTCTCACTCTCACTCTCACTCTCACTCTCACTCTCACTCTCACTCTCACTCTCACTCTCACTCTCTCTCTCTCTCTCTCTCTCTCTCTCTCTCTCTCTCTCTCTCTCTCTCTCTCTCTCTCTCTCTCTCTCTCTCTCTCTCTCTCTCTCGACAACCACCTTGCCGTGGGTGAGAGAGCTTGTGTGATCTGTTTGAATTTTGCTAGCTATGCTGGGGGACATTTAGTCCAGTTGGGTTACCCGTGCCAGAAAGGTAGCGTTATTAGTATCCTGACTAAGAGTTGTCAAATCTTCATGTTAATATTAAGTTTCACAACTGCTCTTCAACTGTCCTAACAAAAAAAAAAAAAAAAAAAAAAAATCTTGATCACTTTCGATATAAGTTTTTATTGTTAAGGACCTCACCAGCTACCTTATGCCGTGTGAGAAGGGAGGCTTTGGAACCTCCTAAAACAACGCCTTTTAACGCTCACAGGTTTTGAAAGGGCTGAGATTGAAGGGATCTCAGGCGTGTGGGGTACGAGTAATGGAGATGCCTCAGGACCCCCGTAGGTATTCTCTTAGATTAATAAGCCTGACCAGCTCCCTGTGACCGTTCTTAGGTGCCTAAAGGCTCGACTGCTCTTTGGTGAGAGAGCTTTCGTGCCTCGCTGGCTGCCAGGCCAGTAAAAGATCTCGGATTAAGTCGTGGGCATTTAGTTTTACTATTTGCTTTAAGTTTGGCCGCGGATGGTGGATTAGTAGGGATTAGTAGGACGACGGTTACACTTCAAGCACTCCTGTCGAAAAATCAGAGTCCCATTTACTTAGGACTCTTGTGCTGCTCAGTTGGGAGCTGCGGCACGATTGGGGCCGTCCGGCCCAGGGGAGACCTTTGGGTTGGTGTGCTTGGCTCATAAGAGTTTTTGTTGGCCGAACGACCGAAAACCTTCTGGAAGTAGGCGGATGAGACTTATGCGAGACCAAATCACATTACCTTTTCTATTGTATTATTGGTCTTAAATTGAATTAGAGCGAGATGACTGGTCCATCAGCAAGAAAATTTACATGTACTACATGCAAGGTGTACCGCTGGTGTGAGGACTTCAGCGGGAGGAGTGCGAGCGACCTAGACTCCTCGAGTGTCTGCGACTTTTGCAAACTCGAAAAGAGGTTGATGAAGCACATCTCACTGCTCACGAAGGAGAACAACTCCCTAAAGGAGGAAGTTCTCCGAATGGACTCACAGAGGTGTGACTGCAATGTGAGAGACAAGGCAGTCCAAGGAGCTTCTTCACCGGAGAGCTCCACCACGGCGGTAAAGAATAAGAAGAAGAAGAACAAGAAGAAGAAGAACAAGAAAAAGAACAACAAGAAGAAGAACAACAACAATGAAGAGGGAAAAGAGACTGCAGAAGGAAAAGAGACTGTAGAAAAGTGTGCTGGAAAAGAGGAGGGGAATATGGAGAAGGGAGAAAAACCCAAGAAGACAGTTGAGGAGGGATTAGAGGAAAGTGAGGAATCAAATAAGAAGGAAAAGAAAATGAAGAAGGAAAAGAAGACAAAGAAGAAGCAACCTGGAGGAAGTGACGAGCCCGGCAGGAATTCAAAACACTCTCGGGTTCCTCACAAAGCATCTCGTGCTCCTACCAAGGAGAGGCCTGTGGAGATACACATTGTAGGTGATTCCCAGGCACGAGGGCTGCAACCCCTAATGGCAGATCGCCTTCACACTTCTGTGAAGGTGAATTGTTTGCCAGGTTGTGGCAATGCTGACCTCCGAAAGGAAGCTGAGAGGATCCAAACGTCCAGATCTGCTGTCATTGCACTCATGGTGAGTGGTAATGACATCTACCTGAGAAATGGTAGAGTAGGTATGACCGAAGGAGTCCTCTCGGATGTGCTCGGTGCAGTAGATGACTGTGGGTTAAAAACCCGCAGAAGGGTAGTTGTTGGCAAGCTCCCAAGGAGAGGCCCTTTAGGGACTGCTCTGTCAATGAACATTGCAGTAAATCAGCGCCTGGCTGATTTGTGTACTGCCGAGGGGGTGTTCTTTGTGTACCCCTACACCTCACTCTTTGGTAGAGACGACCTCTACCAGAGGGATGGCACACATCTCTCACCAAAGGGGAAAGAAGTGCTTTCCAAATTAGTGGAAGACGCCGTCCGACGATGTCTCAGGAGCACTCGACCGAGCGTTGAGGAGAGCCCTCGTCGCTATGCTAGAGTGACCCCAGAGAAGACATTCGCTGAGATCCTGAAGAAGGATATCCCCAGCACTACCAAGACAATGACCAAACCGGGAAACGGAAGAGTATAGGGAGCCCTGCAGTTGGGGGTTCCCTGAAGGTTCTATTGTTCAACGCCAGGTCCATCCGAAACAAGTTTTTGGAACTGCGGGCCCTCGTTGCGACAGAGGAACCCGAGATGGTGGCCATAACGGAGTCATGGTTGAGAACCTCAGACAGAGATCTTGAAGGGGAATTCGTGATTCCAGGCTACCAACTCTTCCACAAAGATAGAGAGGACAGAGGGGGTGGTGGTGTGCTGTTGTATGTAAAGAACTCTATCAAATCGATGACCTGCAACATCACATCGAACCACGAGCTCCTTGGAGTTGACCTAGAAATAGGCACTGCAAAATACAGAACCCTGCTGCTTTATAGACCCTTTGGACAACACAATGAGATGGACAGGGACCTATACCAGTTGCTGGGTGAACTAGTGGACGGCAGGGTGTGCATCCTTATGGGGGACTTCAACACACATGTTGACTGGGAAACCAGAGAGCCCTCTGCCGAGAACACACCACTCTTGGAGTTTGTAAATGATGAATTCCTCACTCAATGGGTAAGTGAGCCAACAAGAGGTGCTAACATACTCGACTTGGTCCTCACCTCCAAGGATGACATCATTCAAGACCTCTCTGTAAATGAAGAAATAGGTGGAAGCGACCACAAGCTTATAAGATTTTCAGTTAAGGTCCCTAATATGGAGACCGTGACCCCGGTGCATAGAAAATTAGACATGGGGAGAGCGAACTTTGCAGGTCTTCGTGAAGGCATTGCCGAAATGGAACTAGAGGAGGGAGAGAGTGCTGATGATCTGTGGAGGTCATTCTTGTCTTCCTTCATGGAACTTCAGTCACGCTTTATTCCTCTGAAGGGAACAGGTCAGAAGTTCATTCAACCGAAGTGGTTTAATTGGGAAATCCGTAACCTACTACGGGAGAGGAGAACTGCGTATCGTCGAGCGAAGACATCTGGGGACTTTGACAGTCATAGAAGACTGAATCGAAACGTGAAGTCCAAAATAAGGGCGGCTAAGCGTGCTGAGGAGGTCCGTGTGGCTAGACTCTGCAAAGAGAACCCCAAGGAGTTTTTCAGTTATGTGAATGGCCGTAAACCAATCCGACGCAGGATCGGTCCCTTGGTGAATGAGGATGGAGCATTGATGCACTCTGATGCAGAAAATGCTAACCTCTTAAATGAGTACTTCTCTTCAGTGTTCTCTGAGGAGAGTGGTCCCATTCCCGAACCTTTGGACTCCTTCAGTGAGAAGTTGGAGTCAATGGTCTTCACCCAAGAAGAAATCGAGAGAAAAATAATCGAATTAAAAGCAAACAAGTCCCCCGGTCCGGATGGGTTCTTACCTAGAGTGTTGAAAGAAATGCATGGTGAAGTATCACGACACCTGTGCATGGTCTTCAACAGGGTAATCCAGACTGGATGCGTTCCTAGAGACTGGCGTGAGGCAGAGGTGACTCCTATCTTCAAGAAGGGAGATGCTAGCCAACCGTCAAACTACAGACCCATCAGTTTAATTTCGATAGTCTGTAAACTCATGGAGAGCATCATGGTGGACAAAATAACAGCACACTTAGAATCAAATTTGCTACTGAGGGGTTCCCAGCATGGGTTCCGGCAGCACCGGTCATGCCTCACAAATCTGGTGGAATTCTTCCATTTTGTTTTCAGTGAGCATGATCGGGATAAAGCGGTCGATGTTGTCTACTTAGACTTTCAGAAAGCCTTTGATAAGGTACCCCACCGCCGCCTCCTTCGGAAAGTGCGTGCACTGGGCATAGACGGAAATGTGGCAAATTGGATAGAGAACTGGCTAAGTGACAGACGGCAGCGGGTGGTAGTGAATGGACAGGCTTCAGAGTGGGTGCCCGTTACTAGCGGTGTTCCCCAAGGTTCTGTTCTGGGACCACTACTGTTTATTATCTATGTTAATGACGTGGATGGTGACATGGTTGCCAAGATTTCCAAATTCGCCGATGATACTA
Source organism: Petrolisthes cinctipes (assembly GCA_033782935.1). Classification (NCBI taxonomy): domain Eukaryota; kingdom Metazoa; phylum Arthropoda; class Malacostraca; order Decapoda; family Porcellanidae; genus Petrolisthes; species Petrolisthes cinctipes. The sequence continues at coordinate 113,555 of JAWQEG010001184.1, forward strand.
AGCTTGGTATGAATGTCGCGAAAGAAGGAAATACTACCCGCTTACAAGAAGATCTTATGAAGATCGGGGAGTGGTCTGACACGTGGCAAATGCCATTTAACGTGAACAAATGCAAAGTTATGCATATAGGCCACAGAAACCCCCGAACAGAGTATAACCTTAAGGGCAATGCTCTCGTAAGCACTGATACTGAGAAAGACTTGGGTGTAACTATCACCAGTGACCTCAAGTTCTCAAAGCAGTGTATTGAGGCTGAGAAGAAAGCCCAAAGGATGTTAGGGTACATAAAGCGACAGTTTGGATACCGGAACAAGGAGATAGTACTTTGTCTGTACAATTCCCTTGTCCGACCGCACCTGGAGTATGCAGTCCAGTTTTGGAGTCCTTCTTACCGGAAGGATATCGCGAGATTGGAACGAGTGCAAGCCAGAGCAACCAAACTTATACCCTCTCTTAGACACAAGAGCTATAAAGATCGGTTGGTAGAACTCGACCTGTTCTCTTTGGAAACCCGGAGACTGCGTGGTCAGCTTATCGAAGTGTTTAAAATACTACGAGGCTTTGACAATGTAGATTACAGGGACATTTTCCAACTCAGTGAGGGCACAACCAGGAATCATGGCTACAAACTTGAACTGAAGCGATACAACCGTGATCTGTGTGGTAAATTCTTTACATACAGCATCTGCGGTACTTGGAACGCGCTTCCTGCTGATGTAGTCAACAGCAACTCTGTGGATCAGTTCAAGTCCAGATTAGACAAAGTCTTAAATCACCGTCTAGGTGTTTAAGCCGTTGTGCGAGTGTTCCTTGATGGTTTCACATGACACATTCGAGGACGGTCGCCTACTTGCGCAACTAATGGATCGTAAGGTCCCCTAGGATACTTCTTTTCCTTGTAACTCCTTGTAACATAGTGGTTGTGTGTATACTAACCTTTGTTGTCCACAGTTTACACAGTAGTCCTGTGTGTGTTGTAGAGGACAGGAGGGTGACACAATAGTAATGAAGGAACACCAACATGGACAACACAAAACACACCAAGAAAACCAATATACTATATGTGTAATGTATAAGTAAATACATTGACTTGGTAACATATTAGGCAGAGAAAAGCGGTTGTATGAGAGACAAATAATGATGAACGATAAGTGACTGTTGTGACTCTAGTTTTAACATCTTCAATGTGTTACCCTTCCCACTAAGCAAAATGACAAATATAAAATTACTGCCTGGCACAATATTCCTCAATGTGTTACCCTTCCCACTAACCAAGATGACAAATATAAAATTTATACCTTTACATTCTCCTATTCGTTCCTCTCCCTCCTCTTTCTATACCCTACCTACCCTTCCCTTCCCTCCCCTGTAAATCATTATATTCTACCTGTTGGGTCTACTGCTCCTGCCAATCGTTTACATATTGCTGTGACCGTAAATCATTGTATCAGATTATTTTACTGAGGGAATTTGAACTTAGAAGGGAGAACCAAAGATTAAAGGGTGGAGATTGAAACTGAGGGAGACTTTCATAGAAGCATTTCTGAGTAACATCAAACAAGAATAAAATCTGAAGACCTGGTGGAAAGAAAATATTAATGTGATTTGAAAAGAGGAAGAAATTGTCGGTAAAACATTTGGTAAAGAACAACAGAATATATAAAGAAACTTGGTGGTTGAACCAGGATACACTGGAGAAAATCAGTAAACAGAAAAAGCAAAGAGAGCCTATGACACGAATGTTTCGAAAGAGATTAGAGAGTCTTGAAAGGTGGTGTGTATAGAATACAAAGGAGCAGTAGCACAGGGTAAGGCGACAGTAACGAATGATTTCTATGAGCAGCTAGAGGCGACAGAGGGACAGAAGAATATGTATAGGATAGCGAAGAACAGAAACAAAGCCACCAAAGATCTAACACACATCAAGTAGATCAAGGATGAGGAGGGAGAGTGTTGACAGATAAGGATGGTGTAAATACAGAGTGGAATGATTATTTTGAGAAATTATTGAATGAGGAGAACGATTGGAGAATAATAGAGGATGGAAATTAGCATGTAAGAGAAGTACAGGATATTAACGGATTTGAAGTACAGATAGCGTTACTAAAAATGAGAGAAGGAAAGGCAGTTGGTCCTGATGGTATTACCAATCAAAGTTTGGAAATGTTTAGGGAGAGAAGGAGTAAATATATTATGAGATTTGCTGCCTACAATGTACACTCGTGATACGTAATCTCTGACCAGACGAACGGCAGGAGGCACCACACATACCCTGCATTCGAACTCAGCCTCTATAGGTGGACTGGGAGGGGAAATGAGCAATACCAGGCGATTCAAAGCTTTCTGCTCATCACACTCTGGTCAGAAATTATGTATCACGAGTGTAGTGATACTGATTTATAAAGAGAAAGGAGACATCTAGGAGAGTAGTAATTACAGAGGCAAAAAATCTATGTCTCAGATGATGGAGAACTATGCTTGAGTTCTATGTTAGATAGAAGAGAGAATATGGAGAGAAACTTGTGTAAGAGAAGAACAGTTCGGGTTTATACCAGAAAAGGGACAGTGGATGCAATAGTTTCTTTGAGACAGGCAATGGAGAAGTACAGAAGGAAGTAGAAAGAGCTACACTTGGTGTTCATTGATCTGGAGAAAGTGTATGATCGGGTTTCAAGGCAGTTTCAAGTTTGGAGATGTATGAAGGTGAAAGAAGTTCCTAAGATGTATGTAATTGTTCTGCAAGATACAGTATGTATGCAGGAGCAACGGCTCGAGTAAAAAGTGTTGTTAGAATGATGGAAGAGTGTCGGTTCTCAGCCCTTACATTTTCGATCTTGTGATGGATGAGATGACTGCAGATGTTAGAGAGGAGGTTACATGTAGTGCTTTATTCTTGGATTACATTGTATTGGTTGACTTGAGCAAGGATGGAGAGGAACAAAAACTGGAAAGGTGTCAAGCCCTGGAAGATAGAGGCATGAAGCTTAAGCAGAACTTATGATGGATTATTGATGGGTGAGAGGTGATGGGAGGCAGGGCAGGGGACTATGTAGCTGGGGTACTTTAAGTCTGCTTGGGGACTATGTAGCTGGGGTACTTTAAGTCAGATTGGGGACTATGAAGCTGGGGTACTTTAAGTCTGCTTGGACTATGAAGCTGGGGTACATTAAATCTTCTTGGGGACTATGCAACCACACGAGGACTCTCAGGCGAACCCTGAGGAATGTGAGGGAGAGACAAAAATATTCACCATACTTGACTCTCTTGATAATGACCTGACACTTTCTGGAGATGATGATGAACCGGGATGTGACTGCAGACATCTTTACTTCAGCCAGTCCATGCTGCAGTTGGAGGGCCTTGTTAACGACAAACAACCACTGAAGCTTCATGTCTATAGAAAAGGAGAGCTTGACTCATGTGTCACCCAGGGCAAACGCAGGAGAATGAGACGAGGACCAGGAGTGGGTATGGGTCGAAGCACCAGAGCAAGGCAAAGAAGACTGAGAGTCAAGTACGTCATGCACAGCCGAAGTATTCTTGACGGTCTTGGCAGTGAGAGGCAAACAATTCACATTAGCAGATTCCCAGCAGTCAGAAGAGGCCTCCACACATTGCTTGGTAGAGGTGAATGAGATGGATATCTGTAACCCATGTTGAGGAATGATTGAGAAGAGGGGGATATTGGGTAAGGGCTGCCAAGGCGGCCATTTATCCTATTGTAAAAACTCGTTGTCTTCTGATATGTCTGAGTTTGCCTCCAGACAGGAAGCTACATCCGATAAAATGCTCTCCATCAGGCCAGACAAGGCTTTGATGGAAAAGCAAACAAACTCTTCAAAGTGCACAAGAGTGAGGTAAGGATGGAGAAGGTAGATAGCCAGGGAGCTTCGTGTAGTCAAGCGAAGGGAGGGTCTGACAGATGGTGGAGAAGTGATGGTTCATTTTGTCACTGGATTCAGAGTGAGAGAGATGGGAGACACAGAGGATGGTGGAGAAATTATTTGATAGTCCACACAGATGTTTTATTTTGAAAAACCATTGAAAATTATTTGTTTGTTTTAAACTGTAAATTTTACTTGGGTAGTGGTTTTTCTTTGCCTTGGCAATTTCTCTGATTACTTTATTTCTGAGCCGTTTGAACCTGTTTATGTTTGTGTAGAGTCGAGGTGATAACAAAATTATTCCACTTGGTGTATAAGTCTGTCTTGACCTCAGTCCAGAGGTACCAGGTGATCCACTGACCTTAAGGCTGTGTCAGGTGTGTAGAGTAGAGGTGATAACAATATTATTCCACTTGGTGTATAAGTCTGTCTCAGTGATGACTTCAGTCCAGGGGTACCAGGTGATTCACTGACCTTAAGGCTGAGTCAAGTGTGGTCATAATGACAGGGGCTTGGTGGAGTATAGTGGTTGGTGCAGGTGAACACAGAACAGAACAATGTGTGCTGCGTCCCAGGGGAGGGAAGGGTTGGGGGGGCAGGGTAAAGCTGGTTACCAAAATGTCAGTCAACACTAGGTCTAAGGTAATGTTGCCCGTTATGAAATTTACTTGTCACGACCGCCCTAGCCGACCTCGATTAACAACAACTTTCACACAAAACTTTCACACGGGCTTTCGTATATTTACTTACGAGTTCGAAGTTAACTCCTTCACTAAACAAATTAATCTTAATTATTTTAGTATGTCGCTCATTGTAGCATGATTTATAATTATATATTGTGATAGTGATATTGACGTGTATAAATAAGGTGTCGTCATCTAGTGGGGCAGAAGAGAAGCTACGGTACCAACATCACCAAGAAGCTTCACTGTCCCATCTAGTGCAACACCCAATAATCTCGGGGCCTCGCAAGATTCACGGGCTACTGACACCCTACAGTCCAGAGGTAAAAAATAAGTATGAAAAAAACAATATATCATATGTTGTAAATTTACGTTACGAATGGATATGAAACTTCCTTTATTCTTTGTATTGTTCCTGTGTCGTAACGTTATCTCTAAATCGATCCTTATCCTACCTAACTGGCCAGCTGGTATATAATCGGATACTTATCATGAGAAGTGAACGATATATTGCTTAGTTAAATTAAGCTGTATTGGAGTTGCAGCTTGATGTCCAGACGACTTTTTGTATTGCACGTATATGAGAATTCCCTCTAACACTTCTCCCCACCTGTATAATCCACTCTGTATGGTGTGTTCTCTTCACTGCCTCCGTAAGTACTAACTTTCCGGCTTCCAGACTAAACCTGGTAATTTATGATCTAGTGCTTCACAACCCAGAAATATTTTATCGAGATATTCGATTGATTTCTTGGATTTGTGATGTTATGCGATTGTTTCTTTATCTAGTTCGAGTATCTTTTTAGATGGCTCGAAATTTTGGTATTATAATTATATAATTAAGTTCGAGAATCTTTTTTGATGGCTGGAATTACTGGCAATATAAATGTTAAAGAACAACGATAATTCCTGATATTATGTCGTTAACGCTGCTCTGTGGGAAATAATTACTACATTGCCACTGGTTGGAATGTCTACAACTTACTTTAATGAAAGCTGTAACTGGAGGTTGCTAGTATTTAATTCGTTAAAGTCTGTACTCTGAGATTAATATATCTTATAGTCATCTAGAACATGTCATAAAAATACAAACTCCAATTTTCTTTCATCTACATTTTTTCCATCGAATGCTAACAGTGTAATTATGACGCTCACGATCTGAAACCTAAAAATCTTTCTCTAGGTAAGTGTAATAGTGATCTCTCTCTCTCTCTCTCTCTCTCTCTCTCTCTCTCTCTCTCTCTCTCTCTCTCTCTCTCTCTCTCGTTTCTTAATTAACAACATAGTGGTTGTGTGTATACTAACCTTTGTTATCCACAGTTTACACAGTAGTCCTGTGTGTGTTGTAGAGGACAGGAGGGTGACACAATAGTAATGAAGGAACACCAACATGGACAACACAAAACACACCAAGAAAACCAATATACTATATGTGTAATGTATAAGTAAATACATTGACTTGGTAACATATTAGGCAGAGAAAAGAGGTTGTATGAGAGACAAATAATGATGAACGATAAGTGACTGTTGTGACTCTAGTTTTAACATCTTCAATGTGTTACCCTTCCCACTAACCAAGATGACAAATATAAAATTAATGCCTTTACATTCTCCTATTCGTTCCTCTCCCTCCCCTTCCTTTACCCTACCTACCCTTCCCTTCCCTCCCCTTCCCCTTCACTCCTCCCTTTCTTTACAGCTTCATATCCTCTCCCTTCCTCTCCTGTACTATCCCCAATCCTCACTTCCTTCCCATTAACCTTTTTCTCCTATCCCTTCCTACAATTTCCTCCCTTTCCTTCATTCCTACTCTTCCTTCTTCTAACCCTTACGTCATCGTTCCCTCCCAACCCTCCATCCTTCCTCTCTCCTTCCCCTCACACACTCTACCCTCCATCCTTCCTCTCTCCTTCCCCTCACACACCCTACCCTCCACCCCATAGTATATAACCTACGACTGCCTGCAGGACTAATCACAGGATGTACCCAATATATCTAATATATACTGTATATTTTTAATATTAGACAAAATATAATGCAATAAAATAATACATGTCACATATACAAATAAAATATATTCCTGTAGTGTTACAAGAAAAGATAAACATACATGAAAGATATTGGGTTTATATACTGTATGTGTGTTAATGTGTGTGTGGCCTTGTGATAGTGTGTGTGTGTTAATGTGTGTGTGGCCCTGTGATAGTGTATGTGTGTTAAGGTGTGTGTGGCCTTGTCATAATGTATGAGTGTCAATGTGTGTGTGGCCTTGTGATAGTGTAATGGCGGCATCCGTAGGGACAGTGGAGGAAGAGATAAAACAAATTAAATAATGAACTTCAGTGTACTGCGAGTAATTTAATCCTTTGGAAATTATTGTGTTGTTACTTCTTGCAAATCAATGTAGTATACTTTATTCTAAGCCTGACAATTGATCCATATTTGTTTAACAATTACCAAACAACTTTTCAGTATCTAGGGAGGATCACAAGCATTTCAGATTGGTACACACACACACACACACACACACACACACACACACTAACCACAAAATTAGTTTTACCTTTATACAGTATTCCAAGTTAGTCATGAAGGAATTTAATGGTCAAAAATTTTACAACGATAGGGATAGTACGAACCCAACACACAAGCACACACACACACACACACACGTTTCCTATCACTTACATATATATACATTTTTTTTTTCTCTCTCTCATGAACTAAGAACAGAGTGTTACTGTCAACTACTTTGTATAAAACTCTCTTGTGTAAAGCATCTATGAATGAGCAGTACAACGAAGTTGGAGGTGTGTCTGGGAGACAAATAACTTGTAAACGACATGTCTGGCAAAGAAAAGATCAGAGTATAACTGGTCCGGCAAAGAAAGGTAAATAGTAAGTAACATATGAGTCATAAATAAGATGTCCATCAGGCTATATTTAGAGTAGGAGCGGGTAACATTCGGCACACAGAGGCATATTGTGTGGCCCGTGAACATACTCCGAATTAATAATGGAATCCGGCCTGCAAGGGGTGGCCAACCTTGGCCCGCAGGCCAGATCCAGCCCAAGAAGGCCTATCGTCCGGCCCGAGACAATTACTGTTTGTCAACCATACACTCTCTCCAAGTCAAGGTTACTTGGTACTCTGGTCACCAAGTCTCACCTTCACTATCAGCTCTCGGACTGTCACCTCAATAATATTTTTCTGTTGTGTTTCTTATCCATTGAACTGAACATTGAAACAATTGTTTATGGCAAGTAGAACCAACCATCACACTAATTTGTATGTTTACCAAGAACACTCTTCAATGAACAATGTCACCAAACAATCTCACTAACTTGTATGTTTTTTTTTTTTCAATAAATGTTTTGTACAAAACCCCTTTGTGGTTCTCGTTTGTCACTGATGCCTTCGACATGCTCCAGAAAGACTCATCTGACCTTTGGTCTACTGTACAAAGGTTGCCCACTCTTGATTTCCAGGCACAGCAATATGTAAACGAGTGGCAGGAGCAGTAGACCCAGCAGGTAGAATATAATGATTTCCAGGCACAGCAATATGTAAACGAGTGGCAGGAGCAGTAGACCCAGCAGGTAGAATATAATGATTTACAGGCACAGCAATATGTAAACGAGTGGCAGGAGCAGTAGACCCAGCAGGTAGAATATAATGAAGCCAAAGTGTGACATGAATAGAGAATAAAACTGACACCATGGAGCACTGGTTCTGAGATGTTATCAGTCCAGATGTGAGGATGAGATCCAGAGTACCTTCCTGAAGCTGAAAGGTCATGTCAGGATCGGTGGAGGTACAGAAGAAGGTGATGTGCTAGAAGCTAAGTATGCAAGTTAAGAGTTTGTCCAGAGGTGAGAGACCATCCTGGAAATACTTCCTGGAGAAAGAAAATACTCGGCTGATGAGGAAAAACATACACCATGAGTTGATTGAGTTTAACATAACTGGTGATACCACAGATGCTCCAGGAGATGACATTAAGAGCAAACCCTATGCTTGGAGGAAGAAGCCTCCGGAGAGTAGAGGCAGATGAACGACCTGGAGTAGGAGACAAACCAAGAGAAGAGACTGACACACAAATCTTCTCAAGTGTAACAAATTTCATGAACTGGGCAGATAGGTGGTTATCTTGTTTGTGGAGCTGATTGACACTTAGTCGACGAGTCCTGAACTGTGACTGGCAGAACGCACCAGCTAACCAAGGTGTCCGGACTGGGATGCACAGGAATCTCTGTCTGTATGGAAAAGGAACTGTCTACCTATCGCCCACCTATCAGTGTGGGGAAGGAGATGCCTGCCTGTCGCCCACCTGCTGGTTGTGGGGAAGGAGCTGTCTGCCTATCACCCACCTATCAGTGTGAGGAAGGAGATGCCTGCCTGTCGCCCACCTGCTGGTTGTGGGGAAGGAGCTGTCTGCCTATCGCCCACCTATCAGTGTGGGGAAGGAACTGTCTGCCTATCACCCACCTATCAGTGTGGGGAATGAGCTGCCTGCCTATCACCCACCTATCAGTGTGGGGAAGGAGCTGTCTGCCTATCGCCCACCTATCAGTGTGGGGAAGGAACTGTCTGCCTATCGCCCACCTATCAGTGTGGGGAAGGAACTGTCTGCCTATCACCCACCTGCTGGTTGTTGGGAAGGAGCTGCCTGCCTATCACCCAGCTACGTTATCATTGTGGTGGAATGAGCTGTCCATCTATCGCCTATCTACGGTACCTGTGTGTGGAAGGAGCGACCTGCCTTTTGCCTACTTACCTATTGTGGGAAGGAGGGCTACCAGACTGTCCCACTGTGTGGTGTGGTGGTCCTATACTTGTCATGAGTGGGGTTAGAGTGTTTGTTGGGGTTTAATATTCAATTGTTATTTATTACTTGTGTTCAGTGGGGATGAGTGGTGGTGTTGGATTTTATCGGAAATTGTGGTGTTAGTTAATGGTGGTTTGTGCCTATTAAGATAATTATTATATAAAACTGTGTTTGGTGTGCTTCATCAATCCCGATCCTAATGAATCTGTGACAATGGGGGCCTGACTGGGATCGGGTGTATTGGATGAATAAAGCAGATCTTGCAGTGTATTAAGTGCCATAAAAATGAATAGAATGGAAGCATTGGTTGAAATTGGATATTGGCCAAGAGGTAAGAAAACTCTTGTCTGAATTTCAAACAGAGGAGAGAATGGAAAGAGAAGCCGAAAAAGCAGCAGAACGAGATGTGAAGGAAGTCGCAGATCGAGAAGCACAGAGAAAACATGAGCTCGAGTTAAAGAAGCTAGAAGTATCAGCACAACCGGAGAGAGGAACGCAAGAGGTGGTTCGAGCCAAGGCTCCCAAACTTCCGGTGTTTGTGGAAGGTAAGGATGAATTAGACAGTTACCTGTTGAGATATGAGCGATTCGCTAGTCAAAAAGAGTGGCCAAAAGAGACTTGGGCAACTGCACTAAGTACTCTGTTGACGGGTACAGCTCTCAGCGTGTATTCAAGGCTTTCAGATACGTCAGCCTTGGACTACGATCAGGTTAAAAATGCAGTGTTGAAGAGAGTTAACTTGACTGAGGACGGTTATAGGGTCAAATTTAGAGATTCTAAGCCGGAAGTGGGTGAGAATCCTGACCAATATATTGTAAGACTTAAGAACATCTGCATATTTTTTTTTTTTTTTTTTTTGAACCATGGTGTCAATTAAAAGAGAGACAACAAAACATAAGGGTAAGCGGGACACATGAACATCCAATGACTACACTCACACATACACACTCACACATACACACACACACACACATCACGAAAGCATAACAGAATGAAACACGAAAATTCAGACGAATATTTACATATGACCACGTTAATCCATCAAAACGAGGGTGGCATACCAGAAGTTCCTCCAGAACCTGGTGGTTCAGCAGGTGTCGACAAACCACATCAAGTGGCAGGCCCCGAGGCAGCAAATGTCGGACAGTGGGGCAGGCCAGGCAATAGTGCACTATAGTGTTAGCACGAAGCGCTCAACACAAGCGATACTCAGTGAAGGAAGGCTCACCCTGCATCCCAGCAACCTGCCACGGTGGCCGGTAGCAAAGCCTCAAACGAGCAGAGACTACATTGTGCCTTCGAATCATGAGTTCCCGATGACGGTAGGAATATTTGTGCTGGCAGACAGACTGCGCCGCCGTACAGGGAGAAGAGCAGCGGAGCAGACTCTATAGAGGAAACATGTTAGGGAGAGAGGATGTCCAACACCACGAGGAGGCAGATGGCAGGCCTCCTTCGCGAGTCTGGCACCCATAAAAATTTGACAGTCAAGTTACGATGACGCAATAAGGCCAAAAACGACAAAATCTGCTGAACAACAGTAGTGTGTGTGGGCTGAACAATAGAGAGGGAATGAAGGGTAGGTTTGGAAATACAAAAATTGGCAGAATTCACTCCACGTTGACAAACAAGACTAACAGCATCCAGAATGGCATACAGTTCACAAAATGTTTAGCTAGAGTGGTTACTGAGAAGGCAGTTCCGACTTGGCAGTAGGTGTGAAGCTCACATCAGGTATTGGTAACATCCATGGAGGGGGCCCTGGGGGGATGTCTTCAACCATTATATCTATATTAAGACTACGAAGCATAGAGGAAACAGACCTTATAAGAATACATCCAGCAGGCAGTATGGGAGGGACAGGGGAGTTTGGTTTAAGTAAGAGAAGTCCTGACTATATGCCAGTAGTGGGGTGAAAGATATGGGAAATGGAGGCACTTGGCAATGAAGCAAGTAACATTTGAGTAAATTGTTTCGACTAATAGGGGAAGATGCAACTTACGCTGCATATTCACTATCCTGGTCGACATGGGACTGCCGAGAATTATTCTCATATCTATATTTTGAAATTTCTCTAAAGTTTCCAGAGTAGCCCTAGGAAGTTAAATCAAAGCAAGGGAGAGGTAATCAACAACTGAACGGATAAAAGGAATATAGATGGTCGGCGCTGGAGACGACCCAACAAGTCCTGGACAAAGGGATGGTCTTGAGGCTTGGCAGGGTCAACTGGCCAAATATTGATTGGTACACCCAGGTAGCGGTTCTGGGAACACATGAGAATGACAGTCCTTCCAATGGTGAATACTGGCCGAGCTTGAGGAAGGTGACAGGTGAATATTCTGCTCTTATCTGGAGAGACAATAATGCCACAGAGAGAGGAGGCCACAGAAAAGGAGTCAAGAAACCGCTGGAGATCCCTTGGTGAGGTGGAATGAACACTGATATCATCAGCATAGCACGTAATTGTAGTTCCAGGAATATTAGGGAGAGAAGCGAGCAACCGATGCATCAGAATATTAAATAAAAATAGGCAGAGAACACCTCCTTGAGGTGTACCAAGATGAAAACAGTGCAAATGACTGAGTCCACACACGGGAGGTCCTGTTACTGAGGTAACCCGGAATCCACCATAGTAGATTACCCTCCATCCAAATTCAACCAGTTGATCCAACATGACGTCTCTATTAGCAACATCGAAAGCACTTCGAAGATCAATGAATGCCACCTCACAAGAGTGGCAAGAGTACAGGTCGACTAGGCAGTGGTGTGTGCTCTGCTGGGAAAGGAAACCAAACAGCCATGGAGAAAGGTGATCCTGCAGTCGGTACACAAGATGATTAAGTAAGATTCTCTCCATAACCTTACAAAAACAGGAAGTAAGGGAAATAGGCCTGAACTTCGCAGTGCTGGGATTAGGGATGGGTATTATTGTACTGCTGGTCCAGGCTAGTGGTACACAACCATCACGAAGACAGAGATTGTACAGTCGAAGTAGAAGGTTCCCGGGAACTTGTTGAAGTAGGCAAAGCACAGCATAAGTTGTACCATCATCACCAGGAGAAGAAGCTCTACCCCGAGAGAGAGCACGGCGCAACTCCTCCTTGGTTATCTGCTCTACATCATCATTGTCATCATCTTGCAAAAGAGCAGACATTAGACGTAATTGATGGATAGCAGCACGGGAAGCAAGTGGATTTTATATGTGGATGGGTAGACTTGCTGGGGTAGATTGTTCTGACCAGACATCGACAAGGTGTTGGGCATAGACGGTGGGAGTGTGATGATGGGCAGTGGCTGGTATCTTTTTAACAACCTGATGGATGAGGCGCTACATAGAAGCCACACTTGTTTGCTGGTTGATGCTGTCTATGAACTGCTACCAAGACTCAGTGTGAGCACACTCCTGTAGGGTGACTAAAGCGTCCCTAGATATTTAGTAACGATGGTGCAGGTCAGGGGTTGGGTTGGCTTGTCACAAAAGGCCATCACGTTAAGCCTCCTGCTTCGCCTCCTGTATACGTGCATCCAGCGTCTAGGAGTGGGCATTATGGCAATGTTGAAGGTGTGGCCAGGAGACCGATAGCCTATAAAAGTCATGATTAGCAGAAACAAGATCTGAGTACAACTGTTCAGGTGAAGATATGTCAAATGCAGGGAATACATGGGCCATAAATAATATGTGAGTCGGGCAATATTTATGGGGCACAACAATACGCAAACGAGTGGCTGAAGAACTTGACCCTGCAGATAGAGAATAATGAAACCGAAGAGCGACATGATCAGAGAATAAATCTGGCATGGAGGAGCACTGAACCTGAGATGCTATGAGGCCACACGAGACGACATAATCCAGAGTACCTCCCGGCAATGAGGGGCACCGCCAGTGTCTCAGCATGTCAGATGTTGCTTGCAGATGTATAAAAGGAGACGAACACCATTACGATTAGTAGAGCCAGATCCATCACCCAAGTCAGAATGTCGAGCATTAAAATTTCCCATATACACCATACCATGCACTGTTTGAGAATAAAGAGCCTCAAGAGTAAGTCTAGCTTGGGCAGAATAGACATTACATAATTGGAGTACTCCATCCCCAGGTAGAACCTCAAATAGCTGAAAGGTCATGTCAGAATCAGATGAGATACAGAGGAGGCGAAGTGGCAAGGAGCTATATATGTAAGTCAGGAGACTATTCCTTACTAGATGAACATTTGGCACAGAACCTGAGAGGGGAGGAGCTTGCCCAGCAATGGTTGGCCATCCTGGAAATGCTTCCTGGAGAAAAATAACACTGGCATGATGACCAAAAACGTAGACCTTTAGTTGAGTGAGCTTAGCATGACTGGTAATACCACATATATTCCAGGAGATGACATCCAGCTGACAATCACTAGCAAACTCTGTGTTTGGAGGTAGAAGTCCGGGGAGTGGGGGCAAATGAGCGACCTGGAGAAGAAGATGGACCAGTAGAAGGAACTGACTCGTAAAGCTTTTCAAGGAGGGATGCAACAGTATCCATCCTTTCAGTAATGGTGGTGACAGTGTAGATGATGGCCTGCTGAGCCTCAACCAAGGTGGAGAGTTTGGAGTCATTCACAGCCTAAATGGCAACCAGCCCATTAATCCTGGCTTCAAGGGTGGAGAAGCAGTTCTCGAGAGCCGTACACCGTACCATGAGGGTAGTGACAGACTTGCAGAGGGCCAGGTCCGAAGGCGAGGCAGGGCTGGTAGGAGGAGCAGACTGGGGAGGTGATGGTGGTGGAGGCGGCACAAGAGTAAAGGCACGAGCCTGGGCTTGACGTCGAGTACATCCATGCCAGACGTTAACCCCTGGCTGAAGGCATCGTGGACACTTCCATCGAGACGTATCATCAGGAGGTGAAGGCTAAGAGGTTGAGGCAACAGGACGTGATGGTTCACCCCTGACAGGACACGTCTTGGAATCATGGTCAGCAGCACACCATGCACACTTCGGCCTGGCAGAACAGTACCGGGAGATATGCCCAACTCCCCAGCACCTGTAGCACCAAGGCTGGTCATTATGAAGTTTTCGCACCTCACACAGTGGAAGACAGGGGAGGAAATCAAAGGAAATCTCAATTGGAGGTGGGCCATTCGGTTGAGTCTTGAAGAATGAGGGGCAGAGACAAAAATTCACCATAATTGACTCTATCCATGATGTTTTGACGCTTCCTAGAGATGTAGAAAAACTAGTAGGTGATGGCAGCCACCTTGACTTCAGCCAGTTCATGCTACAACTGGAATGCGCTGTTGACATCAGACAACCAATGCAGCTTTGTGTCTGTAGATGGATTTCCAGGGAAAGAGAGCTTGACATAGGTATTTCTCGGGGCAAAATCAGAAAGTTTGGACGAGGGCAAGGATTGGGTATACAAGGAAGAAGCACCAGGGTGAGGCAGAGAAGGTACGTTGTGTACAGCTGGAGCACCCTTCGCCGTCTTGGCAGCCGGAGGCAAACAGGCCACACCATCGGAATCCTGCGAGAAATCGGACGAGGAGAGGTGGGGAGGGTTGCGTGAGGGCAGCTCAGGCCAGTGATCTGCAACTGGAGCCTCGTCGTCCTCCATCATTACCAAGTCGGCCTCCAAGCAGGAATCCACGCTCTCCATCAGGCCAGGCAAGGCCTACATGGGAAGCAAACAACTGCACACGAACAACTATACACTCAATCACACACACACCTAAACACAGAGAATCACAACAAAACAATACACACAACCACAACAGACAAAACACCAGCAACACCACAAAAATAGCAACACACAAACAAGAATGTACAAACAACAACACACAAACAAGAATGCAAAAACGACACAAACAACAATGCAGGCAGAGCGCCATGAGAATGTCCACACTCCACAAATGTTGGAGCGAGACTCATACAAAGCCTTCATACATACATACATACATATATACACACACAAATATAAAGTAGATACACGTCTTTCTCTATACATACATATATACTGTTACGGTGTGACATATCTTCACTATGTCACATCGTCATTATGTTTTAGTAGTGTCAACATCTTCACTATTTGTTAGAAGATGTCACTACTCTATATTGTTGATGTTATTGATGACATTGTATTGTAGTTCCAGGTTGTCTTTTATAAAATGATATGTAATATATGAAGATATTGTAAAGGAGAAAGCTCAAGAATAGAACAAGATTTGAGAAGATAATAAAGCTTTAAGGCTTTAAAGGGTTTGATTTGCTCCTCTTCCTTCTGATAATTAATCTGATTACGTGCCTCAGTCTACCCGGGGCTGGGGACGTAACAGAAATTGGGGGCCTGTCCGGGATTTTCTTGATTCGAAGATTTATCGAACTTAAGAAAGAAATGGAGTACGAGCAGGAAATGAAGCTCCTGCGGCTCCTCCTGAAGAAAGAAAAGGAGGAGTTAGCTCAAGCAGAGCTCGAGCTTAAAAAGCTGGAGGCCAGAAATAGAGGCCCAGCTGTGCCAGCTGAAAACAATGCTGAAGAAGAAACTGCTGAAAACAATGCTGAAGAAGAAACTGCTGAAAACAATGCTGAGGAAGAAATTGCTGAAAACATTGGTGAAGAAACTGCTGAAAACAACACTGAGGAAGAAACCACTGAAAACAATGTGGAAGAAATAAGTGAAGAAGAATTAGAAGAATACGATGTGGAGGAAGAGTGTGAGGAAGACATCGATAACGAGGAAGATGCTAAATCCAAAGAGAAGAAGAAGGCTAAGGAAACTTCAACCAAGGAAGAAACATCACCCAGGGAAGAAACATCACTAACAGAAGCAATTGAAGAGACTGCAAAGGTTGAGTCATCCGAGGCCAAGACTGGTGGAGCTACAGAAAGTGTTAAAAAGGAAAGAAAGAAGGTTGAAAAGGTTGAAAAGGAGGAGAAGAGCAATGAAAAGGAGGAAGAAGGCCACCAGGACAGTGAAGGGAATGACGACGGCAAGAAGAAGAAAAAGAACTCCAAGAAACCAGTTCACAAGAAGACAAGGAAATCAGCTCATTACGTGTCAAGGAGCGCCAACAAAGCCATAGACAAAAACATTGAGCCCGAAATCGAAGAACAGCTAGGCAAACTAAACCACCAGATGGTTGTGCTTCACCACAAGTTATGGAAAATTGAACCCAAAACATTGAGCAACCCCCAATACAAGGAAACATTCCAGCTCATCAGTAAACTATTGAGGGATAGCAGCAGGCTCGAGAAGCGCTTGTTGGATGAAAATAGTAGTGATGAAGTAGAAGAAGAAAATGATGAAGTAGAAGAAAATGATGATGAAGTAGAAGAAGAAAATTATGATGAAGTAGAAGAAGAAAATGATAAAGTAGAAGAAGAAGGTGATGAAGTAGAAGAAGAAAATAAAGTTGAAGAAGAAAATGATGAAGTCGAAGAAGAAAGGGGGGATGAAGATGATGAAGATTACGAATACTGTGATGATGATGATGATAATGATGGTGATTATGAAGAAGACGAAATCTGGAACGAAGACATAGAATAGAAGGTAATAAAATATCCACCCTGCATTGTAAGGATGTAGATGTGAGCCCTCCTAAGGGAGAACTCACATCTAAAATTGCAAAGGGGGTGTTACGGTGTGACATATCTTCACTATGTCACATCGTCATTATGTTTTAGTAGTGTCAACATCTTCACTATTTGTTAGAAGATGTCACTACTCTATATTGTTGATGTTATTGATGACATTGTATTGTAGTTCCAGGTTGTCTTTATAAAATGATATGTAATATATGAAGATATTGTAAAGGAGAAAGCTCAAGAATAGAACAAGATTTGAGAAGATAATAAAGCTTTAGGCTTTAAAGGGTTTGATTTGCTCCTCTTCCTTCTGATAATTAATCTGATTACGTGCCTCAGTCTACCCGGGGCTGGGAAAGTAATACTTACACACATACATAAATATATATACACATACATAAATATATATACACATACATACATACATATACACACATACATGCATATATACACATATACATACACACATACACATATACAAACATACATAGGAGAGAGACCCACCACAACCGGGTTATCCGGTGGGAGTGGTGGGTGGGGAGGAGCCTTGTCCTTTGCTATCCTTTCCTTCAACACGTAGTCTAGATTAGCATAGTTAAACAGGTAACCTAGTAAAAGGTCACTATGGACCTCCTGTTGCCTGTACTTCCTTTGTATTCCTTTGTATTCACCAGGGTGCGGTTCTCTGTCATACATTTAATACCAAGATAGCACTCGTATATAAAGGGACCCTGTAATCGTGTTTGAGATCTGGTGGCTCTTGATTCCTCCTGCCTATGCCACGAAACAAGATCCTTTAATTAGATAGTGTTTGGTAGCAACATTTGAAGGACTCATCTATCTCCAATTTTCTGACTACATAACAGAGTCCCTTAATCTATACCAATGGGAATATGAAATATAATAAACCAAACCACTTTCTCAAACCTGAACAAATAGCAGAAAAGTTAATAGTTGCCTTTTCCACACTATAACAGTGGAATCAGTGCAGTGAACAAACTTGTACAGTCAGAGGCAAAAGTCAAGTCGTCACATCTGCCAAGTCATAAATACAGTAGGGAGTTATAAGTTTCACAGGCTCGTAAAATGACTTACCTTATATTATTTCAAACTAGCTGTACCCGGCCCGCTTCGCTGATCCAACTAAACTTGAAGTGGTAAGGTACGGTGCCAGAAGGAGGAGTAAAAACAATCATTTTTTTTATTTTTGTTTTTCAGCATGGTTTACATAGAGTCGCAGCCATATATAATCATCCATATAGGGGTAACTCACATAAGAGTTTGACAGCTTCCCTCTGTTCCTTAGATGATAATCTTTCCAATAAATATGTTAACTACTATCTTTTAATTTAATACAAGCAGCTACACACTACTTAAAACAATAACATCATATGTGAACTTGAAAACATTAGACAATAAATTGTTTGAGATACCCATATGTGGATGATTGTTATTGACCGCGACTGTACAAGGTTTTTTGCTCAATCGTTTAACCACCGCGTTTTCTTTATTTTCTTGAGGCCTTTCTATAGGCCTTGATCTCTCTGAAAATCCAGCCTTCGCACATGGGCAGCTCTATGTTGCACTTTTACGTGTTGGATATGCAGAGAACATCAATATATTGACTCTAAACCGCACTACGACATCAGCTTAAAAAAACAATTTTTAAGCTGATGTCGTAGTGCGGCGGGTAAAGAATGTACTGAAAAAACCTGTATATAACATAAACAGCATAAACTTTTCTGTGTTGTGGTCAAACTTTCATTGCAAAACTTCAGTGTACACAAATTTTTTTGTCTTCTGGATTAGAGTCAATATATAGATGTTCTCTGCATTTCCAACACGTCAAAGTACAACATAGAGCTGCCCATGTGTGAAGACTGGATTTTCGGAGAGATCAAGTCTTATAGATGTCATGGTTTGACCTTGGCTCTTATTAATAGTCATTCCATATGACAGCTTCAGAGGATATTGTAATCTTCAAAATGTGAAGTTTTTGTTTACAGTTGGCTTCGCTTCCGCGTACCGTATATAAGTTAGCGTTGGCAATGTTGAACCACCTAGAATCTTGAATCCTGAACCACGTGTGATCATGAGGCGAACCAATCATTACAGAGTGAAATGGAAACAGGGGTTGAGTTGAAATGCTAAAGCATCAACAGTGATCGAGTAGTGTTATTTGCTGTATTATACAAAATTAATATAGAATTTATGTCACAGTATAATTTACATGCCAGCAATTGTTTATTAAATATATATATATGAGTCATGTAGTAAGTCATTTTTATCCTGCCAGTTACTAATAAAGAGAAGGTGGAATAATCAATACCAAAACATCCATAACCCTTAAAGATTGTGTTCGTGCACCACCCACTTTATGATTATTATTTTGTTGTCACTATGATTTTAACTTTGTCATGGTAGACAATTGTAGCATGGCAAGGAAGAATAACCTGGTGGTAATGAAAGTTCCTTAAAAAGTTTGTGTAATGAATTATTACCAGTATATACCTTGTCAATATTGCCTCGTGAGGAGTTCACAAAAGGCTATACAAGTTGAAAACACATTCCTCCGGCTCTCTTCCTTCGTATAGTTACATAGTAAGTATCTCCGAAGAATGGAAGATAAAAGAGTGACGTTCATGTCTACGTATGATATGCATGTGTTCAATACAATTCAATTATAATGAATAAGTTTGAGTATCTTGAATTGAATGAAGAGGAAGAAAGAAAGCCATACTGGTCCTGGAGGACACTAACACGAAAAAAAATGAAAATAAAAATAAAGAAGATGAACAGCAACCAGAAGGAAAGAGAAGGAAAAAGGGACAGTTGAAGTATTTCAAAGGAATAACTTGTGTCTGCAAGGGGGCCAAACCTTGATATGTATCTTAAAATTGTTAATATATTACCATGTTATACAATGAAACCTTCCACCCTCTATTTATTGTTGCAATATATTACCATGTTATACAATGAAACCTTCCACCCTCTATTTATTGTTGCAATATATTACCATGTTATGCAATGAAACCTTCCACCCTCTATTTATTGTTGCAATATATTACCATGTTATGCAATGAAACCTTCCACCATCTATTTATTGTTGCAATATATTACCATGTTATGCAATGAAACCTTCCACCCTCTATTTATTGTTGCAATATATTACCATGTTATGCAATGAAACCTTCCACCCTCTATTTATTGTTGCAATATATTACCATGTTATGCAATGAAACTTTCCACCCTCTATTTATTGTTGCAATATATTACAAGTCAGCCAATTTTGTTACTTGACCACAGTCAAGACATTTTCTGATTAATGACTTTGTGTTACTGGTTACCAAAGGATATTGTTTTGTAGTGGAGTGTGACTTAACTACCCAATGATTACTCACTCACTTCTCCACACTCTGTCCTACACCTCGACCACATCCTCTTTCCATTACCCTTCTCCTTTACCCATTTCCAGTACTCACTCGACTCCTTCATTTCTCCACCACATTCTCCTTCTCAATACCTACAACATCATTTTGTGTGGCCAAACATGATTAGTTCAATTATGCAAACAGGACCTGAAAATAAATAATGTTATGTTTTGTATGCAATTACAATGCATACAATATGGTAGGATATTATATTAATCAGATGGAGTCATTAGATAGTAATGTCTAGGCCAGACAATCAGGTGTTGGAGAACCATCACAAGTGTCAGAGAGAACAGTGTTAAATTCATACACACACCTTATGAGACACACTTCCCTTTACCAAACCACTCTTTCCATCTCACTCTGTAGTGAGTGGTTCGTATCAGGATCACACGTGATTAGGGATTCTAATTTCTGGGTGGCTCAACATTGGTAGTGGTAAGTGGTAAACGCAGAAGTGGAGCCTACTGTACCTTAACCTTCCCTGGGTCATGCCCTTTCAGGTATATATATATATATATATATATATATATATATATATATGGTTTGTTCCGTCTATTTCTTTTGGTTTGGAAGAAAATTTCACACAAACACACACAGACAGACGCCTCTCTTTTATAGATATATTTTATTATCTGAGGGAGAGAGTGAATAGGTCATGTGTTGTCTGTGTGTGTCTGTGTGTGTGTTGAGAGTGATAATGGCCAGGGATAAGAACACTTGGACCAGTGAATAGGTCATGAGTTGTCTGTGTGTGTCTGTGTGTTACTTACCTTTCCTTTGTGACCACCAGGCCACAGATGGACCGGTCTAGTGGAACTTCACCCGTTGTTTCAGATGTCCAGCCACACCCTGAGGACTACATATAAAGGTTAGGTTAGGTTAGGTTAGGTTAGGACTGTATATATAAAGGTTAGGTTAGGTTAGGACTGTACATATAAAGGTTAGGTTAGGTTAGGTTAGGACTGTATATATAAAGGTTAGGTTAGGTTAGCAGTGTACATATAAAGGTTAGGTAAGGTTAGGGTAGCACTATACATATAAAGGTTAGGTTAGGTTAGGTTAGGTTAGCACTGTACATATAAACGTTAGGTTAGGTTAGCACTAAACATATAAAGGTTAGGTTAGGTTAGGTTAGGTTATGTTAGCACTATACATATAAAGGTGTTTATTAATATTGGAAACATGTACTGTGTTTCAGATGTCCCTGAGGACTGTACATATAAAGATGTATATTAATATATTAATATTAATGTTATCATGTAATGTCAGATTCACCAACAACCAATTAATTATTAATTATATTGTGGTCACAGATCAAAACCAGGGATGAATGGAAGTCATCCATGTACAAATTATCCTACCACCTCGATCAGATCCCCCCCTCCACAAACACACACGCACGCACGTGCATGCAAGCACGAACACACACGCATGCATGCACGCACAGGCACACACGTACACACACGCACGTACACACACAGGCACGCACACGCACAAGCACACAGATGTACACACACAGGCACACACACCCATGCCAACACACACAACTCTCTCTCTCTAATGAAACCACAACATCAACTTGCTGTTCACTAATCTATACAACTTAGTAAAAATTTTCACACCATGATAAGTAAAGGTTGAGTTATTACTACTGTTACCATTCTGTGTGTGTATATGTGTGTGTTAATACATATATGTGTATAGTATTAAGGTATGTGTGTGTATATGTGTGTGTGTTAATACATACGTGTGTATGTGTGTGTGTGTGTTAATACATATGTGTGTATACTATTAGGGTATTGGTGTGTATATGTGTGTGTGTTAATACATATGTGTGTGTAGGAGTATGTGTGTTAATACATACGTGTGTGTATGTATGAGTATGTGTGTTAATACATATGTGTGTATATTCTATTAGGTATGTGTGTGTGTGTATTTGTTAATACATATACATATGGGGTGCATGGGGGATGTCAGGAGGCGTAGTACCTTTGTCACTGGGCCAGCCGCACCCGAATGGGTGGCCACAGGACACTGGACGTCACTGACTCCTCAATTCTCACTTGACTGGCTCCTAGCGCCACACCCCGGTTAACCATCTCGGCTGATGGGCTAAACCAAGTGAGGGGACCCAAATGCCCTGTGGGATAGTCTGCTGAGACAAGGGCTTCGGGTGCTCCCCCGAGGAAAGAGCATGCACTGGGGATGTGCATTGAGGCGGATGACAGAATACCTACTTTCTGTCATATCGGCGATTCCCCTGCAGCGGTGCTAGCAGACAGATCGTCGAGGTTCACTTGCCATCTGATTACTGCTGGTTCTGTCAAGGCTGTGAGTATAGGAAAGCCCAAGCCTACTACTCACATTAATCTACTCACATGGGCTTGCACTTTGTTCCCTTTCACAACTCATCCCTTTCATATCTCATCCTTCGACACCCAAAAGTCCTCTGGCGATGGAGCAGGACGGTGGGGGCAGGCATGCGTTGGTGCTGGAGGCCCTTAGTCTGAGCTCTGCACGGAGGCGGCGCGTGCCATATGGTCGCTGATGAATGGGAAGGAGTGGCATTCATCTTCGGCAGTCGTATGTCGCGACAAAGCTGTCCTGTTTAGGGTCTGCGAAGCTTTCCCTCAATCAGGGAAGGGCATAGAAAAGGTTGCCTAAAAATCGTCTTTCCGCCAAGGACTAGATGGCTTGTCGCAGTCATACAGTCAACGCCCAAAGCGATAGCAAACAGCATAAATCTAATGTAAATCTAGCCACATGGAATGTGTGTATCCTGATGGACCAAACTACCAATGGCACAAGACCAGCCAGAAGAACCGCGATTGTTGCACATGAACTGCGCAGATATGACATCGATTTTGCTGCATTAAGTGAGACTTGATTTCCTGGGGAAGACTCTCTTGAGGAGATTGGAGAAGGTTACACCTTTTACTGGAGGGGGCTGAATGAGGAGGAGCCCAGGATTCACGGTGTGGGGTTTGCTGCTAAAACTAAGCTTCTGACCAACATACCAGAGGGCCCAACCGCCATAAATGAGAGGCTAATGACCTGGAGAATACCCCTTGTTAAAGGCCGTTATATCACACTCACAAGCGCGTATGCTCCAACGCTGAATTCTGATGAAGACACAAAAGACAGATTTTACAGCTCCCTGGACACAGTGCTTCATAACATCAATAGGAGTGACAAAATTGTACTGATGGAGGATTTTAATGCACGCGTGGGGAGAAACAAGGACTTATGGGATGGTGCCATCGGACAACATGGCACAGGCAGCATGAATTCTAATGGGTTGAGACTACTGACACTGTGTGCCGAGCACGAAATGGTTATAACGAACACCATTTATCAACAATAAGACAAATATAAAAACACCTGGAAACACCCTCGATCAGGCCACTGGCACATGCTGGATTATGTCATCACCAGAAGGAAAGATATCAGTGACATAACCATCACACGAGTAATGAGAGGAGCAGAATGCTGGACTGACCATCGCCTTGTCAGATCTAAGATGAGAATGAAAGTTAGACCCCCTGTACGTAGACAGGCACCAGCTAAAAAACTAAATTTTGCTGCACTTAAGAGTCCCGAAACAAGAAATCAATTACGGGGAAAAATTGGGGACAAACTAGCTACTGCAGTCAACGGTTATGCAGACGACATCGACGACCCAGATGTAGAATGGGAACGGTTTTGTTCCATCATAAAGGAAGCCACAGAAGAAACATTAGGCCTTAAGGAAAGAACTGGTTCGATCAAAATTCAACACATATCCATGAGTTATTAGAGAGAAAGCGAAGAGCCCATGATGCCTTCCTAGCCAACCCTCAATCAGAAACACTGGCCAAACGGTGGAAGGACCTCAGGGCAGAAGCGCAACAACAGCTTAGACGGATGGAAAATTGCTGGTGGATCGAGCGAGCTCAAGAAATACAAGCCTTTGCGGATACCAATAACATGCAAGGTTTTTATAATGCCCTTAAATCAGTCTATGGACCCAGAAGAAACCGGCTTGATTCAGTTCGGTCTGTAGATGGTACGACCATTCACAGAGAACGAGGCAAAATTCTGGACCGGTGGGCTGAACATTTTCATACCTTACTCAATCACCACAATGACGTGGATGAATTCATCCTAGATTTGTTACCGGATTTACCTCTCATTCAGAACCTGGACACGATCCCTGGATATTATGAAGTCTGTAATGCCATCAAACACCTGAAAGATGGAAAAGCGTGTGGACCAGATGGTGTCCCCGGGGAAGTGTTTAGGTATGGTGGGTACTTATTGAAGTTACAGCTACACAATTTTATATGTGCTTTGTGGAGGGGCGAGAAATTGCCCAAACTGTGGGTGGACCCTAATATCATCCCTATATATAAAAACAAGGGAGATCGAGAAGACTGCAACAACAGTCGAGGAAACTTTCTCCTCTCGGTTGCAGGTAAGATCCTTGCTCGGGTTATGCTCTCTCGTCTTGTGACTCACATATCAGAAGCAGTTTTACCAGATTCACAGTGTGGTTTCAGGAAGAACAGGAGCACCGTAGACATGATATTTACTCTAAAACAAATACAAGAAAAATGTATGGAACAAAACAAAGACCTTTATATTGTATTTATTGACTTGATAAAAGCCTTCGACACTGTGCCCAGGGATCTGCTATGGAAAATTCTTACTAAATACGGAGTTCCTCCTAAATTCTTAAACATGTTGAAAATTTTTCATAATAACATGCAAGGTAAAGTATGTATTGGTGGCCTGGAATCTCCACCCTTTCCAGTGGAGGTAGGAGTCAAACAGGGTGATGTTCTCGCCCCTGTACTATTTAACATCTTTGTCTCTGTTATAATGACATTAGCACAGAACTCCTTATATGCTGAGGATGGTATACAACTTGAGTATAGGCTTGATGGTAGTCTCTTCAACATCCGTAGACTACACGCCCACACAAAAACCTCCATACGCCAGATTATAGAACTACAATATGCTGATGATGCTGCCATTATTTCCCACACTCCCCAGTCATTGCAGCACATCCTTGATGTCTTTTCTAATATATATAGATCACTGGGGATGCAGATCAATGCCAGAAAGACAGAAGTAATGATTTGTAATACCGATCCCAATCAAGAGGTGCCAATATTTACATTGGATGGTACACAACTGCAAACTGTCTCAAATTTTAAATATTTGGGCAGTGTTGTAACCCCATCCAGCAGAATAGACGAAGATGTCCTCGATAACATCAACAAAGCAGCGCGGTCATTTGGCAGATTAAGGGACCGAGTATTTCAAAATAAACATCTGAAACTAGAAACTAAAATTAAAGTGTATTAAGCAGTGTGTATATCCACCCTTCTGTACGGTGCAGAGACTTGGACATACTATCAGTACCATTTGAAGCAACTACAACGCTTCCATATCTCATGCTTACAGAAGATATTAGGTCTCACCTGGAGAGACCGTATTCCACACACGGAGATAACTGAGCGGACAAACACCACCAGCATTGAACCCATGGTAGCACAGAGGCAGCTACGTTGGCTTGGCCATGTCATAAGGATGCCAGAAGATCGGCTTCCCAGACAAGTACTGTATGATCAGTTACTAAATTGTCCAAGAAAAGCGGGAGGACCTAAGAAAAGGTACAAGGACCAAGCAAAAACGACACTGAAGAGATGCAATATGAACCCTGGGACACTCGAAGCCTTAGCTACAGACAAGACACAATGGCGATCAAAAATAAAGGGTGGAGTTGGTACACTGGAGGAAGCCTGGAGAACACACCGTACCCTGAAGAGACAACAGCGTCACGCCGGGCCAGTTGCTGCTGCAGTTCCAGACCCTCAACTAATATGTGCAATGTGTGGCACGGTGTGCAAATCACGCATAGGCTTCCTGAGCCACACAAACTCTCATCGGAGACCACAAAGACAACAACATCCATGAATTGACAAGTTCTCACTGGTTCGTCATTGTGGGACATCGAATGTCGTCATCGGCCACGATGGACTGCATAAACGTAACGTAACGTAATACATATATATGCATACTATTTTGGTATATTAATAATAATAATAATAACAACATTAATAATAATATGTTTATTTGGTACAGGCAGCCAAGGGCTGAAAATATACATTGTAAAATGGTGATGCAAATAGGTTATACTTTATAGATACCTATAAATGACCAGACATAAACAAATACCAAACCAACACACAGACGTACACAATTACAATCACGCATGTTCACTCACACATGGACATAGTACAAATATTTACATGTGCTTTTGGTTTATTAGAGAGACTATTGTGGGGATGGGACTATTTTTGTATCTGTCTGTCCTAGCTCTGATGGGTTTGAGTAGGTTGTAGTGACAGACGTGGCGGGGTTTGGAATTGGTGGGTGGGAGGAGGTCTCTATGGCGTGGGTGGATTAGCAACTGTTTACTGAAGTCCCAGAGGAGCTGCTGGTGTCTGGTGACAAGATATGGTATTCTGAGGGTATCCAGGGCTTGTTGGTAGGTGATGTATGCCGTACCCAGAATTATATGACATGCCCTCTTTTGTACCCCCTCCAGCTGCTGCCTCTGTGTCTGGTTGAAGGATGAAGACCAGGTGGGGGAGGCGTATGTCAGCTTGGGGATGATGAAGGTGTGGTGTATTCCTACCAGCTCCTTTTGGGGTGTGCCTAGGGACTTGAGTCGTCTTAGTATATACAGGCGGTATGTGGCTGACTGGATGATGGTGCTGATATGACTTTTCCAGTTCAGTTTGTCATCCAGCATGACACCTAATAGTTTGGTGGTGTCCACTATTTGTAGTTGTTGCTGTCCTAGTGTTATCACTGGTAGTGGTGGGGGTGTGATAGCCATGTGAAACTGCATCACTACTTTCTTGCTGTGGTTGATGGAGACGTTGTTGTTGTTGGTCCACGTCTGGAGGTTGGTGAGGTGTTGTTGCAGGAGGTGGTAGTCAGGAGACAAGTTATTGATGACTGTCCCAACGGTTGAGTCATCCACATATTTCCAGCGAAAAATTGTGTCAGTTAAGGCGTCATTGATTAGGATGAGGAAGCACAGGGGTCCCATCTTGGTCCCCTGGGGCACACCACACGAGAGATGTTGGTGTATAGATACTGCACCCTGGTGACGCACTACCTCACGTCTGTCGTCACACAGGAAGTTTGCCAGACGTCTGTCACACAGGAAGTTTGCCAGCCATGCCACTAGACTGTGCTCCTCTCCCATATCAAGAGCTTTCCATAGTACTACGATATGGTCTACTAGATCAAAAGCCTTTCTGAAATCTATGAATATAAGGGCAACTGAGGTCTTTCTTTTTTCCAGGTTACTGTATATAAAGTGTCGCAGGCTTATGAAACAATGGGGGGTTGATGATGACTTCATATTTCCAAATTGTTGGGGGTCAATTGCATTTGAGATGTTGGCTGAAACTCAGTCGAACACAAAGCTTTCACATAACAGGCTCGGGAGGGGGGTTATAGCAATGAGTCTTAATTGATTAAGTGACTGGGGTTTTGAAACTTTTGGTATTGGAGTAACGGAAGCTGTCTTCCAATCCTGTGGGCATTTACTCTGACTAAGTGATGCATTAATTATTGAACAAATGGGTTTTGCAAGCTCAACAGCAAGCTCACGGGAAGGTCAATATGGGTAGTGGAGCGTTTGAGCTTATAGCTTAATTAAGAGCTTATAGTAGACCTCGTGCTCATTAATTTGTGGGGGAGGGATGGAGGGTAGGTAAGCTGGTTATTGGGCTGAGTCCAGTCTGGGCAGGGTTTGACAGATCCTGGTGAAATGGTCATTGATAAGATTAGCTACTTCCTTGCTGGTATGTCCGTCAACACAGGGAATAGACGGTGACTTTTACACCATCCCACACAGGTCCTTTAATTTGTTGTACCACTGATTGATGTTGGTTTGTTTAAGGTGGTGAATTTTTGTTGGGTAGTACACCTTGGCAGCTTTAATTTCTCTGATGACCTTGTTATCCAGCGGGTGTTATACCTCCTCCTGTCATTATAGAACGCCTTGTTGCGCTGCTCCATCAGCCTCTTAATCGGTGGTGTTATCCATTGGGAGGAAAGAAGTGGTAGTAGGCCTGAGTGATAGTAGTTTGGTAATTCTCCCACTTCCTGTCAACGTTACTAACAGTTAGTACCTCAGTCCACAGGTACTGTATCAGCCACTGTCCAAACTGTCTGATAGCAGAGTCAGGTGTAGGGCTGCATATCTTGGTATGTGTGTGTGTGTGTATGTGTGTGTGTTATAACATATGTGTGTATACTATTAGTGTATGTGTGTGTGTCAATACATACGTGTGTATACAAACAGTGTATGTGTGTGTGTTAATACATATGTGTGTATACTGTTTGGGTATATGTGTGTGTGTATGTGTGTATTCATACTATAATAAGTAAGGGTTGAGTCATTACAGTCGTCAAATTTTGCACAATGTTATATTTTACATTAAATTATATTGAATGAAATATAACATTATAATGGTAATACAAGATGGTAGTGCTTCTTTGTTACTTATATAAATAAATAAATAAAGTGGCTTTAGAAATATTCCAACAGATAGCCAGGAAGTTAAAGAGGAGTAGTACAGTGTAAAGAGTGTTTCACACTCTCGTGACTTAATTAACAACATAGTGGTTGTGTGTATACTAACCTTTGTTGTCCACAGTTTACACAGTAGTCATGTGTGTGTTGTAGAGGACAGGAGGGTGACACAATAGTAATGAAGGAACACCAACATGGACAACACAAAACACACCAAGAAAACCAATATACTATATGTGTAATGTATAAGTAAATACATTGACTTGGTAATATATTAGGCAGAGAAAAGAGGTTGTATGAGAGACAAATAATGATGAACGATAAGTGACTGTTGTGACTCTAGTTTTAACATCTTCAATGTGTTACCCTTCCCACTAACCAAGATGACAAACATAAAATTAATGCCTTTACATCTCCTATTCGTCCCTCTCCCTCCCTTCCTTTACCCTACCTACCCTACCTACCCTTCCCTCTCTTCCCTACCCCTCTTCTCCCTTCCCCTCCTGTACCCTCCCTCTCCCTCCACTTCCGTTACCTTACCTACCCTTTCCTACTCTTCCGTAGCTGTGTAACCCTATATAAAATCAGACACATAAATATACATTACATTTAGTGTTATCAGTCCTGCGTATGTCCGAGAGTCAGAGATTTACAGTATAGAATAATCATTCCCTCCCTCTTGTCTGTATGCTTCACACACGACTCACTCACCAATTCATTTTCATTCCCCTTTTCCCCACATTAAGGTACACAAATGGTCATTCTGTCAGTCAGTCATTATATCAATTAATCATATGTGGTGTGAAGGATGAAATAACAGAGGATAGATGGCAATCAGTGGAGTTGGTATGAGTGGTCTGGTCAACACAGAGAAGAGATATAACATAGATACATACAATAATTACATATGATACCGAGCTACGACTGCCATACCATGACAATATTTAGTAATTTCCTGTAATGCAGTACATTCTTATTAATTACTTGGACAGAAGAGGAGGTGAAGGCTCAGACATGGAGGCAGCTGGACGTGATGGCTCACTCCTGTTCACTAAGTTGTTGCCACATTTTGCACAATGTTATATTTTACAATAAATTAATCATATTGAATGAAATATAACATTATAATGGTAATACAAGATGGTAGTGCTTCCTTGTTACTTATATTAATAAATAAATAAATTGTCTTTATAAATATAGGAACAGATAGCCAGGAAGTTAAAGAGGAGTAGTACAGTGTTGGTAAATCTGGAACAACTGATTCCTACACACTATTCTAAACAACAAAACACCATTATTAATGTTAATGTGGTCCTGTTTGTTGGTATACTTCAAAGGAATCAAAGTGATCCAATGAACCATAAGTATATTACACCTTTAATTGGTCTGGGTCCACAACTGTTACGTGCCAGAAGGGCCAAACACGTAACAACAGCAAAATTACTCCCTTTTTTCAAACTGCTTTTCCCTCTTTATGTAACATGAGTGAAGGATTGAATAACCAAAGAGACTTTTACCAATATTCATATATTAAATAAACCACAACCTAACAAATATCCCAAAAGTAATAACACACAAAATATATACACCTATAATACATTCAAATATAATAAATAATACATACGAATACACAAAACAGCCAGCTTGGTGTCTCACACTGAAATCCACAGAATACTTATATATGCCTAAGCAAAGAGCGAAGCAGAAGCAGGAGGCAGACTGCTCAATGAATACTCCGACTGGCTTTTTATAGTGATGGTATGGAGCCCATACTCTCATACGTAAAACAAATAACATTAATACTATACTATCCCAATCTCTAATAAATAACAAAATAGTAGTACTGAAACACATACATACAGCCTACATGAAATACAAGTAAAATACAGTATTATAATATATACAGTCACAAAATATCTAGCGTCTGGCTGTGCAGTTACAGTCCTAATCTAAGCTTCGAAACAGGTGAGTGAATCGAAGTAATATGTGGAGCACTTGTCAAGAGTGTCAAGTCATTAGGAATAATAAACACTACGTAACAACTGATATAGGAACAGATAGCCAGGAAGTTAAAGAGGAGTAGTACAGTGTTGGTAAATCTGGAACAACTGATTCCTACACACTATTCTAAACAACAGAACACCATTATTAATGTTAATGTGGTCCTGTTTGTTGGTATACTTCAAAGGAATCAAAGTGATCCAATGAACCATAAGTATATTACACCTTTAATTGGTCTGGGTCCACAACAACAACAACAACAACATTATTATTATTATTATTATTGTTATTATTATTATTATTATTATTATTATTATTATTATTATTATTAATATTATAGTTATTATTATTATTATTATTATTATCATTTTTATTATTATTATTATTATTATTATTATTTTTATTATTATTATTATTATTATTTTTTTTATTATTATTTTTATTATCATTTTTATTATTATTATTATTTTTATTATTATTATTATTATCATTTTTATTATTATTATTATTATTATTATCATTTTTATTATTATTATTATTATTATTATCATTTTTATTATTATTATTATTATTATTATTTTTATTATTATTATTATTATTAATATTATTATTATTATTATAATTATTATTATTATTATTATTATTATTATTATTATCATTATTATTTTATTCATTATCTCTACTAGTAGTTAACACCTTAGAATCAAAACAGCCTCTAAAGGACCAACTGGTCTGTTACTGTTTGTATTATATTATATACATTAATATTGTATTCCTCCTCTCCCTTCCCCTGCTTTATCGTCTCTTATCCCTCCTTCTTTTCTTTCCTTTGCATTCTTCTATTCGTCCCTCTCCCTCCCTTCCTTTATCCTACCTACCCTTCCCTATCCCTCTCCTTCCCTCACTTCCCTACCCCTTTTCTCCCTTCCCCTCCTGTTCCCTCCCTCTCCCTCCCCTTACTTTACCTTACGTATCCTTCCCCTCCCTACCCTACTCCTCTCCCCTCCCTTCCTTTACCCTACCTACCCTTCCCTTCCCATTCCCTTCTCCTCCCTTCCCCTCCTCTCCCTCCCCTTCCTTTACCCTACCTACCCTTCTCTTCCCTATCCCTCTTCTCCCTTCCCTTCCTCTCCCCTCCCCTCCTTTACCATACCTACCCTACTCTTCCCTTTCCTTTCCTACTCCTCTCCTCCATTCTCATCTCCCCTCCGTTTCTTTGCCCTATCTACCCTTCCCTTCCCTTCCCTACACCTCTTCTCCCTTTCCCTCATCTCCCCTCCCTTCCTTTACAGCTTCATATCCCTCTCCCTTCCTCTCCTTTACCATCCCCAATCCTCCCTTTCTTCCCCTTATCCTTTTTCTCCTATCACTTCATTTAATTTTCTCCCTTTCCTTCATCCCTACTCTTCCCTCTCCAACTAACGCTTACCTCATCGTTCCCTCCCAACCCTCCCTCCTTCCTCTCTCCTTCCCCTCACACACCCAACCCTCCCTCCTTCCCCACACACACCCAACCCTCCCTCCTTCCCCAAACACACCCAACACTCCCTCCTTCCTCTCTCCTTCCCCTCACACACCCAACCCTCCCTCCTTCCACACACAGACACACACACCCAACCCTCCCTCCTTCCTCTCTCCTTCCCCTCACACACCTAACCCTCCCTCCTTCCTCTCTCCTTCCACACACACACCCAACCCTCCCTCCTTCCACATACACACCCAACCCTCCCTCCTTCCACACACACACCCAATCCTCCCTCCTTACACACACACACCCAACCCTCCCTCCTTACACACACACACCCAACCCTCCCTCCTTACAAACACACACCCAACCCTCCCTCCTTACACACACACACCCAACTCTCCCTCCTTACACACACACACCCAACCCTCCCTCCTTCCCCAAACACACACACCCAACTTTCCCTCCTTACACACACATGTTATTCCTCAGTCAGCTCCACCATCAGACACTAATATAATTCGGCCAGGGACTACTACAACATCCAAGTCACCTACACTTCCTTCCACCTACAATACCTCGTCCACCTCGTGCACTCCGTCACACCAACAAACTACAGCCTATAAGAGCCCGCACTGACAGATATAAGAACAGTGCCATCCCCACCATCGTACACCTACTCAACAACACCTAGTTTAATCAATATACTGCCTTATATCCTTGTATGTATTTTATGTTTATTTCTATTCCTCCTATTTATATATTTACATCTATTCATAACTGTATATTTTCAGCTCCAGGCTGCCACTCTCATTAATAAAACCGTTTATTATTATTATTATTATTATTACACACACACACCCAACCCTCCCTCCTTACACACACACACACTCCCAACCCTCCCTCCTTCCCCTCACACACCCAACCCTCCCTCCTTCCCCACACACACCAGACCCTTCCTCCTTCCCCACACACACACACCCAACCCTCCCTCTTTCCCCACACACACACACCCAACCCTCCCTCCTTCCCCACACACACACACCCAACCCTCCTTCCTTCCCCACACACACACAACCCACCATTACACAGTACATAACACTGCCTGCACAACTTATCACAGGATGTACCCAAAAAACTTAATATATTTATAGTTTGCAGATTATCAGGACATTTCCACTGTCACAAAAGAGAGAGAGAGAGAGAGAGAGAGAGAGAGAGAGAGAGAGAGAGAGAGAGAGAGAAGGAGAGAGAGAGAGAGAGAGAGAGAGAGAGAGAGAGAGAGAGAGAGTTAAACTTTGCTATAACAGTAAGCAATATATACTAATTTTACCAATAATAAATAATATTACTAATAGACAATATGTAAATATAAGTGTCATATCCCAAACATTGATATAAAATAAAACACATACTGCATGCTAGATGTATTATGTTCATACTGAAATGTTAATTAATATTTAATTAAAATATAAAGATATAAGTAATAATCTTTTTCTCTCATGACAAACTGAGGTGGTATAATAATAAGGTTATAATAATATGTGTTCTTAGTGGAACGCTTGTCAATGTTATAAGACAAATTATAATGCAATAAAATAATACATTTCACATATACAGAGAAAATATAATCATGTAGTGTTACAAGACAAGATAAACATACATGAAAGACATAAAACTAAGCCTCTATTGGTTTTATATACTGTTTGTGTGTTAATGTGTGTGTAGCCTTGTAATACTGTATGTGTGTTAATGTGTGTGTAGCACTGTGATAGTGTGAGTGTGTTAATGTGTGTGTAGCCTTGTGATAGTGTGAGTGTGTTAATGTGTGTGTGGCCTTGTAATAATGTATGTGTGTTAATGTGTGTGTGGCCTTGTAATAATGTATGTCTGTTAATGTGTGTGTAGCCTTGTAATAGTGTTAGTGTGTTAGGTTATAATAGGTATATATAATAATCAGGTTATAATAATATGTGTTCTTAGTGGAACGCTTGTCAATGTTATTATTAGTTTACCATTTCACCGTAGAATGTTAAAAAAATATATATATATTTATAAAATTGCACAAAGACTCCTTCTCTCCCTCCCTCCCTCCCTCACACTCTCTCTACCCTCCCTCTCCCTCCTTGTTCCTTCACTGTCCACTCTCTCACTCCCTCCCTCCCTCACACTCTCTCCCTCCCCCTCCCTCCCTCTCTAACACTCTCTCTCCCCTCCCTCCCTCTCTAACACTCTCTCTCCCTCCTTGTTCCTTCACTGTCCACTCCCTCCCTCCCTCACACTCTCTCTCCCCTCCCTCTCCCTCCTTGTTCCTTCACTGTCCACTCCCTCCCTCCCTCACACTCTCTCTCCCCTCCCTCTCCCTCCTTGTTCCTTCACTGTCAACTCTCTCACTCCCTCACACTCTCTCTCCCTTCCCTCTCCCTGCTTCCCTCCCTCAATATCTAGTTTCTCTTCATCTCTTCCTGTGATGAGATAATCTCCGTGAACGTCAGCCAGGCCAGGCCAACTCCCAGCCATGGTAGTAACCCCTCAGTAAACAGTTTTAATTAAGGGGGTGCGGGAATAGGGGCACAGGCTTGGGGGGGTTTAGGGGGATGCGGGAGTAGGGGACAGGCTTGGAGGGAAGGGGCTTAGGGGGGTGCGGGAGTAGGGGAACAGGCTTGAGGGGGGGGGGGGGGTTAGGGGGTGCGGGAGTAGGGGGACAGGCTTGGGGGGGTGTAGGAAGGTGCGGGAATAGGGGGACAGTCTTAGGGGGGGTGGGGGGGGTAGGGGGACAGGCTTTCTACCCACCCAAAGCGTGTCCCCCTATTCCCGCATCCCCCAAAACCCCCCCAAGCCTGTCCCCTACTCCCGCACCCCCTTAAACTCACGGACCTGGGGCTTACTATACATTACTAATATTATCATTACTGTATTTATTAAAACTAAATTGGTCTCCAACCAATCACTTATTATGATCAATATTAAATATTATAATATCACCTGACAATGTAATGGTTAATGTTGGTAGTGTTGGTTCACAATGTCCAAGTGTACCTATTATTACTCAAAGAAGAATTGAGGGAGGATTGCAAGGTGCAACTGTTCAGTACAGAAAAGAATGTATGTTGACACAGAAGAAACCTGACCAAAGAAGAATATAGGAGAGGAAAGATAGGAAGTGATAAAGAGAGGGAGAGATTATGAAGAAATACAGAGCATTTCAAAGGAAGACAATCCAAAATAGTTGAGTGCAGGATTTAATATTAATAGTAACAACAAAACACTTTACCCAATAATATGTGGAAGGTTCTTCTTGATAATAAACTCCAGAGATTGAAGCACTGTAATGCTGAAGTTGAGAAGGATTTATACAAACACAACACTACAATGGAAGCTGGTCCAGTAGTGACCACACACACACACACACATATACACACGAGAAGTGTCATGGCGTCATCAGTAGGGACAGTGGAGGAAGAGATAAAACATATTAGATAATGAATTCCAGTGTACTGCCAGCAATTATTTAATTATTTGTAAATCATTATGTTGTTACTTCAAGTCAAATCAATGTAGTATACATTATTGGAAACGAGACAAATGATCCATATTTGTGTAACAATTAACAAACAACTTTTCTCTATCTAGGGAGAAACACAAACATTTCAGATTGTTACACACACACACACACACACACACACACACACACACACACATTAACCACAAAATTTGCTTTACCTTCATACAGTAGTCCAAGTTAGTCTTGAGGGAATTTAATGGTCAATAATAGTATAACTGGTGAAATCTCTTATATTCAGAGTTTCTCAATTAAATAAAAAGCGCTTCCTGTCTTCCTTCCTAATCTTCTCTCTCTCTCTCTCTCTCTCTCTCTCTCTCTCTCTCTCTCTCTCTCTCTCTTATTGTCATTTGTCTTCCGATTCTCGTTTATTTCCCTCTCCCTCTTCTAATTCTTTTTTTTCTGATTCTCACCTCTTCATAAAAATTTTCGTCCCCTTCTTCCTCTCATTTTCTCATTTTCTCTCTCTCATCAATTCCCAAAACTGTATAATTATCCAAGTTTATTTCAGACGAAACAGGACACATACAGTAAGTGGTGGTGTTGTCTGTTGAAGTCAGGATTAAAAAAGCACAGGCAATGATAACACCTCAGCCAACGATAGGGATAGTACGAACCCAACACACACACACACACACACACACACACACACACACACACACACGTTTCCTGTCACTTACACATATATACAATTTCTCTCTCTCTCTCTCTCTCTCTCTCTCTCTCTCTCTCTCTCTCTCTCTCTCTCTCTCTCTCTCTCTCTCTCTCTCTCTCTCTCTCTCTCTCTAACAAATGTGTGGGTGAACAAAAATGTGCTAATTGAAATGATAATGGAGGAACAAAAGAAAGCAAAACCATCCAGTGCCGCACCTACCGACGATAACAGTGAAAGCCCCGGACAGAATACCGATCTGGTAAACAGCAATAATATCTACAGTGAACCCACAAATTTAAGTGAAACAGTGATAAAAATAAGTGAAATGCTACAAATATTGTGTGATCGAGTGACAGTGCTAGAAGCAAGCATCCCACGAGAGACAGACGCACCACGTGAGGCAGGTACATCACGTGAGGCAGCCCCGACCTCTACCCCTAACCACCAGCACACTATCTCTAATCAGGTAAATGACATTAACACACGTCTTGAAAAACTCGAACAACAATTAACTGCCAACACAACCATCACTGTAAAGCCAAAGAAAGATACATTACTACTTGGTGACATGAACCTAAAGAGTATGAAAGTGTCGGATTTTCATGCTAATTGTGAAATTAGAACTCTAGACGAAGCAAATATTGACCTATTAAAATGCTGGGTACATGAAAAGCTATCATGGGCACCACAAAAGTGTATTATCTACGGCGGTTTATTCGATGCCATTGAAAGTAGAGCCCCGTCGGATGTGATTGACAACCTCAGTGCATTAGTAAGTGAATTGAAAAACAAAAATGATAGCATGGAAATATTAATTTGTAAAGTTGCACCCAGCCCTAAATCAGACACCCTGCTGGCCAAAATTAATGAACTGAACGAACACATTCAGAAGTGGGCTGATGATAACGGTATCGCCATCATTAATACTGATCTATCATTCAGGCTTGGCACAGGTGAAATATACGACGCCTGTTTCAACATAGATAGCAAGCACAAAGGGTCTATACTTAATAGGACTGGATTGGTACGTCTCCTCAAAGCTATAACTTCACAACATCCGGCTCTAAACGAATGCATGAATTGGGAGAAGGTTAAGGAAAATTCAAACCTTATCAGAAAACCACGCGGGAACAACGTAGGAACGCGGCTGACCCCCACCCCCAACACTAGGGACTCTGGTGCCTGGCAGGTGGCGGGAAAACACGGGGCTCACCTGACTCGCCGTGACCTGACCCACTACCCAGCCCTGCCTCACCCCCAGCCCCACCCAGCATCACCCACACATATAAAAACAGGTGGGAGGTACTGGAGGAGCAGGACACCTCACGCCCTGATATACACGAGTTGAACAGAGGGCAGGATCAACCTGGACGTGACCTAAATCGTCCCCCTTCTCGCACACAAGTACACATCCCTCATTATTCCAATCGTGGTGCGCATCAGGGAGTGCAACATCGCGATCGTGGAGGTTGGCACAGACAGGAAAGTGATGGCGGGAATGAGCAACATGCTGCCCACAGTACCTGGCGCCGAGATGGTGGGCAGCGAGGCACACATACACGCACCCCACACTTCCGCCCGCAACCACGTGAACAATTTAGGCAGAACGAATGTGACTCATATGAAAGACAGCATGGTCATACAAATAAATACCCGAGGAAAGGAGGTTGCTTTAACTGTGGTGAATTTAATCACAGACAACTTAATTGTAGGTATGACCATAAAGAGAGATGTTCAAATTGCCAGAACCTAGGTCACAAAAGCCGCCTGTGTAACAATTATAAATATTAGGGGTATGGCGAAGAAGACAGGGCCGCTAAGTTATACAAAATGGAAAGAGATTGTATCACAATAGAACACGTTAACGCTCAATCCCTTCAGGCCAACTTTGACGAAATTTACTCTACTATCATTAAATAGAAATATTGATATACTGTGTGTGAGCGAAACCTGGCTACTTCCTGATACCCCTGACAAATATGTACAAATTAATTACTACACAATATTTCGTGATGATAAGGGTCGTGGTGGTGGAGTTTGTATATATGTTAAAAACTCTCTACAGTGTAAAGTTGTGACCACTAACCTTGATAAACCTGACGGCAAAGAAGAAGTATGGCTAACAGTACAGTGTAGGAAATTACCTTCAATTATTGTAGGTTGTATTTACCGCCACCCTAAAGCTCTGAATAACACCTTTAATTACCTTAATGACCTATTTAAAAACATGATTCTTCGTAATAAACCACTGTATTTATTAGGAGATATTAATGATGACCTGCTATCTTTAGGGAACAAACAGTAAAATAATAACCACTAACAAACTTCATCAAATTATTGACAAGCCAACAAGAGTCACTTTAAGCTCATCCACCTTACTGGATGTTATAATTATAAATAAGCCAGAAAGCATAGTCAATACTGATGTTATCCCCAAGATAGTAGGTGATCATGAACTAATTTCTGTTTTAATTGATATGAATAAGCCTAAACGTGTTACTGTATTCAAAACTTTCCGTGATATGACCATTTATGATGCTGATTTATTCTCTGACCTTCTACTAAATAAAGCTCCCACCCTTAACCAAATAATGATAACTGACGATGTAGATAAGCAAGTTGACATTTTTACTACTGTGTTTAACTCATGTCTTGATACTTGTGCTCTCATGGTCAATAAGCAAGTTAAGAAGCCTTTTGCCCCATGGATTAACGATGAGATTCGCTCCCATATGAGAGAGAGAGATAATTTACTTGTACTACTTAAAAAGAACAGATCTAATACCACTTTACAAGCACAGTATAAATCTAAAAATAAACAAGTAAGATCCATGCGATATAAAGCAAAGACAGAGTATTACCATCAAAAGTTCAATGAGAATAAAGGGAACACAGCAGGGACTTGGAAAATTATTAACAACATTGTCCCAAACAATAAACCTAATATAAATCATGGTCACAGCAACATTCAACAGAGAACAGATGATTTTAACAAATATTTTACTAGCATTGGAGAGAAAGCCTTTGAAAAGTCGAGGGAAGCCATGAGTGAATCAGATAATATTTTAACCCCAACTATAAGCCAAAATAACAACATTACCTCATTTAGACCCCAACCAGTCAGTCCTCAAGATATCATATTAACGATTAAACAAGTAAAGAACACAGGCTCTGCAGGAATTGACGGCATAACTTCAACATATATTAAAGATTCCCTCTTTGTCATTATCCCATATCTCACCTGTATCATAAATACATCCATTGTTAACTGAGAAAATTCCAAAACTATGGAAACAATCCATTGTAGTCCCCATCCATAAAAACGGAGACAGGGAAAATATTAATAATTATAGGCCCATTTCTCTCCTGCCAACTATATCTAAGATTTTAGAAAGAATCGTGTGTAATCAATTAAAGCTGTTCCTCGAATCAAATGATATCCTATCCCATAGCCAGCATGGATTTCGTCACAAACTATCCACTGAGACAGCCTTAACCATGCTAACTAACCAAATTTATAATAATATGGACAAAAAACATATATAAATGCTAACTTTATGTGACTTGTCCAAAGCCTTCGACAGCATTAACCACTCATTTCTATTAAATAAACTCACTCATAATAACATCGATAGATTTTGGTTCGAAAATTATCTAAATGACAGGACCCAATTAGTACGCATTGACAACATTCTCTCTTCTTCATCTAAAATAAATTATGGAGTTCCTCAAGGATCTATTCTGGGGCCAATTCTTTTTAATTTGTTTGTTAATGACCCGAAGGACAATATTAACAACTGCCTTCTTATCCAGTATGCCAAATGACACTCAGTTGTTACACAGTGGATCTATAAATGAGTTAGGTGACTTAATTAAAAGAACAGAAAACACCCTAACTCAACCTAAGAAATACCTCAGTAAAAACAGTCTGATGCTTAATGATACCAAAACTCAATGTATATTTATAGGATCCAGACAACTTGTAAATAAGATACCAGAAGACACTGTAATTCATCTTAACAACTGTAATATTATACCTAGTAAACATGTGAAAAATCTTGGTGTGTTTATCGACTGTACGATGACATTCGATAAACACATCAATGAAATGACTAAAAAGATTATGGGGACCTTAATATACATAAATAGAGTTAGAGATAATTTTAACATTGATACTAGGAAAATTGTTATAGAATCTCTAGTCTTCTCTGTCTTGTGCTACTGCCTTGTTATCTATGGCAAAACTAATCAAACTCTCTTGCATAATGTACAGAAGTTACAGAATTTTGCTTCAAAAGTAGTTGTAGGTGCAAGAAAATATGACCACGTTACGCCCATACTCCAACAACTAGAATGGTTAACAGTGTCAAAAAAGTTTACATATGATATAGCTGTAACTATATTTAAACTTCAAAACAATTTCTATCCTAACTGGCTCGATAAACTCCCGACCATAAACGATATATCAAGCAGTAGCACAAGGCAGAGGAACGATCTTTATGTTCCTAGATCTAGGCTAGACTGTGGGGCACTATCTATGAGTGTACATGGCCCAAAGGTATGGAACACACTACCCAATAATATAACAGATTCAAGTAGCCTGTATACCTTTAAGAAACAACTTAAAAATTACCTTTTAAAGGCCAATTCTTAAGTATCTTTAATTCTGATGTCACTGCATCCATTTATCATGTAAATATGTATTTACTTCATTATAATTATGTTACATAATATTTTTATATGTAAGAAAAGCCATTGTATTTAATGGAAATAATAAAAATCTGAATCTGAATCTGTGTCAGTCTTCCTCCTCTACATTTTCCCTCTCCAACGAAGAAGATTATTAAAGAAGTGGACAAAAAATTATCCGTCCTCCTCCTTCTCTTATTATTATTATTATTATTATTATTATTATTATTGTTATTGTTATTGTTATTGTAATTATTATTACTATTATTGTAAAAATTATTATTATCATTATCATTATTATTATTGTTATTATTATTGTTATTATTATTGTTATTATTATTATTATTATTATTATTATTATTCTATATCCTAAAATACATATACCCTTTTTTATTATCTAATTTCCATCGTCCCTGCTTTGCTAAGATGACATAATATTCACATGGTTTTACACACACACACACACACACACCTCTCGTTTTTCCCTTCCTTGGTAGGCTATATAAAGCTGTTAACCCCGACACTCACTCCAGTTGTCCTTTGACCTTCTCCTGTCTATACAAACTCCTTGGTTACATATATACATCCATTCATCCATCCATCCATCCAGTCACTACTCCACACTTACTCTATCCTCTCAGTCACTAATCCACACTAACTCCATCCACACTTACTCTATCCTTTCAGTCACTACTCAACACTTACTACTCCACACTTACTACTCCACACTAACTCCATCCACACTTACTCTATCCTCTCAGTCACTACTCCACACTAACTTCATATTTTCAGTCACTACTCCACACTTACTCCATCCACACTTACTACTCCACATTAACTCCATCCACAATTACTCCATCCACACTTACTCCATCCACACTTACTACTCCACACTTACTCCATCCACACTTACTACTCCACACTAACTCCATCCACACTTACTACTCCACACTTACTCCATCCACACTTACTTTATCTTTTCAGTCACACCTCCACACTTACTCCATCCACACTAACTCCATCCACACTTACTATTCCACACTTACTCTATCCATCCAAATAGTATCATACCCATTACATTCCTATACATTCATAGCATCCTTTAAATATAAAAATATAACAACAACACAAGCCAGCAATTAACAGATATACACACATGGCAAGATATGGTAGTTAACAAAATATAGATAAAGATTAATTTGAACACGTTTGACACACTCAGAAATCGAACTCACGAGCGGCACTTTGATATCTTGCGTCTCGTTCCTTCACTCTTTACGTGACTCCTGAGGGGA
The DNA here is from genome assembly GCA_033782935.1 of Petrolisthes cinctipes. NCBI lineage: Eukaryota > Metazoa > Arthropoda > Malacostraca > Decapoda > Porcellanidae > Petrolisthes > Petrolisthes cinctipes. The sequence goes on from JAWQEG010001184.1 coordinate 156,209, forward strand.
AGTTTGTGTCAAAACCAGCTGTGTGTCCAGATGAAGCCAATAAAAGTGAGAATTTCACGAGTCCTTGAGAAAATGACTCGTCACTTGAGATTTTCTGCTGATGTTTTTTTTTTTTCTTTTTTTTTTAGTGTGTGTGTCTGTGTGTGTGTGTGTATATATAAATGTGTGTGTATGTATATATATATGTGTGTGTGTGTGTGTGCGTGTGTGTGCTCATATTCGTATATATACTTGACTTGTTTATATGTGTGTGTGTGTGTAAGTATAAATATACACACATATGTTTTGTGATATAGTTTGTGGAGGAATCATTAACATCAACATTTCATCCACAACACATCCTGCCATGCACTCCCGTTAAGGTGGTAATTCGTTTTTGTTACATTGGAGTGCCTTGATTCCTCCAAAGTATGCTAGGAAACAGGACCAAAAGAGCAAAAGTAATGATGTTCTGTTGCTTGGAATAGTTTGGAGGATTCAGTTGCTCCAGATATACCAACACAAAATTCCCCGTTAACGTAGTCTAAACTTGGCTTTCTTTGTGGTCCTTCCTCCCGTCACCCACGTTCTCAACTTTATTTCTCTTCACTCCGTCACTCCTCTTCTGAACAACCACCCATGGATAGATACGAATAATCCTGGCAATAATATCTGGAACGCAATATCTCGTGAAAATATTGAGATGGATAGAAAGGAAGATATTATTATTATTATTATTATTATTATTGTTGTTATTATTATTATTATTATTATTATTATTGTTGTTATTATTATTATTATTGCTATTATTATTATTGCTATTATTATTATTATTATTATTATTATTATTATTATTATTATTATTATTATTGTTATTGTTATTGTTATTGTTATTGTTATTGTTATTGTTATTGTTATTATTATTATTATTATTATTATTATTGTTGTTATTGTTATTACTATTGTTATTATTATTATTATTATTATTATTATTATTATTATTATTGTTATTATTATTATTATTATTTAAATATATACAGTCCCGGATGTAAACAATAACAGCGTTGCCACGTCCCATAAAACACACCAGTCAGCGGCAGTGTGTTCAGGCGTATTGTATGAGTCAGTGTGGGTTAAATTCATGGAGTAATAATGAAGACTGGTCGTGTCAACGAACAGATTTCGCTGGTCGCCTTGTTTTTAATATAGAGAACTCCAGGAAATCAAGGGGACAGAGAGAGAGAGAGAGAGAGAGAGAGAGAGAGAGAGAGAGAGAGAGAGAGAGAGAGAGAGAGAGTCTAGAGAGATGAAAAGGAAGGGGACTAGGAAAGGAAAAGAGGGAACAGACAGGGAAGAGAGGAGAAAAGAGAGAAAGGAATAAGGACAAGGAAAAGGAGAAGGCTAGTGGGAAAAGAGGGAAGAAGCAAACAGGGAAAGAGGAAATGAGGGAAGGACCAAGGAAATGTAAAGGGAAAAAAGGAGGGGAGAACCGTGGAAAAGAGAGAAGGAAAAGAGGGAAAGGCCAGGGAAATGGGCAAGAGAAGAGCGATAAATAGGAAAGAGGAACGAGGCGGGAGATTGGGAAGAGAGGGAAGGTTGTTGGGATGGAGGAGAAGAAGAGAGAGAAGGCTGGTGGGAAGGAGAAGAGGAGCGAGAAGGCTGGTGGGAAGGAGGAGAAGAAGTGAGAAGATAATGATATAGATGACTCGTTTTGGAGGGGAAACAATCGCTCTCTCAGATGCCAGGGTGCTCATCACGCCTCGATAGATAGATAGATAGATAGATAAATAGATAGTTTGTAAGTAAAGTAAGAAAACGAGTACACACACACACACACACACACACACACACAGTTCTCCCTTCTCCTTGACACATGTTATAAAGCAACACGGTCACGTAGTCTGATATCAGTCATGGTACAGTACACGACTAAAGAGAAAATATGATGGTCATTCTTTTCACATGAGCCTCACCTTTCGTGCTCTCTCCTCTCTTGTCCCTCCCATTGCCTTGCTCTGTTCTATCCTGCCCTACCTTGTCCTGCCTTTCCACACTCTGTTCTGTTCGAGTGTCCCCTTGTATTGCCCTGCCCTGCCCTGCCCTGCCTTGCCCTGCACTGCTCTGCCCTACCTTGCCCATTCCTTTCCTGTTCTTCCCTATACTCTGCCTTGCTTTCCTATGTCCTGTCCTATCTTACCTGCCCTCTCTTGCCCTCTCTTGCCCTTCCCTGCCCTTCCCTGCCCTTCCCTCTTTGGTGATCCAAGGTGGAGGACCTTATGATATATTGTAGTTGCTTCATTCTTCCCTAACTTCATTTCATCTCCTTATTTTTCCTTCATTTCTCGTTTCTTCTCATCTTATTTCATCTCCTCACACTTTCCTTCATTTCTCGTTTCTTCTCATCTTAACTCACACTTTCCTTCATTTCTCGTTTCTTCTCTGGTATCTTCTCTCATGTTGTCATCCTTAGCACAGGGAGTGAGTGGCTCGGGTGTGAAGGGTCGCCCAAACCCTTATTATTAAAGTCCAGGACCCTGTGATTGTGTATGAGACCTGGTGGTGGCTTCTGATTCCTCCTGACTATGCCACGAAACAAGCTCCTTCAATATAGGTGGTGTTTGGTGGCATTATTTGAAGGACTTACTAATATATAATGGTGATAATAATGGTGATGGTTGGTGATGGTGATAATGATGTGGATGGTGATAATAATGGTGATGGTTGGTGATGGTGGTGATGGTGATAATGATGTGGATGATGATAATGATGTGGATGGTGATAATAATGGTGATGGTTGGTGATGGTGATAATGATGTGGATGGTGATAATGGTTATGGTTGGTGATGGTGGTGATGGTGATAATAATGGTGAGGGTTATGGTGGTGATAATGATGGTGATGGTGATAATAATGGTGAGGGTGATGGTGGTGATAATAATGGTGATGGTTGGTGATGGTGATAATAATGGTGATGGTTGGTGATGGTGGTGATGGTGATAATAATGGTGAGGGTGATGGTGGTGATAATAATGGTGATGGTTGGTGATGGTGATAATAATGGTGATGGTTGGTGATGGTGGTGATGGTGATAATAATGGTGATGGTTGGTGAAGGTGATAATGATGTGGATGGTGATAATAATGGTGATGGTTGGTGATGGTGATAATAATGGTGATGGTTGGTGGTGGTGATAATGATGTGGATGGTGATAATGATGTGGATGGTGATAATGGTTATGGTTGGTGATGGTGGTGATGGTGATAATAATGGTGAGGGTTATGGTGGTGATAATGATGGTGATGGTGATAATAATGGTGAGGGTGATGGTGGTGATAATAATGGTGATGGTTGGTGATGGTGATAATAATGGTGATGGTTGGTGATGGTGGTGATGGTGATAATAATGGTGAGGGTGATGGTGGTGATAATAATGGTGATGGTTGGTGATGGTGATAATAATGGTGATGGTTGGTGATGGTGGTGATGGTGATAATAATGGTGATGGTTGGTGAAGGTGATAATGATGTGGATGGTGATAATAATGGTGATGGTTGGTGATGGTGATAATAATGGTGATGGTTGGTGGTGGTGATAATGATGTGGATGGTGATAATGATGTGGATGGTGATAATAATGGTGATGGTTAGTGATGGTGATAATAATGGTGATGGTTCGTGATGGTGATAATAATGGTGATGGTTGGTGATGGTGATAATAATGGTGAGGGTTGGTGATGGTGATGGTGATAATAATGGTAAGGGTGATGGTGGTGATAATAATGGTGATGGTTGGTGATGGTGATAATAATGGTGATGGTTGGTGATGGTGGTGATGGTGATAATAATGGTGATGGTTGGTGAAGGTGATAATGATGTGGATGGTGATAATAATGGTGATGGTTGGTGATGGTGATAATAATGGTGATGGTTGGTGATGGTGATAATGATGTGGATGGTGATAATGATGTGGATGGTGATAATGGTTATGGTTGGTGATGGTGGTGATGGTGATAATAATGGTGAGGGTTATGGTGGTGATAATGATGGTGATGGTGATAATAATGGTGAGGGTGATGGTGGTGATAATAATGGTGATGGTTGGTGATGGTGATAATAATGGTGATGGTTGGTGATGGTGGTGATGGTGATAATAATGGTGAGGGTGATGGTGGTGATAATAATGGTGATGGTTGGTGATGGTGATAATAATGGTGATGGTTGGTGATGGTGGTGATGGTGATAATAATGGTGATGGTTGGTGAAGGTGATAATGATGTGGATGGTGATAATAATGGTGATGGTTGGTGATGGTGATAATAATGGTGATGGTTGGTGGTAGTGATAATGATGTGGATGGTGATAATGATGTGGATGGTGATAATAATGGTGATGGTTAGTGATGGTGATAATAATGGTGATGGTTGGTGATGGTGATAATAATGGTGATGGTTGGTGATGGTGATAATAATGGTGAGGGTGATGGTGGTGATAATAATGGTGATGGTTGGTGATGGTGATAATAATGGTGATGGTTGGTGATGGTGGTGATGGTGATAATAATGGTGATGGTTGGTGATGGTGATAATGATGTGGATGGTGATAATAATGGTGATGGTTGGTGATGGTGATAATAATGGTGATGGTTGGTGATGGTGATAATGATGTGGATGGTGATAATGGTGATGGTTGGTGATGGTGATAATAATGGTGATGGTTGGTGATGGTGATAATGATGTGGATGGTGATAATAATGGTGATGGTTGGTGATGGTGATAATGATGTGGATGGTGATAATAATGGTGATGGTTGGTGATGGTGGTGATAATAATGGTGATGGTTGGTGGTGGTGATAATGATGTGGATGGTGATAATGGTGATGGTTGGTGATGGTGATAATAATGGTGAGGGTGATGG